>NMRA01000252.1:535862-553298 GCA_002633005.1 Phoronis australis
TACTCTTGTGTCCACTTGGTACTCTTGTGTCCACTGGGTATTCTTGTGTCCACTTGGTACTCTTGTGTCCACTTGGTACTCTTGTCAGACATGATGTCCTCAGATAATTCAATACTGGACTAAATCTCCATGCCACTGTTTCATGCAATAAAATCCACATGTAACACGGAACATTTTGTTGGCCAATTGCAGGACTGTTTATCAAATGAAATACTGTAACAAAACTTGTTTAATATCCATTCCTTGTCCTTACCACTCTGAGAATCATTCAAGCAGTTTTTTGTATTTTTAGCAAATTTCATTTTCTTTGGGTATGCTTGCAGTAAGTCTATTCTGTTGATGTTTGTGCTTGCAGTGTTTATCAAGTAGTAAATCCGTCTATTTTCTAGTTAATTACTGAGGATTATTGATAGTCAGTTCAAATACAGTTGTTCAAAAGCAATAAAACATTTTTTGCAAACTAAGATACAACAGTTCTGATTATATGTAACAAATAAATTTGCAAACATTAAGGAAAGAAATAGTAGTCTTCGATGTCACATGTGACCAATCGTCATGTCTGAAAAGATCTCACTATTGACTGAGTTTCGAAACCATGACTTCCTGCTGACTGTATAGAAAACCAAGGTTAAGCCACGGTTGAGTCGGAGATTTTTTAGATTTGGCGTTACTGGTCACATGATGTGACCGAAATATGATGTGCGAGATGTCTAATAATCCTCATTTCTTACATCATATCAACATGCTGATGTATAACAGCACAATAATGTAATGCAAACATTATTTCAGCTGTCAACTCAGGCTGTCAGTGACTACAACAGGGGGCGTGTCTATCTGTCGGACCTTGCCGCTCGCGAGGATATTCCAATGTTTGATGACATCGCGCTGGCAGTAGACTGTGCAATTAGACTAATGAAGGAACAGCAATCTGGAGCAAGGTGATTGGGTGGACCAGTCATGTGATCTCAAAATGAAATTGTCTGTTAGTAGTGATGCTGCCCAAGTGGTCATGTGATCATAATGCTAGCAGATGGTTGGACGGACTTTTCGTCATTACCATATTGTTGTATTTACAACTGCCCTGTTGTGTTAGAACTGGTTTAGTGAATGCAAAATGCAGAGAATATTAGCCTCTTGACAAGTGTTTGGGTGGGACTTTCTCAGTTATCTCTAATTTAGGAATAGGCGAATTCCTGCTGGTGTCATTTATGGTTGTTAATCCAAAATTGTGTAGCCCATATTGGGTCACTGTCATTTGACTGCATAGTGTCATAGATCACATTCTGGGTAATTGTTGTCTGTTGTGATTGTGGATGGTGTGTATTGTATAAAATACAAACTATTGCACAGCACTAGAGGTGTTCAATCTGGGCACAATAGTAGTTTTCACACTGTGTATGCAAGCAGTGTTCGCACTGTGTACAATAGTGGTGTTCACACCCCTCAGCATTGCGGTTGTTCACAGTTGAAAGTAGTCTCCAATAAACGATCCTCTGCAAATTTAAAGGGTTGAACCAGTTTGTGTTGAACCAGTGAATGATCATTACCTTAAGCAAGTGGCCATGCTGTCTAGATCCTTCACTTACCCTGGTCTCACACAGCATGGCCAAAATTGGACAAAATTGCTCCTCAAATGTACACAAAGTGGGCTTATTTTTAAATCAAAATTTGTAGCTTTGTACAACATTGACAAAATTGTGTTTTCGTTTACAATCTGCCAGTACATGATAACAGGTTGGTTATGTAGGAGTCCTGCAGGTAGTGCTGGATGTGTTTAATCTCTTATTCATCGAAACGGGAGTATAGTTGGTATCTCTTGAATAAGTGTGCAATATGCAAATCAGTGGTATTCTCAGTTTGCAGAGAGTTGTATTCCAATACGCTGTGCTTTATTTGAGCCATAGTGTTGTTATAATATGGGACGCAATGTTTGTTTTTTGATTATTTTAAGATTGCTTTGTGACAATACTGTGATTGAGTTTTACATGTGTCTGTGTATTTGTGCTGGAGTTGTAGTGTTAGTGTGTCAGAAGGAGATAGGTTAGTTTAGTGTGCTGGAGTTGTAGTGTTACTGTGTTAGGAGATAGGTTAGTTGAGTGAGTTAAGCCTTGCGTTCATCAGATGTGGGCAGATTGAGAATTAGATTGGCTCAGGGTGGCTCGTGAAAATACCTTTTATAAATAGTAAGCGTCACATTCTTATGAATGAATGTTGTTGAGTGGATGATGGCTGAACGCCCAGAGGATGGCTGACCTTTGACATCCTTCAAATGTTTGCCGTTACAGGCTGGGGTTGGTGAGTTTGATGTTTATGTTGGACATACATACACATTTGGCAGGTTGTTGGATGAGTGTGCTGGCAGTCGCTTGGTGTTGTTGGATGAGTGTGCTGGCAGTCGCTTGGTGTTGATGGAGAGGTCAGCTATTCTGTTTAGGTGCGTGTTGTGAGTGTTGAATGAATGTTACAAACCAAACCATGATGCTAATCAATACTGTATACATCCACGCCTTGATAATGCAGCCTTGATAACGCAGCCTAAATTTTTCTAATTTTTCGCTAAAAGTCGCTCAATGTACTTAGTACGCACATTAGGATTGTAACAAAGACACTTTGCATACTGCGCACAGAACTTTTATATTAAGTAACATTGCTATTATCGAGTCAAACTTGTAGGATTATCGAGTCAGTTTTAGAAACACTGCACATTGGGTAGAATTTGTCTAAAGATGGCGATATCGAGAGACATGTCAACTCAGACAGAAAGTGTGGTGGTAAGATTATGTCAGGGATTTGTGTGTTGTGACATTGTAGAGTGATGCAGTTGGTCACGGCATGCATCATGGGAAATTTTCGACCTGTGTTGTTTGCACTGCTTGTTCTCTAGTTCGATAGAATTCTCAGTGATTCAAATTGTTTGTGTTCAGGTTGTTTTGACTCGTGAAAGAGCAAGATCAGGTAAAGTCGTGATCAATGAAAGTGATTGGTCAATGAGCTTGGAATGATGAATTTTGGGATAGATTTCATAAATTATGTAAAAGAATTCTGAATCAGTTTTCGTTCTATAAACAAAACTTTCTTGCTGTGAGTGCCCGATGTTTTAGGACACAGCTGTCTGCCATGTTGTTTTAGATCAGCTGTCTAAGCATTCCAGTTGCTTTGGATTAGCTGTCTAAGCAGCCCTGTTAAAATTGTCATTGATCTTAGACTTTTGAGATATAATTCACTTTTCATTGCACTTCTTGACGTTTACTTTCACTGTTTATAGCCGTCCATTTAAAGACGGAACATGTTTGTCAATTTTTGGAAAACTATGATTTGTGGACTCTATGTTTTATATAATTTTCATTCCATATACATGTGAAGTTATCTCCTCCTGGGTAGCGGGACAAATTGGGTTTTCAGGAGTTATCTCCTCCTGGGTTAGATTACCTATTAATCGAAACACTTTCATGTTGTTTGCTTGTGAAATGCAATGTTTTCCAGAATGATTTGGCTGGTGAACTTGTTGGCATATAATGTGGATAAAGGTTACTGGGTGGCTTGCATATAAGTGAGTTTACCAAGCAAGTGATCACTCTCTAACAATTTCTTATCTGCAGTCACAGGGAGATCCCCCCGGACAAGTTGGCTGTTATGTGTAGTTACAGAGAGTATCCCCCTGAGACTAGACACCGACTTATGTAATGTTTAGACAACAGTATATACAGTGTAATTATGTTTGCTCATCAGTGTTCTATGTAATAAAACTGTTATAAGTGGAATGACACTTTATTGCTGGTTGACACAATTTCACCAAGTCACTCAAACCAACTCTTGGGACCATATGTAATTTTCATTACATGGCTAGACCAGCCTCACAATGGCCACTTATGGCTAGACGAGCCCACAATGGCCACTTATGGCTAGACCAGCCTAACAATGGCTCTTTAAGGCTAGACCAGCCCAACAATGGCCAGTTTACCCAATAACAATACAAATTTGAACTAAACACCTGACAACACAAACAATATCATTTGTAAACAAAAGCCCTGCTACAACAATTGTACATGTATCTTTGAATGTATAACAATAAATTAAATTAAACTCTACTGAAAATAGGGTTCCTAAGATGGGGAGACAGATAAACTATGATATTATGTTGCCAGTCAAGCGCTGCATACAACCAATACATGATAACGCTTGTCTCCGGAAATTGAAGAAATTTGTTATCGCATCCTGGTGTTAATTGAAAAGTTATTTTGTTTGGAAGTTCCATGGTCAAACTAAGCCATTTGTTTTAAATCATTCACTTAACACACGACCAGTAAAGTAAAGGAAACAAATTAATTCTCATACAGGTGTCACTGAAATTAGTCATCAAAACAACTTGTATTTGGATTCCGCTTGAGTAGTTCTAATTTAAGAAAATTAAACAGAAATATACAACAGAGATGTAAAGTTGTTCAGTCAGAATCTGACAATACAACAATACTGTTGGAATCCTCAGTAACTGGTAGGTTACTAGAACTAATAATATTATCATCTTCACCAACAATGGGTGATGCTGACTGGTACATCTTTGACACAAGTGAGGCTGAATGACCCCCTGACTTTGAATTATGACCTTTACCCTCAGGTGGCTGAAGTGGTGTGCTAATGGACGTGCCCTCTGTAGTAGACACGGTATGGTCACAGTCCAAACGGTTCACTGATTCCGATGGTCTATCAGTCTTACGCACCTCAGGGGAGTTAGTGCCTAAAATTATCAATGACGAACTTTATAACCAAATTTTGACACAAATAAGCAATGTTGTCGACGACAACATTACAATGAGTCAATTGTTGGAATTGTGAATGAGAAGTGTAAATATGAAACATGAACTGACTGCTTTGAGAAGCAGTGATGTCATCAAGCACCAATTTCAAGCAGTAGAACACGTCAGACGGACACAAATGATAATGTAACACTGCCATAACTACTCACCTATGATGGATTTCTGCTCCTTTTTATCTACGACAGTATTGTTATCACCCTCCTTAAGGACATCGTCATGGTCACCGTCAAGGTCATCGTCATGGTCACCATCAAGGTCATTGTTTTGGTCATTGTCAAGGTCATTGTCAAGGTCAAAGTCATCTTCTTGTGCTTCGCGATCCTCCTCCTCCTCATCATCATCATCATCATCATCATCCTCGTCAGGCTCTCCCTTCAGCTGCGCCTCGTATTGCTTGTTAGTGAATGTAGTCAGTACCTTCAAGAAACAGCAGAATACTTCAGTCACTTGACAATCAGAATATTTCAGTAATCCAACTTATCCTTAACAAGCCAGTGATGACACGTACGCTTGCCATCAGTGGTCGTCTTAGTAACCATTCTTGCTTTGTTTTGATTAGACAATTGATTACGTTTTGAAAGTTGAAAGTTAAGTATGTAAAACAGATAATTGGAGGTGCTCTGGCAGATGTGTGCAAGTGACTCAGGTGGGCACATTGCAGTGAGCACGTTTAACCATTTTATGCCTTATTTAACATATGGTTAAAAAGAGCTGAGAAGCAACATTGTATATTGGTTCCCGAGTTGAAACAAGCAGCATTGTGAACTCTTCCGGTGTCTTCTCTCTTATAAACTATCACCAATCAACCACTCACATGCTTCATTATAACTAGGCACCCTGGTAACCATTCCCTTACAATGTGTGTGTCCAAACTGGTTCACCTTCTCTCAGGTCTCTCTCTGTCCCATCACATCCAGCAGCTCCCTCCCTGCCCCATCTCAACCCCAGCCCCCTGTCACCCACAGCTCCCCCCCTGCCCCATCGCACCCCTACCTCCCTCTCTGCCCCATCTCACACCCAGGCTCCTGTCTGCCTCACCTGGTTCATCTTCTCCTTAGCCTCCTCTTTATGCTTGTCCAGTGTCCTCTTCAGCTCACTATCGTACCACGCTGGATCATCACGCTCTTGGAATCTCTCAGTCAGATGACTCCCAAAGTTCATAACAAAGTCTTTCTTCCTCCTCTCTTGCAACAAGTTGCCCAGCTCAGTGAATGCCTCCTTGGCCAAGTCCACTACATGACTATGACTGCGGGTGACACAATATCTCTGTATGACTATGACTGTGGGTGACATAATATCTCTGTATGACTATGGGTGACACAATATCTCTGTATGACTATGACTGTGGGTGACATAATATCTCTGTATGACTATGGTTGACACAATATCTCTGTATGACTATGACTGTGGGTGACACAATATCTCTGTATGACTATGACTGTGTGACACAATATCTCTGTATGACTATGACTGTGCGACACAATATCTCTGTATGACTATGACTGTGTGACACAATATCTCTGTATGACTATGACTGTGTGTGACACAATATCTCTGTATGACTATGACTGATGAGAGACAAAACATTATATCTAAAGTCATAATATAATATCTGTTAAACCTTATCACCTTCAATGAGGCCATGGCGACAGGTTACGCAATAATACGTAATGTTATAAGAATATTGCATTTTTGAAAGATTCCCCAAGTTTGACAAATGACTTGAAGGTCAACTTTGGCAGATATTGGATAGACTTTAGCACTCTAACAGTGAAAGTAGCTGTACAGACTATTTACCACTCTAACAGTGCAAGTGCCTGAAAATGTCTGTTGACCACATACACTTGTATTGCACAGATCACTAGGTTGCCATTCTTTAGATATTACTCACTAACACTGCTATAGGACACGTGAAAAAAAATGAAACCAAACTCTGACTCCGCACAATGGCACGCCACTCGCTGTGCTCTCTTGGTTAATAGCACGTTATAACTGGAAATTATGGCTCTGTTCATTCAACATGGCTGGTAACGCTGCGTCATTTAGGTCTGCAAACTATTGACATTCAAGTTCAAAACAACAAAGTGATCCCCTTTACAGTTGGTATCTCCACGTTTGCTGGCTCGACATATCTAAGTGCATTTAGTAATTCAATGAAAACAGATTTGATTGACAGATGTCATGACTTATGGCTATTTCAAAGCAACAACCGTGAAATATTGCTATGGTGATTATCCATTTATTTGACACACAATGAAATAAAGGTCAAAATTATAATTTTACAGTTGTCAAAGGCTGATTACATTGATCCAAATAACAAACACTTTAACAATTTGAAATGTTTTTTCAAAATCTGCAAATAACAAACAATGCTATGATCCAATCAAATTTTCTTTTAATCTTTTCTTGGAGAACTTGTTCAAAACAAAACTTAACTCGTCGGCCATATTGTGTGGTAAATATGTGAAGAGTTACTGAATTGCCAACAAAACCTTGTGTTCAATGTTGACAGAGGTCAACCAGCCTAGTGACCTCACTTAGCATGATTTATGATTTTAGCTCAACCAATAAGAAGACAGGATGTGCAGTTGTGCTACTCACACTAGACCAAGTGAAGAATGTAAGTTAGTCCTTCGCACAATCTTCAAAACGTCTGGATAATCGGGAAAAATCTTCTTCTTGTTCACAAATCTTTCAATTTTGTGATTAACTTCTTTGTATCTTGTCCCTGAAATATCGCCAGAGAATTAAATCAAACGTATCAAAAATATAAGAACTAAGTAACAGTAGTGTGCAAGAATCTGGAGCTGTGGAAAAAGTATCCAACATGTGGAGCAACAGGCAAACATAGTGTGTCTAGGGATGTACAGCATTGTAAAGTGTAAGTGTCTAGGGATGTACAGCATTGTAAAGTGTAAGTGTCTAGGGATGTACAGCATTGTAAAGTGTAACTTAGCTGGTAGCATGGTGTGTCTTTGAATTTACAGCATTGTAAAGTGTAAGTTAGCTGGTAGAGGTGTCAGACTTTGTGAATATCTCTCTGAATGTGAACATCTATGTTTGACATAGAAGTTGGTTTACTGAAGCATAATGAATAGACCTATCGCCAGGATTTTGAGTGAAGGCTTAACTGACCAATTAGAAAGCATCATTATTGAAACACCTTCGTTTCCAAGTCGCCAATTCATCCGACAAACAACTCGTTGCCGGGTAAAACTTATAGTTTGTTAGTCAACATTACGCAAGGGGGAGGATCTTACGACAGGTCAATTGAGTATCCTGAGTTGAAATCAATTTGTGAGTTGTGTAACATACCAGAATTTTCAATTCTGTAAAAAATCATGGGACTGGAAATGTGGTAATTTCAAAAATTAATCTATCTGGTGATAACGAACATCTAGGCACTGCTTTCGTGCACAATACGTTTCATCAAAGATTTTAAAAACATATAGTTTTATGGTTCTACTATTAAAATTTATCAAGTAATTTAAGAACTTGAGACATTGGTAACAATGGCATCTTATAACGTTAAATTAAGTCAATTGCAAATCACCTGTATGTCCGAGTAAATGAGAGGGCTTAGATTGAATTGGTTTAAGCTATTCACATTTCTACACTAATTCCAAAACAGTTTTGTATAAACATGGTACAGTTGACAAACCTGAAAACTTGAACTTCTGTTCAACTGGCCGTCCTGTGGTGGGTTTTCGACCTTTAACCTTACACAGTTTCTCCCAGATTTTGACAAACCGCTTCTTCAGCTTCTCTTCCATAATGTAGGATGACTCGTCAGAGTCAAGGTCGTCCAAGGTCAACTCTCGTTCCTCCAGGTTACGAATAGCTTTACTTGTCTTCTACAAAAGAAGAGAGGATATTTTCCTTTATAAGAATGTGATTACTACAAAAATCACAACCACCCAATTGCAAAATGCAGTACAATTTGTTCTGTTAGTGTACATATGTGGTGAACGTAGCCCACTTGTTCTGTAAGTGTATAGATGTGGTGAACTCAACCAATATTTTATGGAGTTGTCTTGAGCTTGAGTGGCACAGCAGTTACAATAGCTAACTACAGAGACAATAACTAAGTGTACCGACAATAACTAAGTGTACAGACAATATCTAAGTGTACCGACAATACCTAAGTGTACTGACAATAACTAAGTGTACCGACAATAACTAAGTGTACCGACAATAACTAAGTGTACCGACAATAAGTAAGTGTGCTGACAATAACTAAGTGTACTAGCAATAACAAATTCCAGTTTCAACTTTTTCCCTACAAGTGGAAACAATAAGTTTCTTTGATGAATGTGTTTCCTATCAACATGTTTGATTCGAGTAAACCATTCTTTGTGTCCTTCACAACAGAGTTACTGATAATAATTTAAAGGTAGATCTCAACTTACCTCCAAAAGCTGTTCAAGCCTCCTGATCTGTCTCTCTGAGCCTAATGCTCTCTCACCATCACCCCCTTGTCTCTCTGAGCCTGACGTTCTCTCACCATCACCCCCCTGTCTCTCTGAGCCTGACGCTCTATCACCATTATCCTTCTGCCCACTGGTCCCTGTCTTGTTGTCAACACTCTCATTACAAGTGACTACATCCAATCCCACAATTCCTTCTGCTTCATTTCCTCTCTCATTGAGCCGTGTCTGTACTTCACGGAGAAGTTGATCTGAGGTTTGAGCTTTTCCGGTGACTTGACCATTAACAACTGGTTGGTCATACTTTGGAGTGATCACGGCAGCTCCACACACAGTCTCGTCATGAGTCACAGACGGTTTAGACACTGATGTGTCACCGTCGTGAGTAACCAAACACGGTTGTCCAAAATTGCGCATGATCACGACTGGTTGACTATTGGGCATGTTAATGACTTGAACAACAGAGGGAGCATCACTAGTGGACTGTTTCAATACAGCTTCTTCAGATGTGATGTGAGTGGATTTGGTGTGAAGTTTGTCAGTAACAGAGCACGAGAGTACGGATGAGGCAACACTTTTATGAACACTAAATGGTCCATTGTCAATTGGCAGTGTGGATGAAATGACTTCTAGATCTGAGTCGGAGTCACTTTCATCAGCTTTGCTTTTACCTTGGGACACCTGAGTTGATGACGCACTCTGGGATGAAAGTTGAGGGCTTTTTGAAGTTCGACCCTTGTTATCCCCTGACGCGGTGGAAATTGGTGCAGAAGATGATCCACTCTGGGCTGTGACGAGTAGCCTGTGGGATGCAACAGGCATTCTGTGGGCTGGGGCAGGCAACTGTTGGGCTGAGACGGGCAACCGCTGAGCTGCGACGGACAATCGCTGGGGTGTGACGGGCAACCGCTGGGGTGTGACGGGCAACCGCTGGGCTGCGACGGGCAACCGCTGAGCCGTGACGGGCAACCGTTGGGCTGTGATGGGTAACCTCTGGGCTGCAACAGGCAAATGCTGGGCAGGAACGGGCAACTGCTGGGCTGCAACTGGCAAACCCTGGGCCGCAACGGGAAGCCGCTGGAGTGCAACAGGTAGGCTGTGAGTTCCAGAATTTGACGAATCCCTAGTTAAATCAATGTGAGGTACATATATACAGGCCATGGACACAGTCCTGGCTGGACTAGCAAGTCTGAGCGGAACATTTGGCTTCACAACAAGTCCTTTTACAGGGGGGATGATCCCAGCATTAAGGTCACCCATTGTAGTCAAAGGGTGAAGTACATGAGGGTCTACCTTGTTGAATACACTGCGCACATTATCCCGCTTTACAGCTACTTTTGTGGCTTGTTTGTGTGCTGAAGGGTTTGGTAGTAACGGTGGACCCTCTTCTTGTACAATTTCCACATCACTGTTCTGGCTACAGGGTGACTCCCCACCATCAGCTGTTGAACGTTCGTGTGACTGGTCATGTGATACATCATGTGACTTGTCACATGATGCGTCATGTGACTTAGCATNGTACATGAGGGTCTACCTTGTTGAATACGCTGCGCACATTATCCCGCTTTATGGCTACTTTTGTGGCTTGTTTGTGTGCTGAAGGGTTTGGTAGTAACGGTGGACCCTCTTCTTGTACAATTTCCACATCACTGTTCTGGCTACAGGGTGACTCCCCACCATCAGCGGTTGAACGTTCGTGTGACTGGTCATGTGATACATCATGTGACTTGTCACGTGATGCGTCATGTGACTTAGCATGAATCTTGATAGGATCACTAGAACACGGTGCACTGACTTCGTCACATTTTGCTTTGTGCGTGACTGGATCATCATTGTCTGTTACACACCTGTGCTCTGTTGATATATTTGTCGAATGATTATCTTTTTTACTGTGTTCACCAACAGAAGCAACGGAAGTGCTGTCTACTGAACCGTTCAATGCCAGTCTTTTATGTGCTGGCGCATCATGGTCACCCACCTCGTGCGAACGTTTGTGTCGGTATTTCTCGAGGTGTTTAGGAGTATTGAGGTTCTCATAGGCCTTCAGTTCACCAAGAAGGTCCTTGAAGTGAACAAACCTATGCTTTGAGTCATTTAACATTTTACGTTCAGTCGCCTGCAGTAACTGGGCAAAGTCAGCTGAACGTAAGAAATGAGGATTTGACTTTTGGTATCTCTTCCTGGCCAGCTTTATTAGGTTGGCATCCTTCAACACTGGAGATACTTTCCTCAAAAACTGAAACAAAAGACACCATTAGGACTACAGAGCACAAAACACGAATTAAGACACCAATAAGACTGCAGAGCACAAAACAAGGAGAATTTAGACTTTGAGAGACAAGGTCCTGACTGAGCACATTTAGCCCTATACTCATGAGTCCTTCGTGAAATACATTGATCCCATTGGATCCGTTGATAGCACCAAAAAATAAACATAGCATTTACCTTTTTTACTTTACAATCAAAGAACACCACTTTCATTGTTTATATTTGATAATAAAATCATTAAATAATGTTACAGCAACAAGCTACTCATGTTTGGTCAAGAATTGTAATGCTTGAATGAAATCAGTAAGTCTGGCATATTCACATTTTAACATACACAGGAAGCATGAGTCCGAGATCTTCACATTTTACCATACACAGAAAGTGTAATTTTGGCATCTTCACATTTTTATATATACACGGAAAGTGTGAGTCTGAGATCTTCACATTTCAACAGAAAGCGACAATGGGACTTCAACACAGCTGATAGTCTTCCTTTACATATATCACCGAGGAAGATAACAGTTAGAAACAACAAAATTAATTTAGTGAACACTGAACACTCACATTAATCACTCGTAGAAATACGGCTTACCTCTTTGAAAACTGGAATTTCTTCTGCTTCCATAGTCACCCTACAATACACAATTGATTTTAAACAACTCAAATGTAAGATGAAATTCTGAGTGAATTTTGTTTCAGCTAAGTTGTCACCATCTCCAAAAGATGTCATTTTACCAAATCAAAAAATCAAACAAAGGAACGTGCGTGTTAAAAAGGTGTTCAGCAAATTATTTGTCTCTTTTAAATGTCCAGCAGATAAGGTGCATGTGAACGAAGGAGTTGTAAAGACTATGTAGAGCTGGGTGTGTTACATTTTAAGGTAAGTTTCACGGACTGAAAAAGCGACCTTCACTTAAACTGACACCTGGTAGAGTCTTGCCCAGCTTTTTATAGGCTAAGGAGCAACCTACTGGATGGCATTGTTACATGCCTACAACATATAGTGCATGGCAACAAATGGAAACGTCTGTCCGTTTTCCTAAAGGAGACTGGCAGACTTGAAAACTTTCTTCACGAGGAGCCATAATTGGGGTCTCGTGCCTTTGTTCAGGTGTTTTGTGCAATGGGCCCAACCATGAGGCCTGCGCACGTCTGATGCACCGCAAATGACATCAGACCACCTGCACTGTTTTTTTTTTTTTTTTTTTTTAAACTGACAACCTTTTATGCACATCTGTTCCAAGCCATGTACTGACGTCCAGTCATACACAACTATGTGTCTAGGTGGTTGTACTACCAACAGTATGACAATCCAGATGCAATGCTATTTCCCCATTAAAGGTTATCCACTTACAATACAGTGCCTAAGTTACCCACGTACAATACAGTGCCTAAGTTATCCACTTACAATACAGTGCCTAAGTTATCCACTTACAATACAGTGACTAAGTTACCCACTTACAATACAGTGACTAAGTTACCCACTTACAATACAGTGCCTAAGTTACCCACGTACAATACAGTGCCTAAGTTATCCACTTACAATACAGTGCCTAAGTTATCCACTTACAATACAGCACTTAAGTTACCCACTTACAATACAGCGCTCAAGGAAAGGAAGGTCAAGGAGGCTGTCTACCTTAGAACAAGATGTCCCCTATTTGAAAAAGATCAGAGAGGGCAGAAACGTCCGACTCACCAGACTCCTATGCTTTTTAGTAAGTGATTTAGCCATTTATCATCACACCATCGGAAAATAATGCAAGACCTTTTCCCAACGCATGGTTCAGCATTGGCAAGACACTGAAGTTTTATGATTGGGAAATTTTCAGTGCCATTGGCCTCTTCTATTAGAGCTCCGGAATCTCCTTCAATTGTTATTTGGTTACCTGCTGCTAGCCAATGCGAAATTTTGTTACGCTGCCTTGCAAAAAACACAGACAGCTATCCAAGAACACACCCTGAATACTGCAAAAAAGTAAACAGACAGGAGTGAGAAATGTCCCGATAGAACTGAACTGAGACTAGGAATGATGCAACATAAAGAACTCACAGACCTCAAGTCTTCAATGCAATGAAAATGAAAGACAGTGACATCGTCCCTATTTAGCACAATGGGATATATCTTCTCGCGTCTTTGTAAAAATGGCCAGTTGCCGATTTGGGCCACTGAACGAAGGATAGTGCGAAAAAAAAATTGATAACGAACACATTTGTTATAGTTGGAAGGAATTAATGACATTTACAACCTCCTCAGGCATCCCTCTATGTGAACAAGGTACTTTTACCAAATGACTTTGATGGTTTAATCAGTCTGAGGTACAATTCACAGAAAAGATTAAGGCACATGAAGACCCTGATGGAGCATCACTCACGCTATTGTTAAGGAAGTCTATGAAAGGGGTGCGAGCTGCGTTGTGAGTGCAAGTTGGTTCTACTCCACAGTACAGATGTATGAGGGTTGAAGATGAATCTGTGGTAGTCACAATTGAAGTAAGGCTGTGGGGTCGTGCCATGACAAGAGGGTGAGAGGAGTTGGGGCCAAATAGGGGCCATTGTCAACAGTAACAAGTTTATTTGAAATCTTGAAGCATTATTTTCCTAGCAACACCACATCAGGTCATAAGACACATACAGCCTATGTAAGCAGATATTTGTCCCACACTCTTGATGATCCGTGGTACCAGGCAGGGCAACATGGAGATGTCCTTCTTAGGGTGGCATCGTCGTACGAATGGAACAAACTTCATAGTCCAGTAGTGGTTAGTAATGGTCAGTAGTGGTCAGACCAGTATCGAGATTGGAGGAGCTCAGCTGGAGGTTCTGTTGTGACGTGAGACTTCTGTGTGTGACATGGAGTCGCATGAAATCTCTTTAATAAATCACTTGCAAAGTGGCAATTGCCCCTTGGCTTTTAAGCCAAGGGGCAATTGCATTCCACGGTATTTGTGCCATGGACTTAAAAATTTCAAATCAGCCTTTTAACTTTCATTTTGATGTTAAAACATAGTTTAATCATTCAATTTTGTTGTCTGCAGGTCCATTTTCTGTTAGTCTTAGAAATTTTGCTTTTATCGGAAGGTTTATCTCGTATTTGTAAAATTTTGCGTTACAGATGTGACATAACTTTTTTCATAATTTTTTCTACAGACATGAAGAAATAAATGCNAAACATCTCTCAGTTTTTAAAATAATCCTTAGACTTAGCGGTCCTTCACCTTCCCGCGGCAGACAACATTTCTAAGTATGTAGAATGTGCATGTCAATCGCTAACAGAAGCCAGGATAGAATTCACTAATGTTAGGACCACGCGAGGTAAACGCGAGATATTACCGTGTGACTTCAATGAGAGCACGTGATTTTCAGCGCAAGACATATATTTTGAACTTTACTCATTGACATCATCCGCTGTCCCAAATCTCGAATACTCCCCCAAAATCGCAAATGTCACGCACGGCCACCGAAGTTGAGTTTGCGAATGCTTGGCAGATTTTTAGAGGGAGTATGCGCCACAGGTGTAATGTTCATGCTGCCTACGAAACTCCTTATAAGGTAAGGAGATGACCTCGGTCAATCTCAATGGTCTGTGGCACCAAAAGTAACCAATAATATCCATCTACGTGGGAAATACATAAACAACAACCAATTAGAACCATCAAAAACAGTTTCATGCAAATGTTTGTTGAGACTGGTAGCGGTAAAGTCTGTGTCGTGTGGCCCACCCAATATTGAAAAATGTGCTACGAAAACCAAAATTCTGGCCTCCCAAAAGACGGCCATAGTCTAAACTGCTGCACAGCGGTGTCTTTACTGACAACATATACTTCGCTGACAACATATACTTCGCAGAACTAACCACCAAGTCTTAATTATTTTCAATCTGTAATATGACCAGTTGTCCATGGAACACAAAAAGGTGACTTCAATAGGCCTAACAATCAGCAACTTTTGTGCTGGACCGCACCTCCAGTGAGCAGGTAGTGGATTAGGCTTATAGGTACCACTGACACAGGGCCTTTGTTTAAATTCAATTGACTAAAACTAGTTGTTCAAGATGAATTAAATAGATAATTGAGAGATTATTTACACGCCATGTTACACCATAAATAGACTAGCAGCGGGGTCTGCAGCTCGAGTGAAACCGGTGAAGGTGCATTCCACGGTATTTGTGCCATGGACTTAAAAATTTCAAATCAGCCTTTTAACTTTCATTTTGATGTTTACACATAGTTTAATCGTTGAATTTTGTTGTCTGCAGGTCCATTTTCTGTTAGTCTTAGAAATTTTGCTTTTATCGGAAGGTTTATCTCTTATTTGTAAAATTTTGCGTTACAGATGTGACATAACTTTTTTCATAATTTTTTCTACAGGCATGAAGAAATAAATGCCAAAATTGTTTTAATATATCATTTGCTACACAAGAAGTATACTAACTGTTGAAACTACCTGATTTTTTGATAATTAGTATTTCCAATTAAACTTTCAAATTAGTGAAAGTCACATCTGTAACATTTAAGTAACAAAAGTTTTGATTTTAGGAAAAAAAGTAAATCAATTTTAACACAATTTAATTTTCTCTTTATTCACCCTAATCAACATAATTTAGCAAAATTTCTTAAATGTATCTCAATCCAGTTCCAAAAAAAGCAAAAAACATTTCAAGTCACATCTGTAACAGTTTGTTACAGATGTGACATGATGTAAGAAATGTGACCATCTTTTGCANTTTAGCAAAATTTCTCAAATGTATCTCAATCCAGTTCCAAAAAAATCAAAAAACATTTCAAGTCACATCTGTAACAAACTGTTACAGATGTGACATGATGTAAGAAATGTGACCATCTTTTGCAGCCACTAAGTAAAGATTTACTTTTCATGACTCAATTTTTAAAAGGTGTGTATGATTAATTTGAACAAATATCTATGAAGAATTGTTAAAGCCAATGTTAATCATCTACTGAGCCAAGTACTCCCCGTTTAGCGATAGTTCACGGCTAACAGTAACATCGACACACACTGCGGTGAAGAACACATGCACTGAAGGTCCCCTTCATTCACTATAGCAACCAGCTGAAAAATCCATAAACTTCACCCAAAGCACAAGCTGAAAATCCGCCCACTTCACTGGAGGCATATCCCCCTTCATCAGAGGGACTGATAAGTATTTTTTCTGTCAGTGATTTTGTGGTTATTGAGTTCCGAGGTATTCGTTTCAAGCAAGATGTTCCATCAAAACTGGTATTACGGTGTTAAGCAGATAGACCAGAGTCAAAAACGTACTACCGCACCTTCAAAACAGCTTACCAGCCCGAAAAACACAAACCCCGACCTCTAAAACAGAAACCCTGGGGATCGGACAGGACACCCCGGACCGAAACACCACTCCTGTACTTGCTTTCCAACATTGTTTATTGCAAGAAAATAGTGCCTTTATTAGCACTCTGTGTTCATACGACTTGTATCAATTTCACATTTTGATGAAACAATAAATCTTCCTATTTTAAATAGTTGATGTGATATGTTGTTTTAAACAACTTAGGACTGATCTGTAGCAAAAAAAGTGTTCATTCTTAAATCGCGGACGTGTGTACAGTGTACTAGACAGGGTGAACAATGAAAAATGGCATGTGCTTGAGTGGTGGATGCCACAATGGTCACAGAATTCTAAAGGATTATCTACCAAAAAAGCATGTGAATGCGTAGAGTTCAGAAATTCCGATTCCAAATTTAGTGATCATTGAGGAGTTGAAGTAACTCTTCTTGAGGACAAGAACAGAAAAGTTGGTGACCACAAATTGCACGAGTTTTAAGCAACAAGTCAACATAACGTAAGTTACGTTTTATTATTGCTAATCTTTAACAAATTCAGAAAACAAATGGAAAGTACTAGAAAATGCTCAGTTTGAGGCTATTGACGTTGTCTTAGA
>NMRA01000252.1:561873-576592 GCA_002633005.1 Phoronis australis
TTTCAATTTTGCCAATTTTCACATTTCCCGCCATGTGACGTCATGGGTTGAACACAAGAGATCAGTGACTAGCATTGAACAATGGCGGAGACCAGGGAATTTGAAAGTGACGACGATTATGAGCAAGAATTGAACGAATACTATGAAGAAACGTATGAAAATGGTGGCCAGGATGAGGAAATGGGGTTGCACGAAAGCGAGAACAAGTTTAATGTGCTTCCGGCTGCGTACTTTTCTACTTTGAACCTTATGAACTGGATCCTCCCGCGAGAGAAGCGGCCTCGGGCTCGGCGAGTCAACCCAGTCATCCAATAGACGATCATGAATTAAGAGCTGATGTTTCTGAATGATAAATATTGTCCTTTATTGAACCAGGCCTTCATCGTCTCCTGTGACTGGAGTCGAAACACGAGTCCTCAAAGTGGGCGGAACACAGAGTGGCCCCGGACCGAATCGCTTGGTCCACGATGACGTCCCACGATCGCCGCAGGAAGTCATGCCCCTTCTGCGCAACTTTGGTGTCCTTCGGAACACCGAGACGTTTTCCGCCTGGCTGCTGTTGCTGCAACCTCCGGAAACACATCTTTTGATCCCTCTACGAACCTTCTCGACGCTAAATGTACTTTGCATTCTCTTCACTCTATACACTTTGTCTCTGATCCGAACGGTATGGCGAATGACTTGGGTTCAACCCATGACGTTGTACATAATTATTATTTTTTTTCAATTTTTGCGTGTTTATTTATGAGCTGTGCACTAAAGGCACTGAAATCAAGACATAATAATAAAATTTATTTTGAGGTACTAGAGTCATGTTGTGTACACTTTAAAACGTAATTTGGAATCAGAATTTCTGAACTCGGCGCATTCACACTAAGGCAGAAAGTACAGGAGTGGTGTTTCAATCCCCGGTGTCCTGTCGCATCCCCAGGGTTATTCTTTAGAGGCTGGGGTTTGTGTTTCCCGGCCTGGTTAGCTGTTTTGAAGATGCTGCAGTCTTTTGACTGCAGAATGTCCGTTTTATAGTGGGGTTCCAATTTGGATGGGACACCTTGAATATATAATAGCCATGTTAATTATGGTTTGTTTTGAGTCCACCAATACTGTCTGTTTCTGTATAAGATCTGTGAATAAAAAATGTTCCAAACTGGAGAATTTCTTCGGTACTTAAAAGATGTGCCAGTGGCCGGCACCCACAAGCCCCACTGAGAGGCGCTCTGAAGTACAGCAGACCACATGAGCTAACTTATTGAGCAGACATACTTCTGATTGAGTTGTTTACATATAAATGTAATTATCCTTAAAGCCGCACTTAATGAGCACAAGTCTACACTATGTGAGTTTACTCAGTGGTTACAGTGTAAATAACTAAGTTGCCTGCATCTATTGATCCTCAGTTAGCTCTCCCTACTTAGTGATAGACCATGCTCAGGGCCATTTTTTGCCAGATAATTTCCATGGCAACCACAGTGCCTTTCATTTTATTTAAATGGACCTGTTAGGCCAATTGAACATGTGTCAGATAGTGTTCTGCTTGTTTTTATTTCGATTAATTGCTGCTGATAGTGAAAGTATTTAACTGGATATTGGGAGACTGTATTGCAGTATCTAATTGAATCAAAATGCAGATGTAAACCTGCTTCAACCAAGTGTTCTTGTGCGCTGGTTCTCTGAGTCTGTTCTGTAGAAGTGAAGCAGTATTGTGCGCTGGTTCTCTGTGCCTGTCTTGTACCAACTACTAAAATGAAAACCACTGGTAACGGGAAATGCTTGATGTCTTATTGGATAGTTTGAAAACTCATCCTGAGGCTGAATTAACTTCTTCATGTTTTATTTTCCACCTCTGTCAACTACACAAGTTGGCAAAATGCCAGCACATGAAACTCCTTGTATTCACTGTCTTATTCACAAGTTACGCAATGTGTGCACACTGAGCATGGGGCACAAAGCTTTAAAGTCAGTGGCGGATCTAGGATATCACAAGGGGGGGCCCAACATCTTGTCCGGCTATAAGCATTTGCGCAAACCACGATTGTAGATGCACATAGCACCGAATAGGGGGAGGTCGGGAGGGGGGTTTGCCCCCCCTCCCGCCCAGGAAATTTTTCTGTTTTTTCCTCTAAAAATCAAGCATTTTCCTTGATTTCTGATGTATTATCCAATAAAAAAAGAAAGAAAAACAGGAAAAATTGCGACTTTCACAGGCTCGAACTCAGGACCTGGCTGATAGGACGCGCGTGCTTTGCCACTACACCACCACGATTTCACTAATAAGTCTACACTAAAAGACCTACTTGGTTATGGTCCACAGCGTTTGTGCGCGAAACCTACTTCTTTTTGTAATGCTTATTACACGTTTTATATTTTGTGCGATCGGTTCTTAACAAATTTGTTGTATTTAAAATAGTCTTCAAATGCCCAAAAGACTAAATCCGTTTTTCGTGTTGGCAATAATGACGGGATTGCTTTGGAAATCATCTTAAGTTAAGGTTTGACAAAGTTTCTGAGTGATTCACTTAGGCTTCTATTAAAATTCACATCTTACCAGCAGCTTCCCTAAATCCGCCTATGCAAAGTAATTGAAGGAGTTATAATGAAGTTGGGAATGTTTGGCTTTATGTTGATATCACTATGTAGTGATGATAATGTAGGACTTTGTAGATGTTGTGCAATAAGCACTCTGGATATGACTTTGTAGATGTTCTGCAATAAGAACTCTGGATATGACTTTGTAGATGTTGTGCAATAAGCACTCTGGATATGACTTTGTAGATGTTGTGCAATAAGCACTCTGGATAAGACTTTGTAGATGTTGTGCAATAAGCACTCTGGATAAGACTTCTTGGAAAGTACATGATGTTTCAACTGGTGCTAACTCAGGGCTCTTAAGATATGTTTTAAAACAACCAAAAGGTACACATTGCGTCCTTTAAATAAAGGAAGAAAATGGTTGTTTTTGAAGTGACGTGATATTATTTTTAATTAGTTTGGACTGTAAACAAAAATTTGCTAGTGTATGGTCGCTGTTTTCCAAACAGTGCCAACTGTTATGATTTGTTATGCAGATTTTTTGGAAACGTGTGGTAAAGTTAAATTTAAATTCAACTGATTAGCAAACTGTAGAAGCGCTTGTATCGAATGTTGTAAAGTAAGGTATCACTGAATTATAATCGGGCAGCCATGTACAGTGGGGTGATCTAGAGTGCAGTATGGTAGGGCTGACCATAGTATGTGAGGGACAGACAGTTGTAGAAGGGCATTCTTGTGCCCTGTTTGTTTGGGAGGTAACCGACCTCCCAGGGCCCGTCTTGGTCCTAGTTGGTGGAGCTGGAAGAAGTGTGGTCTTCCAAATGAACCAGAAGGCAAATAAAGCAGATTCAAGTTATCAAAGATCCCTAATGGATGAACTAGTAGAAGTGGATGGCACAGATCTGTGTGTGTGTGTGTGTGTGTGTGTCAGAGCAGGATCTTGTAACAAACAGTAGTTCATAGATATGAACTGATGAACCAGTGTGGCCCAAGATAAGCAGTTGAGTAGAGTCCATTAGGATTATGTTTTAACAGGAAATGTGATGTAAGCTGGACTACCCTTCCAATGGTTACGCCTATCAGCTTCCCATGTGATTTATTAATTTTAAAAGAGGCATCTCTTAAACGTCTTGCGGATCTTAATGACGTGCTCTTATGAAACTTTCGACTGATGACAACGAATTTCAACTGATTTGACTACTGCTGTGTATCCTAGTGTCAAATTTTATCTTTTTAGGTTGCTGCTATATCGTCAGAATTCTTTGATGGATTTTCATGAAAGTTGGAAAATAGATTTCTACTAAGAATAAGACAAAAGCACTTGTGCATTTTCACGTGGCTGTAATGAATCCGTGCTACCTAGTGGCCATCTTTAATATTCACGTCTGTTTTTTGAGGTTCGCCCTTTTATCTACCAAACCACTTGAGGGGTCATTATAAAAATTGGCAGGTGTGTTTTTGACAAGGATGGTTGAGGTTGACTTTAAGATGGCGCCCCCTAGTGGGGATTGTTTTGTTCACTCGACTATATCTCCTCAAACCTTTTCCAAGAACTTACTGGGAGATGTGTACCTATTGACCTGACAAAAGATGATGGCGTGTTTCAGACCAATCTGACAACAGGTGTGCCCCCTGTTGGAAATTTTATTTTTATGTTTTGTGTCTGGATTTGTAGAATTTTGAGTGATATGGTTAGTAAAATTCTATAAAGGAGACATTGGTGCTTATGTTCAACAGATATATTCATTGTTTTGGTCCCAGCCTCAGAACAAAGGATAATCATGAAACATATTGTGTTCCTGAACTGTAGCTGAGTTTTGGACAGGATTAATAACTTCTGCCAATCATTGTCATCAACCCTCTCCCCTAAATGCCAAATAAGTGTACGTCATTCATTCCCTATTCCTCCTTCCCACGAACGAACATAGAAAACTGATGACCGCATGTGGTTGTAATGTTAATTCCCCTGAACTTGCCCGAATTTTGCCGAACAATTCCGACTTGTTTCTCAAATTAAAACGAAACAAATGGGAATCTAAGGTAATAAAACTAGAAAACACGTTTGCAATTTAAAGTTTGAAAGTCAACATGAACTTTGCAAAAGAATTTAGAGTAAATTATTGTCTGACTTTCATACTCGATCTGGCGACTTTTTTCCCAGTTCTCCAATCCCAATGTGTGGTCGCATTGTACTCTTTATTTAACATTAGGAAGACTGAGCCTGTGTTTAAGTGTGTGTTATTCTCAGCACTGTGAACACTTCACTTATAAGTTTCACTGTGACTTCCCGGGACAAACTAAACCCTCGTTCACGAGAACACCATACGTAAGGTTAGTACTGACTTGCTTCTCAAATTGTTAGCCTTGCTTTGTTCAGTATCAGGAGTCAAATGTCATTGCAGGATATAGTCAGACTCTATCAGTCATGGAGTTCTTGAGGGATAACATTGAGCAGTTGAAACTGTCTCACACCTTTCAAATAGCTGCCAGTAAGGTAATATTAAGTGAATCTGGTGTTTAAGTCATTGCGTTGTTTAGTCATGTGTTGTTAAGTCATTGTGATGTTAAGTCACTGTGTTGTCACTGTGATGTGTATATTGCTTATATGGTTATATTCATGGGTGATTGTTTAGGACTTGAAGTGTAGTATCACCCCACCATCACAATCTGATGGTTGTGAAGTGTAGTACCAAAGTTTTAGTACGTTGTGGATATTTAAAATAGGGAATTGTCTTCTTGTTCTCGTTAACGACATCAAATTATTTTTCCATCTACGTCACATAGTATTACAAGAAGACGGTCATCTTTACTTCAGGCAGTTTTGTGCACGTATCTGATGACATGTCCTGGTAGAGACAAATTACTAGGTTGGTGTGGACGGTGGTAGTAGTAGTACCTTGTCTTGATCAGACTGGAGAATGTTAAATACATATGTAAAAGTTTGATAGTTTTAACAGGCAACAGATTACTTAGTGCTTGGGTAGGTCACAATCAAGGTGGGTAGTTTGGGCAGTGCTACAGAGGGAGGTCCCAATAAGGGCGGGGGGTGGGGGGGGGTTTGGCAGTGCTGCTGGGGGAGTTCACATTATGGGTGTTTGGCTGCAAAATATGAAGGGTGAGCTGGGTGTTAATATGAGACGCTGTTACTGCATATGTTTGCCTGGGCATGGGATTTGGTAAATTGAACCAGGTCTTAATGCTATGGGCCTTTCTGGAGGATCTGTGGACCAGTTGGAAGGATCTGTGGACCAGTTGGAAGGATCTGTGGACCAGTTGGAAGATCTAATAGGAGTGTTTGGAGGAGTGTGGGCCAGTTTGGAGGATCTATGGGCCAGTTTGAAGGATCTATGGGCTAGTTTGGAGGATTTATGGGCTAGTTTGGAGGATCTGTGGTCTAGTTTGGAGGATCTGTGGTCTAGTTTGGAGGATCTGTGGGCCAGTTTGAAGGATCTATGGGCCAGTTTGGAGGATTTATGGGCCAGTTTGGAGGATCTATGGACCAGTTTGGAGGATCTGTGGGCGAATTTGGAAGATCTGTGGGCCAGTTTGGAGGATTTGTGGGCCAGTTTGGAGGATCTATGGCCATGCTACTGTGATTGTTTGAGTTAACACCCAATTATTGTTAGAAATGTGGTTCTGTCCTTTTTTGCTTCCAGTTTTAATGTGGTCCTTGACCAGAGTACATCCACTGGGCTCACTCACAAATTTTACCCTGGGTTTGATAGGTTCTGAAGCACTGCTAGTGGAGGTCAAGTGAGGGCTGGGTAGTATACATGGATGAAAGCTTGAGGTAGGCATGGTAACGGACAACTCAGTGAGGATGTGCTGTGGAATGTTTTGGATACTGATTGTCTATGTGGGGACATAGCATCAAGTCAGTGAGGGTCATCGTGATGTTATGGGGACCCAGTATGATCTCAGTGAGGGTCTGTGTCATATAGATCTATCAAATATGGGTCTCGGGACAATGCCAGATGCATTGCTAGAGGCACATTTGATACAGTCGGCAAACCATGAATGATTTTAGTTTGGGGTGTGGATGGTTCTAGTGGTACTCTACAGCAGTCTCTATGTATGAGTGATTGGGTCAGTATAGATGGTAGTCACTTCCTGCTTTGGGATGGTCGTGTGGCTAACATCAGTCACTTGGTCTTTGAAATACATTGTCACGTAACACCCGATGGTAGCTGTGGCCAGAGAACTGACGCATGGCCAGAGAACTGACGTATGGCCAGAGAAACGACGCATGGCCAGAGAAACGACGCATGGCCAGAGAAATGACCATGGAAACATTGTAACAATATGGATAGTAGCTGGAGGTTGACTTAAATAGATCAGTAGATATTAGACGATAATATTGTGTAGCTGCTTGTTAGACATGATGCTGGATTGAGATGTTGGGGAGTGGTGAACAGTGGACAGGGTTCGAATGACCAGCAGTGACTAGGGAATGACCAGCTGAGGAGGTTAAGCCTGTCATTTAGGTATGATATACATGTACATGCATAGTTTGTTATTCAAGCTCCTTGATGCATTATCCATGTAAAGCTCTATCTTAACAATGATTGCGTTCGGTCGTTCTGTATACCAATGTTCTTGTGAGAAAATCAAGGTCCTGCAAGTTTTCGCGTCATCTAACCGCGAGCATTACAACGAGAAGCTGGTGATCAGACTAGCTTGGTTTCACAGGACTCTACCATGAAACTAGAATTGAATGAGAGTCTTGTTATCCTGTGTTGTGACTGTCTAATTAGGTTAAGGCTATGATACTAGTGAGTCACACATCACACATGACTTGTGGTGAATCTGTTGTAACATATGGCTATATGTTATGTAATCATGATATTCCCCTTTGCTCTATACAATGGTCCACAATTTGTGACATTCCTTCCTTATCTGTGACAAAGTTATAAAATCTTTGTCCATAACACAGGACTAATGTTCCATGTCCCCCTGTTGTCTGCACTATGACCCATTATTGGTAATAGTCCACAAAGGTGTAGTGTTATATAGGTTTGCTTATTCCCTATTTCTGATGACTTCACTACACTTCACTTGCATTGTGGGTATTGCATCCATCAGCTGATTTCGAGGGGGGATTCCTACATTGTGTGCTGCCTTAGAGTCAACTGTCTTCATTTAAAAGTACCTCTGGGCATAAACTATTAAAAGAGTATTTCACTGTCAAAATTAAATTTTAAATTGTAGTGCTCTGGGGTATAAAACATTTCCATATACAGGGCTTGGAATTTTCCGCGGAAACGCGGATTTCCGCTTTTTTCAAATGTTCTGTCCGCGCATTTTATTATATTTCCGCGTAAAAAAAAATTGGATTTGATCTAAAATTTCAGCGGCAAATTCCTTTCTTGCCACGGCGTTGCAGACGACGTTCACCTCGACAAGCGGAAGTCGCTCTTTATGTTTTGGAGGAACGTAAATTGTCAACATTGCCGGGGCATCTGGGATAGCGTGGTGGGATTTTGAATGGCGTCTCGTGTTATTGTAAACTGCGGCGACAAATACTATGGCTCTGCAGCCAAAAATGTGTGGGTTGAGAGTGGACGGGCGAGCTAAAAGGACGCAGACGCATGCTACTGATGGTGGTAACGTTTTTTTTTTTTAATTGTTTTTGTCCTTCCGATTTTTGTTGTGGAAAGGTTCACATCGACCATTTCAAGGCTGGGTAGCGCACATGATACGGGCCGTAAAAGTTTCCGCGTTTTTTGTCATTGGTCATTCCAAGCCCTGACTTTTGAACATCACATTATCACAATAAATTGTGCTTGTATCCAATCAAATAGTGCAGTCGCAGATTTTATACAGTGATACAACTTTTCTTGGCCTGAAAGTGCCAGACTACGAAAGTGCTCCATGGCCAATAATGCAGCTGCAACCAGATTCTTAGTTTCGTGGCCTAATGGAGGACAGCCCTATTAGTATATATGGGGGTGTGTGTCATTGTGAATGTTATAGGTATACCTTGACCTGCAGTTTCTAATTAGATCATGGGTTATAGTCACTTCTAAGGGTACATCAGTCTGGGAACCAGTTATCTGCTCTGAATAACACCAGCATCAAACTGGTTCTCAAAATAGAGGGCCCCTACAAGTGACTATTGCTAGGTAATGGAATCCACTACTGACACAGGTCATGACTTTGCCTTGTGTCAAAATGTATGATCCTAACAAGAGTGGTATAGAGCTTTAATTTGTGATGAGTATGTCTGAATGAGATTGATCACTGTATAGTGGCCAGCAAGAATTTTTATGTGAAACCACAGTGAGACTGAATAAGCTGTTCCTGTTATTTGATTAGTTTTCCAGTTATGCTTTCCATTTCCTGCTCAACCACAGATTGTGTCTGTGGTCAAGTGTGTATAGTGCAAGAGTTGAAAGGGTAAAGACAGGGATGGTCACTCACTGGGTGACTAAATGCTGCCATTGGATATCTAAGTTTTGGATGTCTTGTGTCTTATGGCTGAGTTTCCCTGTCTTATGTCTGGTATTCTTGTTTGACACCAGTCTGCTTGTCTTCTCCAGGTGGTTCTAAGATAATCTAAGTTAGCTGTTTCATTAACTTCTCAAAGGACTCCTTATTTCCTGATTGATACATGATGTTTATTATCAGCCACTGAAGATATTATTAAGTTATTTTGGCATTTTTGTTTCAAGACTAGAATTATAGAAATGCTAACTAAAGCATAAGTGGGACTCCAATGGTCGTCACATAAATTTTTCTGTGCTTCATGTTTAGTCTTAAGTAATTGCTACTTCTACAATGAGCCTTTAATTACATGGAAGTAGGTCTCCACTTCTTCCGCCCAAAAAAAAATTAAATACTGTTTATTCCACCAATAGTTTGTGAGCGGCACAGACTGTAGAGATGACAGTGGTGGGAAATTAGTGAGCAGCCCTGTGTAGTGAAGTGTGATGGACAGTGTTGTGGCTGTGGTCCAATTAAAACACTCTAATATTAGAAAGTCTTTCTCCTATTCCCATATGTAAATATACTTTATCCCATCATCGGTGAAATTGTCTGTTGAGCAAAGGTTTCCAGGGATCACATGGCAATGATAGGTTACTTGTGTCACCTCACAAAACAGGAGATATTCTGGGTTACAGGGTGAATGTGTTCCATTGTGTTCAGAACTCATTAACCCTTTTAAAGAGTCCTATATTACT
The DNA here is from genome assembly GCA_002633005.1 of Phoronis australis. Classification (NCBI taxonomy): domain Eukaryota; kingdom Metazoa; phylum Phoronida; family Phoronidae; genus Phoronis; species Phoronis australis. The sequence continues at coordinate 571,584 of NMRA01000252.1, forward strand.
AGGATTTATGATAAGGCTTTGTCTAGGTATTTTCTGAGGTTCAAAACTGAGTGTGGCAACTTAGAATTCACTTAAGTATGCAAAATAAGATAGGGACTAGTTGCTAATTTTCAAAATGCGTGAAATGTGGTGAGCATGATAAATTTTGAATTTTTGTATATTTTAAGGTAAAACTTAAATACGTCTGACGACCATTTCAAGAAAGATATCTAAAGTTTTATCTGAATTTTGATTATCTTAATTACTGGATGTGGATGTTTCAAAATGTGAAATTTATGAATGTATAGGTAAATAAAACAACAAGAATGGATCAACTGAAATTTTCGGATATAATAACTTCCTTCGTCAACAAAAACAGAAACAAAGTGAAATCAAACACTTTATGACAATTGACATTTAAGATTTGCGAAGTTGTCGGAGTTCAATGGCATTTGTTTGACCCAATTGCGAAATTCGCGACCTGTAAAGTTTTCCTCCGGTTCAAAGCCATGAAATTAAACTTCTTTGTTGTAATAGTCAACAAAATCTGGCCAGATATATAAGAATTCCTTTTTGGGTTATCTTGTATATTAATTAAGTAAAAAGCATACAAATTATTGCCAATTTTTTCATTTGAAAAGTCTACGTCTGAATCGCCGTCGACCGACATTTTGTTTTTGCGAGTCATTGATCTAAGTTCTTGGAAAACCCCTTCAATAACTCACGTTACATCTCAGCAATGAATCAGAAAAGCTGTTAGAAATGAAGGTAAGTCTATATTTAAATTTGTGATGTACACGAAAGAATTCCCCTAATCAACCAACGAAATATGCTGTTGCTTGGAAGTTCGGCATATTGTGAGACCGATAAAGCGGTCCATGGTGTTGAATGGTGGTAAGTTTCAGAGACCACTTAAGCTGTGTTGAAAGGGTTAACAGACAATGACGACTTTCAGGCTGATCCAATGAACACTGTGCCTCCAAGGGGCAGTTTCATTTTATTCTGTTTTCCTTTATTTCTCTAAAGTTCCGTGACGGATTTCTATGAAATTTGCTGTATAGCTTTCTATTAAAGGAGCAATGGCATGTTCCCGTTTTCGGACGGATTGTATGTTTTTGCGCCATCTAGTGGCCATTTTTATGACACAAATATGTAACCCTAAAAGCACACCATTTGCGATGCATCCGTGGGCGCATGTCAACGCTCCATATTGCTGGTGTTTTTTAAGGCGGAAGTTTGAAGTGAGTAGTCGCGTCTAAATCCGACATTGCGGCGTGGCTGGTGATCTTGATATTCTGCGCATTATAAGTGCCTCAAGACTGCCTGATCTTGTTGATAAATTGAAGATGTTACTGTGGAATTTTGGGACTGTGGGTAAGCATTTTTGCCTGTACACGTTCATGGGCTGGGCGCTTATTTAGGCGAAGTCTGAAAGTGCGTGGGTGGTACTTATAGGGGCATGGGCGCTTATTAGGCGAATACGGTAACTAAACACAGTTTCATTTGTGTAACATGCTAAACTGTTAATGTTTTCAATGTTTGGTCCAAAACTCTGAAGCTGTGGCGTATTCATCACCAGTGTCACTACACCTCCATCACAAAACTATTAAAGCTTCAACAACATCAGTGTACACAATTCTGTACAGTCTAATTGCCCTTGTCCCTCTATATCCAACTGTAAATTGATGTCCAAAGTGTTCGAGGTAAGCCATTGTGTGGATGTGTGTGTGTGTGTGTGTGCGTGTGCGTGTGTGCGTGCGTGNTGTGTGTGTGTTTGTGTGTGTGTGTGTGTGTGTGTGTGTGTGTGTGCGCGCGATGCATGTAGTGAAATGAACACAAAGTAAGAATTGTCTCTCGTCCATGTGATTAAAACTACAGGTAAAATGTTGATGATGAAAATCATTTTGGGTGTGCAAACTATGTTGAATGTTTGACAGCATGGATCAGTTGCTGTAACATCTTCAAAATTTGAATGATTTATAAGTGATCAAGTCCATCTATAACTCACTGGTGCTCTCCGCAATATAAATTCCAAACTCAACCCAAATCTTCACGTGCACCATCACTTAGTTCCTTGTATATTATTTTAATTACTGCTTAGTTTAAATTATGATATAAACATCTTCAATTTGAAAAAAAAATAATTTGTGAAATTGTCGGATTTATATTTTTAGAGTCTTATCACATTGCTGCAAATACACAAAAGTTCACCAGCTGTGTTGTATGGTGATGGCTATGTTGTATGGTGATAGCTATGTTGTATGGTGATAGCTATGTTGTATGGTGATGGCTATGTTGTATGGTGATAGCTATGCTGTATTGGTGATAGCTATGTTGTATGGTGATAGCTATGCTGTATTGGTGATAGCTACGACAAACAAACCATGGTCAAAGCAAAGTATACTTTCTTGAAAAACTTTTCTTGTTGAGAAATCTGACGAAATGAAATTTCATGGGTCTGCCATGCTCAGTCCCAAACTGGACTATCTAGCCTCACATGAACAGGGTCAAGGGAGTTGGTCATTCTAACCTATAAACAAAAGGCCATGTGTGATGACCAGTAGAGATGGCTGCACAGTTGACTGATACCAGACAATAGAACACAAAATGTTCCTCTCTCAACTGTTTAGTCTGCACTTCCCAACTGAAGGTTCTAGTTTACTGACTATCTACAGCTGGACATTGTAGTTTTCTCCCTTGTCCATATGTTCATCCTTGTTATTTCAGCTCTATCAGATCACAAGATGTATTATGGCCTAGGTGGACTAGCTAGAATTCTGAGTTGTTATGTTCACAGCTGTTGTACTCTGACTGTTGATGAGCTGACATGTTAAATGTTCTGGGTTGCTGTCTTCAACTGAGTTGTGCTCAAATAGTGCATTAAAGTCCTAGTAACACACAAGTTGAATAAGAAATTATAAGGAACCAAGCAGTACCTGTCCCATAACCAATACATAATGCATAGTTGAAGAAAGTTTAAATAAATGCACCACTCATGATTTATGGAAGAGCATATCGCCATTTTGAACTTAAGTGCGAAACAGGAAGTACAATTCATTGAGGAACCCAGACTTAAGAATGGCGGCTGTTTGACTGGAACAGTGTCAGGATTAAAACAATCCACAAACTGGCTAAACTATTTTGTCAATAGTTCAACCAGTATTTTTACCAGATCAATGGAAATAGTGCTCTCCATTGTGTTTAACAGTTGTTTTAAATCAGTGCGATGATGTCATGTTAGCAAGAATAATTAAACTTTACACACGCCATCTGTTGGTTGCATGAGGTGACCTATAGTTACTGGTACATTTGTTAGCAGTTGGTATTGCCTAAACCTGCTGTTGAGTCCACAAGCTCATTTTGTAGTCAAGCCACTTGCATGATAGGCGACACATGAACAATGTGCAACCTGCAGTTGTGTCCACAAGCTCAGTTTATGACCAGGCCACTTGCATGACAAGCGACACATGAACAGTCTGCAACGTGCTGTTGTGTCCACAAGCTTGAGAAAAGTTTGTAGTCAAGCCACTTACATGATAGGCGATACATGAACAGTGTGCAACCTGCTTTTGTCTGTTGTTACACTTGTGTCTTCACTGCAAATAGTGAACAAACTTAAGCATTAGTTCTCAGTGTAACAGTGCTGCTGTGAGTGTCAAGATTACAAACTAAAAATTTGTTCCTGAAAATGACTGTGGCTTTGTCAAAACGTATGAACAAGGGTTGGTATACCAAAAATAATGTAACCACAGCTTAGCATCCCTGGAAGTTACAGCAGGCGGTGTTGGTCTACATCTGATATCAATGATATACAGTGTGTTATTAATAAGTCCATCAGTTGTCTAGCCTGTTATCACTCAGTGTTATACCAACATCACAACATGGAATGTACAGAATGGCTTTAATAATGTTTGTAAATAGTACAAGTACCCTGATGGCTTTCTAACTGCTTCTCTGCTCTGTGGTGCCAAGTCTGATACTCTGACTAATAGTACTAGAGTCTCTGCTCTATGGTGCTAGGTCTGATACAGGGACTCGTATTGGTGTCTCTGCTCTATGGTGCCAAGTCTGATACTTTTACTCAGTACTAGAGTCTCTGTTCTATGGTGCTATGGCTGATACATGTAAGGTGTTTAGTGCTGCTGTGTGTCTTTCAACAATTCAACTTACAGTACTTCTCTTGATGTATGCTATCACCATTTGTTATCTCCGTTTCTTGCTGACAATTGATTCAAGTGTGACTTTGCCCCCCTCTAAACATGCACTTCATAGAACGCATGATGGTGATAGCGTGCGTGTAAGGACAAATGGAAATGTGTCCCCCTTGCTAACGTAAAACATAATCCAATGATATGGTGGTGAAACTGGATGGTCATCTTGGCCATAGTCTTTGGACATTTCCCAAATAGGTGCTTATAGATCAAACCAATTGCTGTGAATGTGTCTCGTCACTGTAATGATTCATTTCAACATGACATAAACGCCATGTTCTGTGTACAGACCGCTATATCCAGGTGCACTAATTATTTCTGCTTTTAACAGCTTCAACTTTGCTATTTTGTTGTGTTTGAGGTTTTGATATGTGTTACAAGACCATCATTTCTTTCCCTCTCTGTCTGAAGGCCCCCCACTACCATCTGTTCCATAACTTGTCCACCTACACATTGAGTGTGTGCCTAGGTCATGAGTCATGACTTGTCTAGACTGGAGCTTCACTGTTCATGGAGGATTATTCAAATAGTCCTTGAATTATTACACAGTTATCTGTCTCAATAACCGTGGTGCTTCAGGCTTACCATGGTGCTTCAGGCTTACCATGGTGCATGGTGCCAGTCTCCGTCTTGAACTAGAGTTTGAACAGTGACACATTTATTGTAGTTAAATTGATCAACTTGTGTTTTATGTCCAGAGAAGTACCATGTTGCTGGGGATGGGGGAGGGGCATGCTGGTGACTTAGGGACATACGGTGATGATATTGTTGGCATATGGTTGGGGAGGGGGGAGGGGCATGCTTGCCACTGAGGGACAT
>NMRA01000252.1:578330-601617 GCA_002633005.1 Phoronis australis
GTGTGTGTGTGCTTGTGTGTGCGCGTGCGTGTTATGTTGAAAGCAGTGTTTTACATGATCTTGGGGCCCAACTGATAAGTTCTTCACTCATGATTCATGTTAAATAGCTGTTATGAACAATTACAATTCACTATGTGAATTTGGACGCCCTAGCACTAATATGGAAGCCCTGGCAAGGACGCCCAATGTATCATTTGGACGCCCAATGTATCATTTGGACGCCCATTATCAATAGGAACCTTTCAGTTTGGACACACACATTGTAATGATCACTAGGAAGCCTATAAAGACTCACAGTGGTGGCTCTTTTTTCAAAGCAGGAAGAAATATGCAATGTATATATAAAGTACATACAATGTTGCACTTGGTTGATAGCATTGTAAAAGTCTTGGTCTGCACAGTTTTTTTTTGTAGAAAATGCTCACTACAGAAAGCTGTTTTGTAAACTTAGATGTAAAAACCTTGGTCTATGCATTTTTTGTAAAAAATAATCTGCGTGTTTGGGGGGATTGCTGGTGGTGGGGGTTACGCGTCGGAATCATGGACGCCCTGGAATATTGGGAACCCCATTTTGGACACCCTATTTTCGAAATCCTGGATAAAGGCCTGTGCGGAGAGGAACCTTTTACTCACTTTTGAGGATTTTATAAAGGACTACGGGAATTTTGCAGAACTTTAAATCAGAGGACAATGGGCACACGATCGGCCCCACAACAGAGGGGTCAAGGTTCTTGTGGGTATTGCTTATACTGAAGGTCTATTGTACATGGTTGTTTGCAAGTGATTGTTAATTTTTGAACATCCAAATTTTGTTTAGCATCTTTGTTAACTCGTGCATTATGTAGTGACAGTGCTGTAGTGTTGTTATGCTATACCTTTCAGGATCAGTATGACAACTTGGCCAAACACACAGAGAAGGGGATTGAGTTTTGTGAGAAGTATGTACATTTCCTGAAGGAGAGGTGTGCTATAGAGGCAGAGTATGCTGGCAAACTCAAGTAAGTTACTGCTTCTGGGTGACACTGTCACAGGTATATACAGGGATATTCCTGTATCCCTGCATATGGATATCACAGGTATACACAGGGATATTCTTGTATCCCTGTATATGGATATCACATGTATACACAGGGATATTCTTGTATCCCTGTATATGGATATCACTGTCAACATTAAGGAGGTTTTATGTAGGATTGGACTGCATCGTTGACAATCTGTTGAAGAGTCCCGTTTGTTTTTAAGCTTAGTTGCCATTTTCTTCTAGTTAAATGTTCATTTTTGTTCGAACCTTTCTTAACATGCAGTTTGTTAGACAAGGTTATGAGATTTTGTCAAATTTATCAATTAACGTACAACTTGAGAATTTTTTATCAGTTCTAAAAAGCTGCTGTCGCCTAACACCAGTCTTGACTTTATCCACCCTCATACAGTTCTAAAGATGAAGGAAAGTAGACATACTGACTCCTTATTCTATGACATGATGGCCGTGTGCAAACCAAATTCCGCAAACCAAATTGCTGTTTGAAGATTGAGTTCACCATCATAGTTGGTATCTGTCACTGCAGGAAGTTAATGAAATGTAAAAGCTCACTTTTCAAACTGTTAGGTTATAAGCAATCATAAACAAAACTGGTCATCTTCAAACTGAAACACTGCTCTATAAGAGGCCTTCAATGGATACACTGTATTTAGGTGGAGTAGTCAGATGGAACTGTTGGGTTTACAGTTAGTCATTTGTTATCTATATTGTGTGGAAAATGGAGTCTCACTTTGGCCACACTTGAAGTCATGCCCAGCTGACGCTGTTTGCATGTGCCTTGAGATCTACAGTTGGTGGAATTTCATACAATTTGGCAAATTAGTTCCCATCGTGTAGACAACAGCAGCGGTTTCAGATGGATGTGATCTATGTTGCGCCCCCTAGTGGCATTTCTGTTGTTTTTGCGTTGTCCTTCCATGTAAGTCCCTATCTGCCATGTTCTTGAAAACTGTGATAAAGTCACCAGTCCCTTCAGACTTGCTTCACAGCACTCCTTGGTGCTGTTGTTGAGTTTACTAGTTGAGTTTCATTTTGAATGTTTGAAATGGTGATCATGTCTTGATTCTGTACTGTACGCCATGGCGGTAATCTTGTCATCTGTTGACTTCGTGTTGAGGATTAGAAAGAGGGCAACATCTCGCTTCACTCTCCACATTTTTTTCTGTAACATGTAATGAATCACTGTGAACACACTGGTAGCCTTTTATCAAATGTTTTCCCAGTTAACTCCTCATTCAGTGTATCACGGTGTCTTCATCTTTACTATGTGGAGTTATCTCCCTTACAGGAAGCTACACAAAAATGCTCAACCAAAGAAGAGGGAGGAGGATGACTACCAGTGAGTAGTGTTTGTTAATGGTTGAATTCATGCTAAGGGGTACAGTCATAGTGATGTCAAAAACATGATAATTTATTTCTGTTTCTGTGGTTATTAAGTGGTGAACACTGTTTAATTATAATTTAACATATTGAAGATATAACAGAAATAGTTTCAGATTTTTTACAGAATTCACAGTTTGATCTCAAAATCGAGCAAATTTACAGACTTGGTATTGTGACATTCGAAACCAGCCATTTTCGAATAAAGTTAAAATACTTGCACAAGGCTGCAATTATGGTTTGTTTATTTTAAGTCTTTAAAGAAGTGAATAAAACAGCTAAAATTCATTGCAGATCTTTCCGTAACAATCTATAATTAGCCAAATTAATTTCTCACAAATGTGATGACGGTCATGACGCGTGCCGTCAAACCCCGCGGACGAACTTCAGACGAATGATTTCCCGTATTGTTGACGACCGATGAATTCAAAAAGTAACTTCAAGCAACATTCGAAATGTCAGGACCAGTTTCTTTGAAATGCGCAAGGATTTTGTTTAACAAAGGCTTCATACAAAAGCTCCTCTGTGAATTCCGTCAAGTAATCACGACCGCTATGGCCATCTAAAATTGACAATTTTTCGAAGTACACCACTTCACTAAGCCAGACAACAGGTACATTGTGTCTGTCAGAAGGTGAGCTGTCAATATCGGCTGCTGGATGTATACAATAGTGTTGAAACACAAGGTTAGTGAATTCCGTCAAACAATTTTGCCACGTCATGACCATTATCGAAAGCCAGGCCCCAACATTTTATCGGAAAATTATGTAGTTGTAATGGATTGTTTACATTTTCAAATTCAAGACACATGAATCACAGTAAAACATGCATAGGTAGACAAGTGTTATTTTCGTTTTCAAGCTTGCGAGACTACAGAACCAGGGCGGACTGATAATGGCCTTGGTGTTGGGCAACATTGCCTGTAAAATCGTGTGTCAAAAGTCACAACCGTTATTTAGTATAATGTCATTTGTCATGACCACAATATCTGTAAAAATTCTTTTGAAAATCGTAACGTATGTGTTATAACTTGTATTTTTGACGGAATCATTTCGTAAATCAGCAATGCCACTATTTTGCGTTAAAAAGTAGTTTACTTTTAATTCCGATATATGTTCCATTGTTTTTGTTATAACCATCGTGATTTGGATGTAATCCCCACAAAGCACGAATGATGCACCATTAAAAGTACATTGAGGAATCGGTCAATAGTGGACAGTGATCAAATCGGAAAACCTTGAATAACTCTAGGCTGGTAAGTTGTAGTGACAAGTAAGTCACATGTAGTAGAGATAGTCTGTGAATAATTCTGGACTGGTAAGTTTTAGTGACAGGTCAATCACACAGTAGAGATAGTCTGTGAATAATTCTGGACTGAGGTAAGTTTTAGTGACAAGTCAATCACACAGTGATAGTCTGTGAGGACTGAGGAGACATGTCAATGTACTAACTGTGAAATGGTTTGGTCAAGATATCATAGAACAAAGATAACTAAAGAAATGTCCATCGCAGCGCCGTGTTGTGCCATGGTTTGCCTTTGACATACAGTCCTAGATAAACACTGTACTTAAATGTATGTAAATAAGAGTGACGAAAAATGCGACCTCTATCACAATTATGTTATGCCAAGATAGTTGCAGAGCTCTATATTTTCATTGATGATAACGGATGAAGCAGTCCATCCACTTAACAAATTTTGCGCAGATCCGTCCAGAGACGTTGGAGATACCCACACAAACTTGGAGAGCTAAAGATCACTAATTGTTAGAGGAAAACAAAATATCAGACTTGTGAATAGCACACTTCTGAATCGCCTGTGAAATGGTCAAGACACAGAAAAATCCCAGCGAATCAAAAGTGGAAAACGGCCATCACAATGCCATATTGCTTCAGATTTCAATCCAAAACAGTAGGCTTTGAGCCATTGATAAGTCACATGTTGTGTGTAAATTCTTCCCTTATCGAGGACAATTATGGCAGTATTTTGTAAACAACGGCAGTAATCCAGTGAAACTTTTTTAAAAGGTGTGAAACTGATCACACATGTTTTATATTGAATAAATGTCAGTCTTGCTCATTTTAAACAACCTCTATATGAAGCTGTTTGTGTTCTCTGTGCAGACAACCACCATTTATCTGTAATTGCATGTTTTATCATGTACAGAGTTCTGTGCAGTGAAACACCATTACTCTCTAATTGCAGGTTCTCCCATACGCAGAGTTTCCTGACTATGACCAAAGAAGTGTATGACTTGGCGGGTCAACATGAGGTCATCGCTGAGACCCTCAACTCTTCTGTCATTAAAGACATGCAGACTCTCATCTCGGAGCTGAAGGTGGAACGCAGGAAATACCTGGCAGAATACCTCGAATGTGAGAGAAAGTTGGCCAAACAGATAGGTGTGCTTGACAATGTAAGTACGCTACAAGAAATGTTCTATAGTGTTTTAAGTCGTGCTAGTAATGTCTGGGTTGTATCAGAGATTGTCATTCAACTTATTCCTTATCTTGACTCTTCAACAAGTAAACCAGGAATTTCACTAAACTTGAAAGAAAACATGCTTGTCTAAATTATTGAGTTGTACACCGTTTGCGTCAACGATAACCTAGACGTTCGTTGTGTTAGGCGTGGATAGTACAAATTCATGGTTCTATTGAACTAGCCCATCAGTTCACTCACTGGGTTATGACTGAGTACATGGTTCAAATGATCTAACCCATCAGTTCACTCACAAGGTTATGTACTGAGTACATGGTTCAAATGAACTAACCTGTCGGTTCACTCACTGGGTTATGTTCTGAGTATCTCATTATTATAAAGCCGATTACTTGCAACCTCTCACAGAAAATGGTGTCACAACCTTGAGATTCCGTAAAAAGTAGAGTGATGAGTCTTCCACATTGATGAGTGATTTTAAATTATTCTGTCTCTAAAAGAGGTCAGAGGGACCCGTTCCATGTAATATGTTAGGTGTTACAGTGACTGGCTCCATATTACACGTGTAGGGTCACAATGACCAGTTCCATGTTACATGTGTGGGGTCACAATGACCAGTTCCATGTTAAATGTCGGGTTACACTGACCAACTCTGTGTTACACGTGTGGGGTCACAATGACCAGTTCCATGTTACATGTGTGGGGTCACAATGACCAGTTCCATGTTACATGTGTGGGGTTACAGTGACCAGTTCCATGTTACTGGAAGTCTGTCTTTATTCCCTTCATGCACTTTACACATGTTCAGATCATGAAGACGTTGAAGAATTATTTCAGCGCATTACTCTATTATCTCAAATAAACACAGAAAAGTTGTGAAGCCTAACTGTGAATCAAACCACAGGTCTTTATACTGCCGGTCTAGTGCTCATACCACGGAGCTGCTGAGGACCCGATATCTGTGCCATTACTGTTCTGTTTGCAGCCAATTGTTATGTCATCCATGCCATAAGTAACATTTTGCCTTTCTTCACACAACATTTGGACTGGTGTTCGAGAGACCTGTGATTCAATTCCCAGTTGGGCTTCCTGACTTGTTTGTGTTTATTTGATATATTTCACTATTGGCCAATCTCAGTGTCTATATTAACTACTCTTTTAGTTCATTTAACTCTATTGCTGCGTCCATTGTCAACTGCGATTGTGTTTGCAGTCATACATAAAAGTCAACTTTTCTCTGAAAGTTCCCCATAGTGCAGTGTGTGTGAAGCGTATGAGAGGGTGAAGTACGCAGCCTAACTTTACAGTCACATGACTCATGTTGTAGTCAAAGAAACAATATGAGAAAGCATTTCGAGAGGCAGAGAGGGCACAGGAAGCATACAAGAAGGCTGATGCTGACATCTACCTGTCGCGAGCAGAGGTGGAAAAGGTGAGACGTGGACAAAAGCTGTCAATCAACCATTTGTATGAGTCAGGTGTATCCAACAAGTTGTGATCACTACCACTATTGGGAGTGTACAAAACATGCAGATGTGCAATTAGCTCCACCTGTTGAGGGTAATTGGAAACACACCTTTTCTCATGTCCAGTTTCCCTGACTGCGTAAAATTGATATTTTTCAAGTTCATTAAATAGTGAATAGTTGGACATTGTAACTTAAATTGCTATTCATGACATCTGTTGGTGATGTTTGTAGGTGTCATCTGTTGTTGATATCAAATGATGGTATTTGTTCATAACATTTGTCAGAGACATCTGTTGGTGATATGCGCTGATCATCCCTTGTAGGCCAAGAATATCTCCATGCAGAAGAACAAGTTGTGCGACGACAGTAAGAGCGAGTACGCCTGTCAGCTTCAGAAGTCCAATGATGACCAGAGAGAACACTATAACACGCTCATACCAAAAACACTACAGGTGAACTGAAGATATATTTTACACAATGTATTTCCCCTCCATGTGTTGGCCCTTAACATCAATACCATATTTAATCAATCCACTTCTATTGAAAAAGTTCTAAATACTACAAGGTAGACGTACCCTGCTGATCTTTACTGCTTTATATGCCAATGGTATCTCAGATGGTTCTGAAAAGTTCCAGTTATAGGTATCACAGGATTGTCTTACCTGCAGTTGTCATTATTACATTCTTATTTACTATACCTAGTGAGATTAGCGGATTGGTCAAGGCAGTTGATATCTTGGATGTCCAACACGAAGCTACAGTTGTGGCCACTATATAACATTGGTGTAAGCTTGGCCATGCATGAACAACATGAGCTGTGGGAGAGTTTTGGAAGGCCTCTAGTCTTCTGAAGTCTTTTCACTCACCTTAGCCTCCTGGTTTGGAACTCTTGCAGTTATGTTATGTGATATGTTGTGAAGGCTCGGTGCTTACGTCATCTGAAAGGCTTTGATTGAGAAATCAAAACCACATCATGTGTTAACATGTAATACGTTATTTACTAACAATGAAGGACATTGTTGAACTTATTGTTGCACTATTGCCTGTTGTAGTCATTACAAGATATGGATGAAAAGAGGATATGTCAAATCCAAGAGTTTATGAAGTCGTCGGCGGACATTGAGCGAAAAGTTAGTCCCATTATAAACACGTGCGTCGACGGCATGACAAGAGCATCTGAAGCTATAGATGCCAGCGCAGTAAGTTATCACAGCATCTGAAGCTATAGATGCCAGCGCAGTAAGCTACTAGAGCATCTGACGCTATAGATGCCAGTGCAGTAAGTTACTACATCATCTGAGGCTACAGATGCCTGTGGTGTAGTTATGAGTATCGGGACATCAAGTAACTGTTGCGCTACAATTGTTACATATGAACATCTTAAGAATGTCGGTAGTTGCACTTTGAGTAAGTGATGTGCTGATTCGTAGAGAATGTGACTTTATGTACATTGTTTTAAAAGTACTTCTAACGGGACATCACAGTGTGCTCTTTGAAGAGTGTCTCACAAAATGCATAGATCAAATGATACACTACATGATTAACCCTATCGTTGTTGACGTGTGTGCACCTCTATTAATTCAGTGTGTACAAACTCTGGTTAGTCACTTAGCAGAAAATAAATGGATTCTAAGATTTGAATTTCTTTCGTTAAGGACTTCGACCAGAGCTCACATATTTCAATAATTCTTGTTTTACGCTTTTTATAGCGAATGCTTCGTGATATAATCCATGAAAATGGTCACTCAATACTGAGTGAGGTCACAGATCAACTGACGTTCATTTTAGTAGTTGAATATTCTATTCCCAATTTTGAGAGGCTGGTGTCAGTTAAGATGGGAAGTGAAAATGAGAGAGAGGGGGTCTTCAGTGTTGTCTGGTTATATTTTTGTCACAGAAGTCTCAAACAACATACATTCCACGATGCTGCACTCGTGCGTATGATGCTGGTCTCGTACTCACAATGCTGGACTTGTGTGTACGATGCTGGACTCGTGAATCTCTCCGCGTTTGTGTTACAGGATTCCAAGCTAGTTATAGAGAAATACAAATCGGGCTTCCAACCCCCTGCAGACATTCCTTTCGAAGACTTGAGTGACTCGGCCAGTATCGGTGACACAAACTCAAGCACGCCAGTTTCAGGTAGGAATGGGGGCGTGGCTAGATGGTAAGGGGTGTAGTTTGTAGGATAAAAGAAGCGTATGGTATAGAATATCTAGAAAACAACAGATTTTAATTCAGTAAAAGTAGAAAGCCTGTAGAATTTTGGTTTTTACTTTTTATGCGCCCACATTTTTATATGTGGTCGTATATTGCCGTCAACTCTGTGTGGGCGTCCGTCATCTGGTGTCCAGCGTCCGCAGCTGTATCTCCTAAACCCCTTACAGGATCTTGATGAGATTTAGCCGACATGTTCCTATGAACCTGACGGCGGATGATGACAAATGTTGAACCTTTCCGACTACAGTTGTGTAGTTTTTTATGCTTAACTCTGCATCTTCGGAAGTCCTTAGCAGATTTTCATGAAATATGGCAGTGATGCATATATTAGTGAGGTGAAGCTATCCTCCCATTTTCGGATGGATTCAAGGTGTTTTGCGCCACCTAGTGGACGCTTTTACTGTTTTCGAGTCTGTTTTTGGCGTCTTTTCTTCTTTCAATCAAACTGCTCTAGGGATGATTTTGAAAATTGGCATATATGTTTGTACTGTGAAGAGGGTGGCTGACAATGATTTTCCGATGACTTTGATAACTGTGGTGCCTCCTAGTGGTAGTTTTGTTTTTTATTGCGTCCATGGTTGTATCTCGTAAATGCTCTACAGGATCTTTATTGAATTTTACTGGTGTATTTAGATGAAGTTGAAAGTAGAGTACGGCGACTTTCGAACGGATCGGACTATTGGTGTGTGCCCCCCTTTGGCTTTTTTTTACGTTTACCTCTGTATCTTCAAAGGTTCTCAACGGATTTTCATGAAATTTAGTGTCCATAACTGTATCTCCTGGACACTCTGCAGGATGTTTATTTAAATTTAGCAGACGTATTTATATGAAGTTGACTACGTATGACGACGATGACAACCAGAAGTATGTGACGAACGCTGTGCTCCCTAGTGGCAAATTCATTTTTTTCCGTTTTCCTCTTTTTCTTTGAAGTTCGTTTACGGATTTTTATGAAATTGAATAAATAGCTTTGTATTATATAATGATGGCATGTTCCCGTTTTCGGATGGATTCGACATATTTTGCGCCATCTAGTGGCCAGTTTATGATACAAATAAATCCCCCCTGGAAGCACACTGCAGTGCATAGGTGGGCGCATTTCAATGCTCTGCGTTGCTCTTGTTACCAATTTTTTTAATTGGGTCTCTTGACCATGTCTTTTTGCTAAAATTTACAAAAAAGTAACATTGATAGCAAAACAACGGCATCAATTACATGATCAAATTTTATTTGATATTCATGTTGAAGGTGAGATATCAAAAATGCTGTTACAGTTTTTAGAAAAAGCATGTCATCTATATTTTATGCAACTTGTAAAGATTTTTAATGCAAATCATTAAAGTTCTATATTTTGATAACCCTTAATGCAAAAGTGAAACATGATTTTTGGACAACTGCACGTAAGCCATCCAAAAGTTTAAAGTCAATCAGCCATTTCTGAGACGTGACGTTCTCGAAGTCGGCCAAAGTTGGTCATTTTGCGGGCTCCTACACAAACATAAGGGTGACATGTGACAAACATAGTACATTGTGACATGTGACACTTTTCCAAGTGGCCAGTCACAGTTAATTCCCTAATACTGTACTAACTTGCTTCATATTTATGTGCCCACATATTTACATGTGGACGCATTATGCTGTCCACCCATCCGTCCTGCGTCTGCTGCTCTATCTCCAAAACGCCTTGATGTATGTTCATGAAAATTTGCACATGAGTTCCTTTTGTGAATGGGACGGCATGAGGGGACTTTCGGACGGATCTGACTACCGGTGTGCTCCCTAGTGGCAATTTTAATTTTTTTTACGTTTACCTCTGTATCTTCAAAAGTCCTTCATGGATTTTCATAAAATTTGGTATATAGGCGCCTATTAGTGAGATGACGCTGTCCTTTTGTCTTCAGAGGGATTCGACATAATTTATGCCACCTAGTGGCCATTTTTACTGTTTTGGAGTCTGTTTTTTGCGTCCACTCCTTTATTAACCAAACCGGTCAAAGGATGATTGTGAAAATTGGCATATATGTTACTATTAAGTGGACTGCTGACGATGATTCTCCGACGACTTTGTTTACCGTGGCGCCTCCTAGTGGCAGTTTCTCCTAAACCGTTCGTAGGATCTTTACTAAATTTAGTAAGTTCCTTGACAGATTTTTATGAAATATGGCATGTTCCTGTTTTTAAATGGATTGTACGTTTTTGCGCCATCTAATGGCCATCTTTATGATACAAATAAATAACCTTAAAAGCACACCATTTGCGATGCGTGGTTGGCGCATTTCAATGGTCTACGTTGCTCTTGTTTTCAACTGACTTATCTAACAGTAGTAAACATGTGATTGTCAAATGGTTAAACATGTATTATTCAACTGTCATTTTCAGGTAGTAATTCTAAACATGACACAGCAAAAGGCACAATAACGGGGAAGACAAAGAAAAAGAAGGGAGGACTTTTTAATTTATTTAGTGGTAAACCAACGGTAAGTAGGTGTCGCCATTAACAGTAACTGTTGCTAGGAGACAGCCATGCAGTGATACTGATTGACAGACTGTCTGATTATGATAGGCAACCTGCATTTATTTTTGCAATGATCAACTTCATAAAATAACTTAACTTTAATTAGAAATTTGACCCATAAAACTGTTGATGGTTACATATCAAAAGTAATGTCCAGGTTTTCGTAGTTATGCGTCTGTTTTTCTAAAAAATCTTGATTTTTCACAGAGGTCACCATAATTTCCAATTTGTGTACTTCTTTCAAAGAAGAAAAATTCTGGCTCACTTTTATTGAATTGATATTAGTTTTGTTTTAAAAATAAATGAAATTACTCAACATGTGCACACAATGATACTGTGTGGTGACAAAGTGTTCTATAGCCCTACTACTGACACTAAGGTTGATCCCAGTCTGACAAACAGTACTTGTTTTGCAACATTGACTAACATACGAAACATTTGAATAAGATTTTTATATCAGAGATTATTTAACCCTGTATTTCGCCCTGTTTAACTGTCTTAAAAGCAAAAATGGAATTAAGCCTCTTACTTTCATTGAATCTGTTAAACAATAGTATGTACCATGATGTTAGGATTGCATTGTGCTTACCATTTCAAGTTGCAGGATATATGTACAATGCTGAGATGTGAGGTTCTCAAAACCTACTTGACAAAATGTTAAATTACAGCGATGTAAGAACATTTAGTACACCATGTGTTATAATGAAAGCGTTAAAACATGAAATGAGCATCGTCTAATGTTATTGAGAAGTATTCTTATGGCAAATTCAGCAGCCTGTTTTACACTCTGGATAACTTTATAAGCATTGACACTTTTTGGAAATGTAAAACTTTAGGTATTCCATTTTATGGTGTTGGTTCTTCAAGTTCATTCATGGAGTGTTTCACATGACTAAATGTGTAAAGGGATTGACAGAGTTGTTGTTGAGCTTTGCCTGGGTCTTGTGGGCACTATTAAGAGACGTGTTTAGTGTCAACTTTCCAAACTGTTGTTTGTATTAAGTACTACTCTGTATCATGGTTGCTGCTGAATGTAGACTACACCCAAGTGGCTCAAGTTGTGAAGTGCAACATGTTGAAGTCTAGTGAAGAATGGTGATTCACTTCTCCGTACAAGTCATTCCATCACTTAGTCTGTTCTATGTGGGAGTTTATTCGTTCAGAAAGTAGATTCAGGGGCTCGTAATTTCACCTCTCTTGATGCGATTTCAACAACTTTTGGAAGTCTGTGATAAGTTGCTTGTCACTTGTGATTTATCAGTAATCTCTCTGCTTTGTGAAAGTGTCTCAATAGGGGTCTCTCTTTCTAAATTTTTTCAGCATCATGCTTTGTGTGGCTCTGCTTTCATGACTATTTCCTTGGCAAGTCTACCATAAGGAGATGAGGGGCTATAGACCCCAGCTATCTCATGAGGAGCTGAGGGGCAACCGATCCAAGCTATCTCATGAGGAGCTGAGGAGAAATAGGTCCAGGCTATCTCATGACAAAAAGTTCTAATTCTATTTTTGAGGGGATTGCTTTTCTTATCTCTGCTTACTTTTCACCGCTTCAGTTGTCAAGGGCGTCGTTTCGAGAACGTCGACTAAGCCAGGTACACTGTCTCAACTTTGTTGCACGTGTCATTCTTTTCACTTTCTTGCAAAAGACAAGCGCTGATGTAAACTGCTTCATGGCTGAAGTTGATATCCTGTAAATAAATGTTAAAGTGAGGCTCAAACACACTGTCTCATTAACATAAGGCCAGTCGTGCATTCTTCAGTTTTCATATGGACAACACGATTTAAATGGAAACATTTTGGTTGGCCTTCATAGTTCACTTAAGTAGTCATATTAATAGCAAACACTGGAAACAAGTAATTGGCCTGTTTAATTCTGACATCTTAACCAACCACGGTTTGCAGTTTGCATTAGACTTTGAAGTGCTTGCATGTCGTCTGTCAATATGACCTGAGCTGACCTCCCTTCAGATAAATTACAATGTTCCGAGGTTTTGTTGTTTTTTCCCTTAGTGTGATGGAAGAAGTTGTGGTGTTGTCGTGTATGTTGGGTTACACCTCTTGTTGGGCAACATGGGGGTGGGGGTCTAGTATGGGTACCTCTTGTTGGGCAACATGGGGGAGGGGGTCTAGTATGGGTACCTTTAGTTGGGCAACACAGGGGAGGGGTCTAGTATGGGNTGCATTAGACTTTGAAGTGCTTGCATGTCGTCTGTCAATATGACCTGAGCTGACCTCCCTTCAGATAAATTACAATGTTCCTGGTTTTGTTGTTTTTTCCCTTAGTATTCGGGTGTGATGGAAGAAGTTGTGGTGTTGTCGTGTATGTTGGGTTACACCTCTTGTTGGGCAACATGGGGGAGGGGGTCTAGTATGGGCACCTTTAGTTGGGCAACACAGGGGAGGGGTCTAGTATGGGCATCATATTCTGAACTTGTGTGAACAAAAAATGAACAACATTTACATGTTGAGTCGACTTACATTGCTTTGTCAATTTTTAGTTGAAAACATTTCTGTGTCACTTATCTCTACCAAAAGTTCTTGACTTATCTCCTCTGCATTCGCCGGACTCTGTTTACTCTACAGTTTCAAAGAATTCAGGTACCTTTGATTTTTGCTACTTTCAAATCCTATTTTTAAAGTCATCAGATTTACCTTTAAGTGTACACTGTTTTTTATTCATTGATCTTCGTGGCTTGCCTCGGGTTTTGTCCTTCTAAGTAATTAAAGGTCTAAAATTAAGGTTTTCATTTTTGAGTATTGTCATAATTGTCATATTTTGAAAGTGACCTCATATATAAAACAAATTCTATCTTGTGCTTTCGGAAACTTTAGAAGGATGTCCTATTCACCATTTGCTGTCAAAGTTGTCCGTTTCTGTTTCCAAGCAACCGTTTATGAACCACCTTCACAAGTATCAGGTGATGTGTTCCATAATGCCCTTATTTAGTGCTGCAGCTTATTCATCAAGTGAACTCTCTTCTGACCAGCTGTAATATGTTTTACTGACCAGTTCTTGTGGTGTGGTCATGGTTGCATGTCCTTGTTCATGGTGTGAACATAGGGATTTCAAACAAATGCAGTACAAGACAAAAGTCGTCAGACAAATTACTGTTTCCTTGTCATGACATCATCAGTAAGTCTTCACCTGTTGAGTACACACTATGGCTGACTAGGAAACTTTTATTTTACTAAATTTTGCCATGAAAGTCAAATTTAGACCATTTCACTCGAATTCAAAAATGTTTTGCTGTGAGTCGATATCATGAAAGCACATTTCCGAAAGGTCCTGAAAGTGATCAGCCGCTGGAAAATGATTCTGTCATTGTTTGTGCCAATGAAGTTGGTAATTTTCATAACACAGTTTCATTCACCAAATAAGACTTGATAGTGATTAGTATATGGGTAAACTTCTAATTTCACAATGAATTGTCGTCCTTACTAACAGTTCTGTTAAATTCTTTTCATTCTCTGTCAAGAGCGAAGTCTACTCTGATGACAAATTCAGTATCTGCCCCATCATCATTACAGGGAATTCTGGGACATCATCTCGGACTATTTTTGGCTTGTACTGTATATAATGCTTCTTGGATATTGTAGAAAAGGCCTACTCATGCAATGAACTTAGAAATGCTCAAGAGCTTTATGATGTTTACAGCTCAATACGTTCTTAGTTTTGATGCCTTTGGTTTTCCAAGGTGTATAAGACAACTCTATATTGGACTCAATGAGGAAGTGGTCATGTAGCTGTAGCTAGACCAACTCACAAGTGATGTGCTGTATTTTCTAGTGTTAAGCTTTTTAATATGCTCGTCAAGATTTTATAAGTTATTGAGTTTTTATTAACGATTTTGACTGGAAAGCTGACTGCAGCATGTATCTTTACTGCCTCTAACATTCCTAGCTTGATACTGCTTGGAGTTGTTTTTATGGTATTCTGAATATTTTGATTTTATTATTAATAATGTGTGCGTGCGCGCGTTGCTGACCTGTAAGTGTTTACATGGGCTTGATCACAGCGTGAGGTGTTTAAGTTTGCGCTTGGAGGAGTAAAGCTACTGACAAGTTCTCCATGATAATTTGAATACAACATGAATGAACTACACAGTGCTATGTGACAATGACATTATATAGAACATTGTCATGTGACAATGGTGTAATGCAGAACATTGTCATGTGACAATGGTATAATGCAGAACATTGACATGTGACAATGGTATAATGCAGAACATTGACATGTGACAATGGTGTAATGCAGACTATTGTCATGTGACAATGGTATAGTGCAGAACATTGACATGTGACAATGGGATCATGCGAAACATTGACATGTGATGATTATAGGGAATAATCAATGTTCCAAGAAAAGAACATCTACTCTAGGATGTAAGCTAGTCAATGTAATACTGTTTTTGCGAACAAGTGAAATTTTATTTTCTCATTTTGTTCATGAACCCTAAGGACCATTTTTAACTTCAATTCTTGTCTGTAACTTCATCAGGAAAAATCAATTTCTGTAATATTATTGATTTTCACTCATTGCAGATGTCTGTTACCATTTTGGACAGTTTCAGCTAATAGTCTATGACTCCAATCTCCAGAATATGTTGATTATTGTGAATGCTCCCTCAAGTTAACTTTTGATTTACATATCGTGTTTCCATGGTTTCTTAACAAGAACTTTTCATTTTGAAAAGAACTTTGAAAATATTTTTCTGAACTCCCCTCTTTATTGACAGATTACAAGTCGAATCTGTTAACACGTGTTAATCTGTAGTATTGGGTTAAAACTAACCATATTAACATTGTCGTGTTGTCCTTAAAAGTGCACACTGCCAAAGTTCATATCAGATGTCTCCTGTTTATTGCTTGAATTATGGACCATTAGGTGGCGCTGTGCTTTCAAATTAGAGTTGTGTGACATTAAGGTTATGTCAGTGTTCATAAGTCTTCTATACGTTGTCTTTTCTCCTTGTGGCAGATTTTAGGATTCCTGGTAAGGTGTGGCCATGAATGACTTCATGCATGCCATTAGTTTTATCAGTTTATACCTCTTTGAAAATGTGGTTTCGTTGTTGTTGTTGTCGTCGTTGCTCATTCTGTTCTTCCCATTTTGCTGACGCGTTTTGTACAATACCACCTTTTTCTCTTGACGTTCAGCTCCCATCTGTCCTCATGTTTTTTATTTATTGAAAGCTTGGTACCTTGTGCTCTTTAGGTGTTCCGTGACATATGTCTGTCTCTTGTGTTCATTAGTTGTGTGTTACTTCAGCCATAAGTCAATAGTGCTGCCATTGACTGATGTCAATACCAGTGAGACAGGCCGGGTAGTATCTACCTCTACCAGTGGAACAGGGTAGTATATACCTGTACCAGTGGGACAGGGTAGTATCTACCTGAGATGGTGGGCCTTATTATAAATGATATACAGTACCAAAACAATCCTTTGCAATTTCCGAATTCAGTACCTTAGCCACCATCAGACAATATTTTGACAGAATGTGCACATCTACAATGTCTGAAGCCTTTGAGAATTGATAAAAATACTATTACTGGCTGGATCTGTGTTCTACCTACCTGAGGTAAATACCTGGATTAGTGTGGTGTCTGTCTGTGGGTGGTAAATATACCTGATTCAGTGTGCTATTTACATTCGACGGTTTAGCGTGGTATCTACCTAAGGTTACTCTGTATGATGTGTTGTCAGTTATTTTCTTGATGTATATAGTGTGAATGTGTACATAATTTTTGTCTGAAATGTTTGTGTTAATTAAAGGATGGCCTGTATGATAATAACTAATGTCCAGAGTCTTAAAATGTCATGGCACTCCATTATAAGCCTGCTGGTGGCTAAATGCCTGTTTAGAGAACCATCCAATTGTCAATCAAAGTCCCGCAATACAGTCAGTTGAACGATGTTTATTCATTTTTAAATTCTGGCTGAGTTTACTTTCATCAGAAACTCCTTTCTTTCATTGTTTTGTCCACAATTTTCGGAAGTGGTTTCCTTCCCACTTTTGAGCACCCTTTTCTGTTTTTAAGTATTGAACAACAATATAATTTTCTATCATCACTTTAAAACTTTGAAGTTTAATTTTGTCTTGTGAGGCGACATTACACCATGCTTATGCTTCCAAACTTGAATTGCCTTGCTCCCTGATTAAGCTGTTTAAGTTGATGACAACTACTGGTGTGAAAATGAGGCTTGTTAAAGAGCCTTCACCTAGATTGGCGGGCTAATCACTTTTTCCAACCTTGAATCTTAGAGAGCCCTCTGTTGGCATCCATTGCTGTGTTAGCCAGGATGTATGTGCTGGTCATTGACATGATTCAAGCTTATTACATTTTTAACCAATAATTATCAGAAAAAACTTGTTTTCTTGTTAATTGGTGGTCAAAATGAACAAGTTGTTCACTTGTGACAACTTGGCAGATGTGGTACAATGGAGTTCGTCAAAAGGGTCATCCCGAATTACACAGCGACACTCAAATCTCGCTTTATGTGCCCACAATGTCTTAAGCATCCATCAGGCATATTTACCCACAATGCCTTAAGCATCCATCAGGCACATTTACCCACAATGCCTTAAGCATCCATCAAGCACATTTACCCACAATGCCTTAAGCATCTATCGGGCATATTTACCCACAATGCCATAAACATCCACCAGGCACATTTGCTTCATCGTTTTGCTGTGTTGGCATGTTATCTGTTGTTATCTGATTATTTACAAGTTTTTTTCTCGGTTGCATTACTCTATTCGTCCTTCTAATGCCAACAAAGTTTTACTGCTGTCTTATGGGTTGCAACCTCAATGAGAGATAGAAATATGCGCCTGATTTCCAAAACGAGGTCATACGCTTTCTTAACTCTGCAACATAGGAGATTTCTACTGCCATGTAATCCAAGACGAAGCTATTAAAGGCATCCTTGACATTGTCAGCAAGTTTATGTAAAATCAGTATAGAATTTTGTTTAAGTGATGTCCAAAAATAAAATTGTACATTTCTGATCTTGATTAAATCTCTCTTGTAAGTGGTTTTAAAGCTTGGCTTAGTTCACATCTGACATGCAAATCAATCTTTGTGGCAATGTGAAGTTTGAATGCTCAGTTCTATCTACATGTATTTGACAGGGGTGCTGTTCCATGTTTGAAATTTTGAGTCTTGTTGAAAATTTTGACCCTTGTTTGAAAACCCGGGGTTTTTTTGCTGTGATCCATTGAATGACCTCTGCTGGTATCCACATGTTTTGTACTGAATATAACTTAGCCTCACTGTGATGTCATCACCTCACTGTGTCAGTCATCGCCTCACCTGAGTGTTGATACCATCATCCTGTGTTGTTCAATTATGGCTGAGAGAGCTTTGTACTATAATCTCATGCATTTGTAGAACTTATAGTATTCCGTTGTTGCGTAGGACATCTTAAATGTCTTAAAAGCTTGTCTATACATTATTGCCCAGCTGTGGTGTGATGTAATAGTTGTACAGTTTGTGTCTCACCATACTGTCTTTTGTAGGCTGAAGAAAACAAAGAAGACTTCAGTAACTTGGCACCCAATCAGCAGAGGAAACAGTTGGTGAAAAAGATTGAAGCTATCCGGGCTGAGATTAAGAAGGAGACAGATAGCAGGTATGACTTTGAGGCTATTCGGGCTGAGATTAAGAAGGAGACAAATGGCAGGTATGACTTTGAGGCTATCCGGGCTGAGATTAAGAGGGGGTCAGGTGTCAGATATGTTTTAGAGGATATCAAGACAGACAGAATATCTTGTCGGAGATTTAGAGGGAGACAGCCAACAGGTATGACTTAGAGGATATCTGGGAGTGATTAAGGAGGAGACAAGTATCAGGTATGACTTGGAGGATTTCTCGAGGGGGGGAGATTAAGAGACAGATAGCAGGTATGACTTTGAGGATATCCGGGCTAAGATTAAGAAGTGGAAAGATAGCAGGTATGACTTTAAGGTTACGCGGGCTGAGATTCAGAAGGAGGCAGATAGCAAGTATGACTTGCAGGATACCTCGGTAGAGATTATGAGGGAGACGGATAACAGGTATGACTTAAAGATGAGACACAAGCATTTGTATGACTTAGAGCTGGGACACAAGCATTTGATGGAAGGATTTGTACTTATTGTGTTGCTGTGCTAAATGTTTACCTGTGTTGCTTAGTGTTGTTAAGATTTATCAATGCTGTATTTAAAGGATACAGATCAGAGATGTGTCCACGATGTATTTATAGGGATGCTATGGTGAAGATGAGAGATGTCTACACAAATAACCCCAACATGGGAGACCCAGCCAGCATAGATAAACAGCTGGAGGATAATGCTCAGAAATTGGACAGGTTGAGAGGAGAGGAGCAGAAATTTGAGGTGAGAGCGTTCGTGGTGTGTTGAGGTGGCCAGGTACATGGGTGTGTTGAGGTGGCCAGGTACAGTGGTGTGTTGAGGTGGCCGGGTACAGTGATGTGTTGAGGTGGCCCGGTACAGTGGTGTGTACTGTTTTGGGGTGTAATCGTCATGGTGACTATGTCTTATTTGGTACCTTTAGTTAACATATACATTACAATCAGTGACCACCTAGTTAAATGTGTCTCAAAGTGAGGATAAAAACAAGCAAGTGCGAAAGATTTATTTTGATGCCTGTTTCATGGTTACTCATAGGCTTCAAAGACTGACCATACTTGTTACTCATACACTGTCAACACTGACCATTCTTGTTACTCATACGCTGCCAATACTGACCATCCTTGTTTCTTATACATTGCCAAGACTGGCCACACTTGCCTAGAGGGCTTTTAACTTTCAACTAAAATTTAATATTCTCTCAGATACCTGTGATTTATTGGTATTGCTTTTTACTTGGCGAAATTTATTTCGACAAGTATGTTGCTCTGTCACTAAGATTTTTTTGGTTGTTCGCACGATACAGGTCGCAATTTTCGTCTGATCATCACGAAATTTGCACAAAACACGTAGTTTCGGAAATACTGTTTGTTGTCATAATCGGGTCCAAGATGGTGGATGTGGCGGCCATTTTGTTTTCATTTTCAGATTCAAATGCTTCTAGAGGCCATAATTTTTTACGTACAGGGCTGGCGTGCGCTACATTTGTACCGAAAATTATTCACTTTCGGTTAAAAATGGTGGAAATGACTGCAATTGCGCATGCGCACCTCAATTTTGGGCTAAAAACGTTTTCTCCTGTAGAGTTGCATTATAGAACCAATTCCTTTGAAATTCTTGAGGTATTACTTTCTCTTGACATGCTATTATTCAGAGCTAAAAAAACGGAAGTTGCTTTCAAGATGGCGGAACTGGCGCATGTTGACCCTTTTGCAGTGGTGCTGGAGTTCCATTTTAAATGGGAAGAGAAAATGACATGAATTTTTGCATGTGAATTCTCTGAGGTATACCCTTTCAAATGGCCTGTAACAATTGTTTTCTCAGACTTACCATTTTCGAGTTATTTGACTTTGAAGATCAAAAAAATTAATTTTTTTTAAAATTTGCGGAATTGTGCAATACTATCAATTAAGATGGAGTTTTGAATGGGCTTTCAGAAGATGTTTTCCATGTTTTGCTAGGACGTCTACTTTTAGAATTATTGGAGGTTTACATATAGCGCTGTTCCTTTGTTGAGCGCTCTTGCTGCATTGATGTTGGTTTAGCTTCTATTCAACAAGACTGTAGCCTATTTCTTGCTGATTTATGACATCTAAGTTCGTCATATGAATTTTATGATGTTTGTTCATCATCGCCACCACCATCATCATATTCGTCATCTTCGTCATCATCTCCGTCGTCGTCTTTTTAGTTAATTTCGCCAAGTGTCGCTCAAGACTGTAGCCTATTTCTTACTAATTTCTGACCTTTACATTCCTCATGTGAATGTTATCATTACTTGCACTGTTGATCATCGCCGCCATCGTCGCCACATTCATAATCTTCGTCATCATCTCTATTGTTGTGTTTTCTGTTAATGTCGCCAAGTGTGGCTCCTCGGAGCGCTTTCATCCTTATTATTTCTGACCCAGGCGCATTACTTTCAGCCGCCACACCAGTATTGCCAAGTTATTCTGCACATTCTATCGTAACCAATGTCAATTGTTGCTAAACATTAAGACATGAAGACATTGTTCAGTGAGTCGAGACTAGAATGTGCCTCAAGGAAGTCATATTTGACCCTAGAACATTGTTTTTTTAACACTTTGATGTTACTAATGACCCCCTCATCACTGCAGGTGTTCCTGTCTGAAGTAGACCACCGAGAGGGGACGCCCAAGACTAATAGGAAGGCGATGCATGGTTCACGTAGCAGCTTGGTCACCGACAGTCCTGTCAGTCAGAGTTCATCTGAGGTCAATCTGCAGCAGTCTAGCTCCAACCCTTCACTGACCGGCACCCCGGGTCAGAGCAGACAGTGGGTACTTTTTGATGTTATGGTTTACGTTCAGTGGCAGGTGCCAGTCATTTGTTGGATTATGACAGTTTTAATGGGACATTTGGTGCCTCCTCACAATCTAGGATACAAATTTTATGCACCTTGTTATTCAACACGCAAACCGTTTTTTTAAACCATTTTACATGGTGTGAACTAATTCTCAACTCTGAACTCTTCATTTGAAAGTAAAAAAAAATGTTGGTGTAAAGCAGCCAAACCGTAGGCTTACCTTGTTAAAGTTCAATCAATCCATTTATTTCTGTTATGAACGTCGTAGGCCCACTTTAAAAAAGGACAACTTGATGTAACATACCTAATAATGCAAAAAGCTATCACATGGACGAAAAGCATAAAATACATATTTACATAGATTATCTAATTTTAATACCATCATCACTAGTGGACATTAATCTATTGAAGTTGTATCAAGACAGAAAATTTCAGTAGTACACTTAAATATAATTTTCTCTCAGTCCAGAATATTTATCACAGCTTAGTAGGAAATGGTACTTGTCTTCTACAACATTGGGGCAGAAGGGATACACTGTGTTTGCCCTATCCAAATTCAAGTGCCTGTCTACTTCAATTATGAGACTAGCTGCAACAACAAAACCATTCCATGGACACAATCACTAAGTTATTACAACAAAAAGTAATATCACGGATTACTAATGAAAAAATGGCTGTTGAGTGAATGTTTACTTCAGCAAAGTTACAAGTTTGACCCTAACTCTTGCCAAATTTCTGCATTTTCATTTTCTTGATTCCAGCAGTGATTGTTTTACAGATTTGTTGTTAATATCTCCTTGATAACTCATTCTTTAT
Source organism: Phoronis australis (assembly GCA_002633005.1). NCBI lineage: Eukaryota > Metazoa > Phoronida > Phoronidae > Phoronis > Phoronis australis. The sequence continues at coordinate 600,664 of NMRA01000252.1, forward strand.
CCACTTATACCTATCCACTACTTAAACTAGCTACAAGCCAGCCTGTCATCAAATATGTAACTTTTGGCATAGGCAGCATTCCATCAACAGGTGTCAGCCTGACCTTAACTATGATAACATGATGATTTGGACGTGGGAAGAAGTGAGAGTTTGTTATTGCTTGAGAAAAGGTTTGGTGAATTGGCTTGTCACATAACATTATATGCAGCGAGGATGACTACGGGTAATAACAAACTGTTCATTCGACTGGCATTTACTTCTCGTCTGAGTTACTCACAAGTTGAGTCCAGTTTTGTAGTGGCAATTAGTTTGAATTAGATGTTTCACTTATCATCTGTGCTACTCACAAGCTGACACCAGTTTTGTGGCGGCAAATAGTTTGAATCGGAAGTTTCTTTGAAGGATGGCTGATTTTTAGCTAGTTTAAGTGCTCATTACTAACAAGTGTATTCACCGCAGGTCAGACAATAGACTGTCGTCAGCCAGGCAGTCAGAATATAGACTGTCCTCATCCAGGCAGTCAGACTATAGACTGTCCACAGCCAGCCAGTCTGCTCTGTTGTCCGTCGGCTCCCACTCAACCATTAGGTATAACAGTAGTGCAGCCTCCTGCCACATCACTCTCCACTCTTCTGCATGTTGACTAGTGCTTGTTACTTGCAGTGACAAACATACATACATATACATGTATACACACATACATTCAGTCAACACTCCCTCATATGCACTTTGCACAGTTACGTGTCCAATAAATCCCAATTCTCTGCCATTCACAAAAGGCCTGTATAATATACCAATGTTCTGAAAATGTCCAACCCGGTCTCGTGATGTTGATGAGATAGACAGGTGCGAGTGAGAAACCAGGGCCCGGTCTCCAATCTTTTTACTCGAAATTGAACTCGAAATTAGGTTTGGCATTTTTTACTCTACTTTTGGGCGAACTCAAGATAAGTG
>NMRA01000253.1:11250-75972 GCA_002633005.1 Phoronis australis
TCACGCAGTCGCTCGCGCTTTAGCATTGCTTGATGTAACCTCAGCAGTCATTGGTTAGCTTTACAACACCGTGAAAAAATGGCGGGCTGTGAACGATTTTTAGCCTTGTCATGCAAGTGGCGTCGCAGCAACTATTTCGTTTCTTCATTGATGTTTAATAGCCGCGTGCTTGAAGCACATACATGTGCAATAAGCACTGCATATCTGACCGATCTAACCAGTGTGTTATTCACTGTATGAATACAGGACAGTCTCGTAAACAAAAGTCATCGACACTAGAAATATGCACTCCGAAAAAGCGCAACCACAATTTCTAGGATTCACTTTTCCCGCTGAACATGAATTTTGAGCACCGATTTGTCTGTACAACAGACCACATTATTTTACACTTCAGTCCATCACTCATGCGAGTTTGTTTGCGTAAAGCGCTGTCTGTTGAGAATCCGACCAGCCAATCAGAAACGCTGGTATACAAAAATTTGCCGAGGAAAATAAAGAGATGACTACGTGCTGGCACGGCTACCGCCCCACCTAGCGGCACGCAGGAAACCAGCGAGGTCCATGTAGTTGTAGTCTATATGGTTACCAATGACTTTAGCAGCACATACATAACGCACCACTATGTTATGACCAGGGGTACACTTGGCATTAAATAGTAATTAGGTACTGTAATCTAGCAGGCAAACATGCCATGTTTCTAACCATGAGTTTTATAGGTCCCACTGGCAAAATTTTCAAAAGAACTACTTATTTGTCAGTATTAAAGAAGCATAGTGCATAAAATAAGCATGCGTAATAACACAAAATTTAACTCATACTTCTCATTAAATTCCAACAAGAGCAATGTAGAGTATTGTTTTAACAAAAGAGCATCTATCATGCTTGGGAGACGCACCATAGGGGGCTGTGGGGGCAATAGCCCCCCACTTTTTTCAGTGCTACGAGGCACATCGTCTATAGGCAGTGCACCACAGTGGGGCTAAGGGGGCTTTAGCCCCAACTTTTTCAGTGCTGCGCTGCCCATGCCATGTGCATCACAAACGACAGATACAACGGGTCTCAATAACTTGAAACATGCTTGCAGGGAGCATAGCACAAATCCCTAAAATTTGCAAGGTAATACTTTCATTGTCGCTAAATTTCACAAATTCAGAGGAGCAATTTGGCATGTAAAGAGGTGAATATACGGATGGTATGCAGCACAACTGCCATTCACCAGAGGGCCAGTGAAACATTGGTCTTATCCGTTAACAATTACCCGACACTTGATGCTCTTGTTAAAAGTTACATGCCAATATATTGTCACGATATGGTGAGGCAATATACACCTAGATTCAAGTGGGCTAAAAAATACAGCTTCCTTGCAAAACTTGACACTTAGAAGACAATGATAAAAGTAATCACTTGTTAGAGCAATGGTTTATGCACAAGTCATAGTTTCAAGTGAGATGTCACGGCATAAGCACAACTACCACATAACTATTTTTTTGTAACAAAAGAAAGAAACATTTTTATTGAGTTTTATCTCCAACATTTCACCTACAAAAACTTACATGTCCCGGGGATAAACACTGATATATTTATCACACTGTATTGCTGTTTACTTTGAACTTTAATTTGCATATAAGCTGACATGATGGGCCCCTAACACTACATCCATCTAGCTTTAGAACACTTGATTCATCACTTTTCAAACAAACATCTCACTTTAGTAAATCCCCTTAAACATGTAGCCTTTGGCACTCAAGGTATAATGATAGAAAAATAACAACAGAAAATTTAGCCTTTCAGGAAGATAAACGAACAACTGCAATACAAGACAAAAATAATCCGTATCTAAGCTTACTTATTTACTGCTGATTATCTTTTGTCTTTCAAGAGTTTTCATTTTTACGGACCTCAAGTTCCCGAGCAACTACTTAGCATGACTGTACTTTTTAAATTATGACAATAAGGAAATGAGAATTTTAATAATACCAGTAGGTATTTTCAGAAACATTTGCAAGGAAGATCATATTAAGTAAAATTTAGGAATTCTTTACAGCCAAGATTTGCCTCCATAGTCCTCTTCAGATAAATGAGGTAGGTCAAAAATTAACTTTTTGATCAAATTGAAATTGATATCTAGGAAAAATACACAAAGCCACAGTTTATGGTAAAACTGTCAAACGTACAATTTAAAAAGTCAAAATGACATCGGACGGAGTTCACATTTGGTTGAGAAAATCTTGTGATTTGGGTTCTTACAGGTCTGGGGCCTGTTCCAAGAAACTGACTTGAGTTCATTTTTGACTTAAGTCTAAGATTTGTCTTCACTTCCGAAATTTGAAACTTCCACATTTCAAAAGTTGGTCAAAATTAAGACAAAACTTAGGTCATACACTTAAGTCAAACTTAAGATCTTTTTCGTGATTTGGTTTTGAGACAAATTCAACTTTTATTTTAAAATTTACTAAAATTTAAGATTTGTCTTAGCTAAGTCAGTTTTATTGGAACGGGCCCCTGGACTGGAAAGTGTGTGATCACCCAGTGAAATATGAGGATTCAGTGGGAAATGAAGAGCTCAGCAGAGGGCGCTACATAATGGGCATACGTGTGCACAGTGAATTGAATAACCATCCCAATGACACTATAGTGCCATTGCGCCGCTCACAAAAACAAGGTCAAATATAAACTCTGGATATAAGTATATCGGTAACATTTGGACAATTGAGCTATGGAAAGAGGAATGTTATTTACGATAGATATATGAAGAGCTACTGATAAAGACTTGGACGTTTTCTTAAAAAGTATAACTTAAGTATAGAGAGAATATTTATATTTTAAGTCATTAAAGCACAAAACTTGTAAAAAAGTATTTGCCATAGCACATAGTAGCCCTTTATGGAAAAATTAAAATTTTGGCAATATTTTTTGTGTGCACCATAATTGCACAGTAACTGAAAACACACTGCGACATAATCTCAATACTCCCCCAGGTGCCAGACCACAGTTTTTGTTTGCTCGGCCTAAGTCAATAACTGGGGGTACCCTGGACACATACCCCCACATCAATAGCATGAGAGAGGATTCAAATACCCATCCTAGTAGGTAGCAATTGTTCCCAACACGACCTCCCACCCAATACTGTAGTAAGCACTTGTGGCAGTTGCCACCTGTAACATTTATTTAAGAGCATCTGGGAGCTCTAAATAAACCTGTTCCTCCCCATTTTGTTCACTGGTATCGCAAATGGACGTGGAATGCGACTGTGGGCTAGGTGGGGTGTAGGATGAAGGATTCTGAATGGGGCTAGACAGAGGGTCAGACTCGAGGCTGGGTGGGTGAATGGGTGGGAGAAGGGGTTGGTGGTTGTTCTGAAGTCTAGATGGCTGAATGGTGGGTACGTTGGTGGGCAAGGGGTTGGACGGAGAGTTGGGTTGGGGGGAGTTTGGAGGACTGGAGTGACTACAGTTGAGAGACCTGAATAACTTGAAGGGCCTCACAGATGGAAAGTTTCCATATCCATGCTTTTTACTTTGCCAGACAAGGATAACAAAAATAATTATGACTGTAATCGAAACACCACCAATAAAAGCACCAATAACATAACCAGCGACTGTGCCACCATCTACAAAGCTTCCATCAGGAGCTTTGGTTGTGGCACTTGTTGGAGGAAATTGAGGGTTGTTACCACCAGCACAGATGGTGCAGATAACGTCAGACATCTTGCTACCTTTCTTCTTCACTCCACAAGGTCCACAGTCTTTGTGGTTGATGCATCGCTCAGTAAATGAGTAGTTTGCAGAAAACTGACCTTCTTTACACTCAGCACACTCATTACTGGTGTTGAATGTTGCTGGAAACAATGAATGAAAACAAATCAGTTTGATAGGGACTTCAAAACATTGTCTAAATTGGCTAACTTGCGAAGACAATGTATCAGAAATGGATTATCAGAATGATAAAAAACGTTCATATACTAGTCTTCGCGCAGCGTTCTCTAAAACTTAGTTAGAAATAGACTGAAGACTGGTTCGAGTAAATCACTTTTATTAATCTCTACTGAATGTTCAGAAGTCAACTCAAACAAAACCTCCAATCGACGTAATGTCTGTTCTGTGCTCCAAACAGTGCTGCGAAGCCATGACTTTTGATGATCTCTTCAATCTTTTCACTGTTACAAGCAATAACCTGCCATCAGGGAAATTGGCTCTCTATTGACAAACACTGTAACTGCTGATTCAATGACTTCAACACATCACTCAACTCTATCTCACCTCACTCAACACCAAATGCAACTGACTAACATACCAGAGCCCTTGTATTAATCTTACAATGTTTGTTCCCGAAATTTTCACTATACTAAACAGACACTTGTAACACAAACAAGACTTTTTAGAATATTCCAGAATATGGTTCTACTTTCTAATTGTTTACATAATGGAACATTCTTCTAGAATGTCCTATAGAACAAATTATGTCATCACTAGGCTGACGCCATGGACAATCTCATGGAATGTTCTTCCCTATTCCATTACAAACAAATTACATCATCACAAGCCTGACCTCATGAGTGGTATCAATCAAGTGCTACAGCAAAATCAGTGAACAAAAGAAAAACATCATTAGATAATCCCAAATAATTTGAAAATGAGACACTGAAGCCAAAAATGGAAAACATCTCCTGAAAGACCGTTAAAAACTCTACCTATCAGATTAGTTTACAAAATTCCACAAATTTTTACAAAATCTTCAAATTTTGCATTTTTTGAAATTGAAAGTCAAATAACTCAAAAATGGAGAGTCTGGGAAAAAATTGTTTGAGTTCATTTGAAAGAGCATACCTTAGAGAATCCACATACTAATATTCACATCACTTCCTCCAATCTTTCAAAATGGCACCCTAGCACAATTGACAAGAGCAACACAAAGAGTTGAAATGCATCCACAAATGCACTGCAGACTGTGCATCTAGGGTTGTTTATTTTTATCATAAAATTGGTCACTAGATAGTGCAAAAACGTCAAATCCATCCGAAAATGATTACATGCCATTGTTTCTTTAATAGAAAGCTATATCACAATTTCATAAAAATTTATTGAGGAAGTTCAGAGAAACAAAGAAAAACAGAAAAAATGAAAACTGCCACTAGGGAGCACAGCGTTAGTGGGATCCATCTGAAAGTTGCGGTTTTCTGTTGTTAGCTTCATATAAATACACTTTCTAAATTTACTAAAGATTCTGCAGTGGGTTTAGGAGATACAGCTATGGGTGCAATCACAAAACTTCCACTAGAAGGCATCACGTAGTCAAAGTCATCATCGTCAACCATCCTCTTCACACTGAGAATATGACAATTTTTAAAATCGGCCTAAGAATAGTTTGGTTGATAGAGGAGTGGACGCCAAAAAACAGACTTGAAAACAGCAAAAATGGCCACAAGGTGGTACAAAATACCTTGATTCTATCTGAAAACTTGAGGATAGCATCATCTCACCAATAGATGCTTCTATTTCAGATTCTATGAAAAACCGCATGAAAAACTTCGAAGCAATTGGTCTAGCAATACATCCTCTACAGGACAAAATGTTTTCATCCCGAAATCGAGGTGCATAATATACAAAGTCCGATATTTCCTCCACCTTTGACCCAGAATCAAATGATTTTCAGCACATTGGTAGTATGTGTCTGGTGCAAGACTCCTACCGATTTTCAGCTAAGTGCGTAAAAAATTGTGGCCTCTATAGAACATTAGAATCTGAATGCGAAAACAAAATAGCTGCATATCCGTCATCATGATGAAAAACAAAAGGGTTCCAGCTCTTCCAGAACTATTTAGATTGTGTGTAAGTTTCCTGAAAATCGGACAAAAACTACGACCTGTAGAGTGTGAACAAAAAAAGAAAATTGATGGCAGAGCAACAAAAATCTGCCAAGTAACAAAATAAAACTTAAAGAACCACAAATATAGTGTCAGCCTATGCCTGATAAGCCACGAGAGACAGCTGTCACCATGTCACTTGTCATGGCACAACCTGCTTTACTTTTAATTACCATATTTGCCCTAATAAGCGCCCAAGGCGCTTAAAAAATCGTTTTTGGAGGGGGGCTCTATTGTAGCCTAAGGCAGTTGAAACCTGTGGTCTCCAAAACGAGTGAAATTGGAAGCTAGGATTCATCAAATTTACGCTCCGCGACGTATCTGTAACCTATGACTGACTTTCATAAGATTGTGTCGCACTGCTATCAAACATCATTGTTAAATTACTATCCTTTTTCAGAAAATTGTGCGAAAATCCCAGGGCGAAAACAGTTGCCGAATGAAGAATCGCTGACTCCCAATCATCGATAGGGCAACTTGAATTCTTGAATAAAAATACAGTTTTGAATAAACAAATTACCTGAAATCCACCTTAAGTTTTTCAAATAGCGTCCCTAAGATTTTTAAGATCCTGTGGAGTCGGGATTAACAGCAGATTAAGTCCAAATCTGTGCTAGATTGCACCATACGCAACACGAGAAAAATCTGGACGAACACACATGTTGTTGTGATGTGACGTTTGTTTAGAAGTTTGTCTGTGTGTGCGTGCCGAGTGAGCGAGTGCATGCATGTCATCAGAGTTCATTTGCCAGCATAGCATACATGTATGTGGCGCGCGCTTCCTGGCCACGTGCTTTTAACACTGGTCAAGTTTTATTAGGCTTGATTTGCGGTTTTTAAGTGTACAAAGAAATCTGGATTCCTATTGAGGGAGATCTGTACGGGAAAGATACAAAACAATCCCTTCGACAAGTACACTGCGCCTGTTCTGAAAGGCTTGACCATGGTGGGACACGTTCCTCGCAAGATCAGCAAATCTTTTGCGTTCTTTTTGAAACATTACTGAAGTTTGAAGTGTACAGCCCACATACCAATATAGCGGTGAGGCTCGTGGTCTAAAAGAGCCCCACACAATGATTTTTTCAGGAATGTCGGATATTATTGGTCAATTGAAGAAATTACTATAGAATTTTAGAACTGTACGTAAGGCATTTTTCGCATGTTTACACGCTCATGGGGTGGGCACTTATTTTACCAAAGTCTGAAAACGCATACGGGGCACATATAGGGACATGGGTGCTTATTAGGGCGAATATGGTACTCACATTTACATGACAAGAATGCAAACTGGATGAGCACGAGTCACTTATACGAAGACTGTCTACGCATGCTCGCATAAACTGAATAGTGAATGTCAAAACCACATGTGTGGAATGCCAGCTGAACACTGGCAAGCGTTCAGTAACGCTAGGACCTACGCTAGGACTTAGCTATAATCTAGCCAAAATCAAGTGTTCTTATTCAAAATACATGGCAATATCTCACGTAATCCCGCAAAGTTTTACGCTATTGCACAAACGCATTGAAAGATGATCCCTTTCTGCCCTGCCCCAGTGAATTTAGACGTGTAGTTGAAACTGGAGCAACTTATTGAGAGCAACTCGCTCTATCTGTCAAACCAAGGTAAAAAAAACTGGCCGTCGCAGTGTCACTTACTCGTGTTTTACGTCACAGACTTGCACCCAATCAGCTGTTCCGTGTTAGCTACGCCGAGTCAGCTGTCTCTCGAGTAAATGTGGCTATATAGTCATGTAGTGGAGCTAATTACCTCTGTGGTGGGCAAACTGGTTGTCTAGCTTAGATGACTGATTGGATTATATCCTCAGTCAGCAAATTACTATTTTGTGACTAAGCCGATGAACTTTGATATAATGAACATAATTGTTTGTTCTCCAGTGGCCACTCAAGTTTTGTCACCCCGGTTCATCAACTTTTGCTCGACTATTTGAACGCAGTAAAACTAGATCAACTTACTAACTGCATAAAACTACAGCAGAATGAATGTTCAAGAAAATTACTAAAGGCATAGTAAAATCAAATGTTAAACAGTCTTGCAGTTTATTTCAATGAGGTGCTTTAACACAAACAAGAAACGCTTAAATGCAAGGGCCTCACACCCTTTAGGGGAAGATGCCTGTACCTCCTAAAAAGGTATTTTCGTGGCGTTTTTCATTTTTATAAAAGAATTAATTTTCACATGTCTTTTAACTTGAGGCAATTTTTTAGATGTTTATTTACTACACTACTTTTTACTATTTTATTCTTTCAACTTTAAAGATAAACAATAAAAAGCATGCTAATTTCCATTGTCACACTGCTTGACTGATCTGAAGGCATGCAACACCAAGACAACGGTTCATTTTTGCATAAGCACAGAACAATGTTGTGGTAAGAAAACAGCCATTGCAAGAAAAAATCTTTCTAAACTTTAGTAACTAAATATGACATCACCACTAACCTCCAGCTTGAACTTTCTTACACAGTTTACGCTGCATATTCTTCACAGATATATACTGAAATCCGTTTTTATATGCATCACATACAGTAACACTACTGGGTCGAAAGGTGAAAATACAGCTGTTTGTACAGACTTAACGCCATGGTCCTAAAGCATTGCATTTGCTGATAAAGTGCTATCATGTTAGGCGCTTTTTTGGATTTGGTGCTTTGAAACTTGTTCTAACTGAGCACAATGGAATTATTCCACCATTTTATGAACATGTCGCAATTGTATCTTATAGATGAATGCATGGAAAACACAGACTACTGACGGGGCAATGGATACAAATACGAGTTATTTTTGGAGTCATAGTTGCATTGTGTCATTCTACAAATTGAGCCCATTTACTAATAACCTAACATGGCCACATCATGCTAAACATCTCCAATCACTATAATTGTTCTCAAGAAACGCTCAGTTGAGTGATTGATAAATTTCATCATTGGAGCTTTACAAACAAAAAAGAGGTGCGGACAGAGACTTTTAATTGTTACCCATTAGAAATGGAAAAAAGCTGTGGTTTCAAAATGAAAATGGTTTTCAAAATGAAAATGGCGTACGTGATACTGGCGATGACGCAGCCAAAATAACCAACATCATTACCGTCAAAGGTCAAAAATGAATGTAGAGAAAAATTCCCTATCTTGTCCTGAAAACTGGTTGCATTTATCATTGTCCAATGCTAGTCCCTTTATTTGCCATCAAATACCGTGTAGGACTACCAAAAACTTAAAAAAGCAACCTAAGTTCAATAACCAATCTCAATGGCTATGATATTCCATCAATCCCATCTCCTTTTCAAAGTGCGTTGACATAGGCCTACATGTCGACCAACACAAGAATTATGCATTTGCTAAGTATTTTTGCCATTTCTGTGGTGCTAATATGGTGTAGCGCCAAAATGATACACATTTTCGTAATTAATACACATTTTTGCCAATTGTTCAAAATAAAGTTTTCAACCTCGCTTTTGTTTTTATTGGCAAGAATTATTTGTCGAAATAATCTCATATCACGAGCCTTACTTGAGAAGTCCAAAGGAGTATAATAAAACTCACAGTTACTAGATGTAAGAGCCTCGACTCTAGAGTATAGAAACCTGACAACTATTGAGGCAGATAACATCACTGTAAGTACACATATCAACATTTCAAGACTTCCAGGAAAGGGTGGATTGCAACTGGGGAAGACCGGTGATGCTGGAGAGACAGGTGACTCCTAGGAAAGATTGGATTGGGGCAGGCAGGGCCAGCACCCCGGCCTGCAGCTCCGTTTATAGGAGAACCCATACTCATGCTACGTCAAACCGTAAGGAAGGATACCCCCAGAGTCTCCCGAGAAGGGGGGAGAATGAGAGACTCACAACCGCGGATAACACGGAAACCACTTTGGAGTTTCACCACAATCATATACAACATGGCTGTAGAGTGGTTTGGTGCACAGGATGAGCGAACAAGAGCACCACGGCAAAAAGTCCCGAGAGGCAACAGACAGGAATGACGTATCAAGGAGATATGAGCTGAATTAAGATCACTTGGGAAGGCTTTACACAGAGCCCACGAGCATGAGAAGTTCGGGCAGCAGTGGCTTACAGATGACTTGCGGTATAACGTCAGGGGCCTGCGGAATGCAGACAGGTAATTATGCCGAGCCAAGAAGGAAAGAGCTAAGCGCAGGTCTCAGTTTTTCAAGGACCCCTTCAGATTTACAAAGAGCTTACCGATGGAAGAGAGACCAGGAGAGTTTCAGTCAAGCAAGGGCGAGATAGAGCAACATCTCATCGTAGATCATGGTGACGACAGACGAGATGTGCATCTTGGAGTCTGTTCAAGAGTTGAGGCTGTGAATAGGCCAGAGAGTGAACTAGATATGAAAGAACCTACGTGAAAGGAACTGCTGCTGGTGGTTAAGAAAGCACGATCGGGTACAGTCCCAGGTCCAAGTGGCATCCCGTACAAGACCTACAAGAAGTGTCCCTTGCTGCTAGGACAGCTGTGGCTGATTCTAAGAACAATATGAAGGAAGAGCAAGATACCAGGTGGCTGGAAGGTTGAAGAGGGGTGCTTTGTGCCCAATGAGAAGGATTCTGCTGTAATTGGCCAGTTTAAAAAAGTATCACTGCTGATTGTAGAAGGCAAGATGTTCCTTAGGATCCTTGTTAGGAGGGTGACCTCCTATCTCCTAAACAACAAGTATATAGACACATCTGTCCAGAAGGAATTCCTGGTTTCTCAGGCTGTGTTGAACATACGAGTGTCTTGAGTCAGCTGATTAGGGAGGCCAAGTCAAAGAGAAAAGACCTGACATGTGTGTGGTAGGACATGGTCAATTACTATGGTTCCATCCCCACCAGCTGATCCACATGGCATTGGAGTACTATCACGTTCCGGAGTATATCAGTCGCATGTTAACAGATTACTTTCGAGGAATTCCGTTGAGGTTTACTGCAGGTGACAACACTACAGACTGCATCAAGTTGGAAAGAGACATAATAACTGGACATACCATCTCTCCTACTCTGTTGATCATGGGGATGAATTTTATGATAAAGGCCGGAGAAAGAGTATGTAGGGGTCCGATGCTACAGTCTGGTATCGTGAGTATTTATGGACGACTAAACAATAACTATGGTGACGCATGTGCAAGCTCGGTGAGTATTCGCAGCACTATATGACGTTGCAACATGGGCTCGTATGAAGTTCAAGCCCAGGAAGTCGAGACTCCTGATAATGAGAGGCGGGAAAGTGGTCAACAGATTCACCTTGACCATTCGAGGCGAAGAAATTCCATCAATTGCTAACAACCCCACCAAGTGCCTAGGCAAATGATACGATGATATCCTGTGCTAGAAGAACAATATCAAGCAGATGGAGACCCAAGTGATAGAGTGGTTGAAGAGGATAGAGAAAAGCAGTCTTCCTGGCAAGTACAAGGCATGGATTTCCAGCACAGTCTGTTACCTTGAGCATAATGGGGTTTTATGGTGTAAGACATCCCGATATCTGTAGTAGAGTGCCTTGAGAGAACAGTAGGCAAGTGGCTGAGAAAGTGGTTGGGAGTCCCAAGAAGCTTCACACAGATTGGTCTTTACAGCATAACTGCAGACCTTCGGCTGCCACTAGCGTCAATCACAGAGGAGTTTAAAGTACAAAAGTGCAGGCCGGTACTAACCTTACGCGACTCTAGAGATCCGAAGGTGAGGGAGGCAGGTGTCCTCAGACGAGATCAGGGAGACGGTGGTCAGTGGACACATCTGTGAGCCAGGCAGAGAGCTTGTTATAGATCAGAGATAAAATTGGTAGCACCTGCGTAGAACATCAAGGGTTGGAGACATCCCAGTTCCAACAGTACGTGGGAGAAGTCAAATGAGAGACAGTGGAGGGATATGGTCCAAGCTAAGGTGAGAGCAGCAGAGGAGGAAGCCCATAAAGCCAAGGCAGTCCAACTAAGCCAGCAGAGAGCATGGACCAGGTAGAATCTTCCACAGAGGAAGATATCGTGGGCAGACTTGTGGAAGATGCAGCCGATGCCTATTCAGTTCCTACTTCGCTAGGTTTATGACGTGTTACCATCGCCTTCAAATCTTCTATGCTGGGGCCTAGTGGACGACCCAGCCTGCCAGTTGTGTGGAGGAAGAGGTACATTGGCCCACATCTTATCAGGGTGCAAGATGGCACTTCAGCAGGGCCGATACAGAAGGCGTCACGACCAAGTACTGAAAACCCTTGCTGACATCATAGAGTGTAAGACAAGAGCAACTCAGCCTAGGGCAAGTAGCCAACACATTCAATTCATCAGGGCTGGTGAGATACGGAATAAGTCACATCAGCAGCCTTGCATCCTGGATGGAGTGAGCTGGGAAGTGAGAGTAGATCTGGGAAGAAAGCCTGAGTTCCCGAGTATTGTTGAAACATCACTGAGGCCTGACATCATTCTGTCATGATGGAGTTCTGTCATTCAGCAACTTTTCCAGACGTGAGGGGTTCTGAGCGTGCGATAACATCTGGCTCCTTTGCTAACTGCCCAGCACAGTCTTTAGTCCAGTGTAACAGGAGTGCCCTGGACTTGATTATGTAAGTAAGATATATGCGCCCTCTAGTGATCAAGCTGTGTATTACGTATGGAATTTTCCTATGATTTTGAGTCCTTTGGACATGGCCAAATATGGTCATAAGCTAGGAGCTATGGGCCTTGCCCTTCAGATCGTGTCTGATTGGTTGAAATTGTGTACTTAAGCTTTGTCTCTGTCAGACACGAGGAGTCCAGTCGCAGAGTTCAAGAAGCAAACATTTACACTTTCACTCACACCAAATTGCAACTGTTTGTGAAGCTTTCGGGCTCCTCCCGAACTTGGTTGCCAATAGTTTAGCCCCAGCAATTCTCGGGCTCCTCCCGAGCTTGATTGCATCTCACCTTTCGGATCTGAGTAACCAAATTGCCACGTTCTTGCACACACAACTATTAATCAGCGACTGGCTTGCCCGCGTGTATCAGAACTGTATAAATCACAACGCTGCGATACTAAATCATGGAACAACTGGATTGTAAGTGTGAAATATTGTAGTAATATATTCTTACAATAAACCTATGTATTATTCACCAACTTTTAGTTTTCAATATCACCCTCAGTCCGCACCGGGTTCGTAAAATCGGGGCGCCTTGGTTGTAGATGCCGCCCCCGTTACACCAGTATGACAAGAAGCAGGCCTAATTATCTCCCAGGCTTCAAAGGGTTATTGAAAGCTGGCAGAAAAGATTGTCTACATTTCTGTTGAAGTTGGGCAATTTTGGTGATTCAAAAACTAAACATGATCAGCATTTGACAAGGAATTCAGAAATGCTATTGGTTTATGTTCAAATATGTTATAACTTAGCTTTCATTTTTAGCAGCACAGTCCAGTCAGGCTGATACGATCTGATCGGAGATTAGAGCAATTATCAAACAAAAGAGAGCTGGCCCTCCAACCATAAATACTAGAGTGGAGTTAATCAGTCGTGTAAGATATTGGCTACAGGGGTGATCTTCCCAAATTGTTGTTGGGCTATAGAATCGAACAAGGGAGCAATGGGAAAACACCGTAATGTGGTCAGATATTCATCAACGCATAGTGATTATAGAGCTTACAGTCCCTTGGGAGGAAGGATGCAAAGAGACCCATGAGAGGAAGTTATCTATTATAAGTACAGCGAGCTGGCGGAGACATGCAGACCTCAAGGCTGGCGGAGTTGGTTCCATGCAAGATCTATATGGTGGTTGCTGGAAAAGCTCGGTGTGCGAGGGGAAGGAAGAAAGCTGCGGTGAGAAGACTGGGTGAGGCAGCTGAGAGGACATCTTGTTTGCTGTGGTACCATCGGAATCAAGAAGGAAGTTGGAGGCCTCAGTGATGCACAGTGGGTTGGCTGCCAGTGTGGCCCCACCAGTGGAGACCGTTATGGTTTAGGGTCGAAATGAGTCAAGGAAGCTGGATGCCATATGACGACATCCGAAGCTACACCTTCAATAGTTAGTGTATGGGAGACAGAGGACCCTGGTTCAGGTAGCTACTATGAAGAGGGGGCGACAAGACGTCAGACTGCATACGAATCCTGACAACTATTGATGCACATAACATCACCGTAAGCACACTATATCGGCAAGTAGGTACTGTGCAATGACCATCGCCTCTGTTGGCCCGAACCAGAGGCGATGCAGAGGCTATAGGCGCTCTGTACGCCAGAAGCTTTTCGGCGAATTATGCCTCGCACCGACTAAACCATCAAAGTCACGTTGTTATAAATACCTTTTGCGCATAGAGGAACACCTGAGGAGGATGTCGATGTGTTTAATTCCTTCCAACTCGAACAAATACTCCTATTATCAAACTTTTTCTTCGAGCAGTCCCTATTTCAGTTCCCAAAATCGTGAACTCACCATTTTTATACTGCGCACGCTCCAATTTTTACCGCGCTCGCTAGGTGATGTGACTTCATGACCTCAATCTTTAANTATAGACTAGAGTAATTGAGGGTCGTGAAAAGGATTTGTACGGATAGCCAGATGTCTGAGGAATGCAGCGATACCAAAATCATTCATTTAGACCTACATTTAGTGGATTTATTTGGAATAAGTTAGGGTCCATTATATCCGACTAGTGCCCTTTGATGGTTTAGTCGGTGCGAGGCATAATTCGGCGAAAAGCTTCCGGCGTACAGAGCGCCTATAGCCTTTGCATCGCCTCTGGTTCGGGCCAACAGAGGCGATGGTCATTGCCTAAGTAGGTACATGAAATGCATTTTGACACTTGACCGATATGTTGTTTAGTTTTTGTACGTCAGTGCTATGGTTTGCTATGTTTTCTTTTTTACAAAAACTGCTTTGGTTAGGTAAAAAAATATATGAGGTTTGTATGCATTTTTCTGCTCACAATAGGACTATTCTCTGAAAAGTTTACTGATGACATACCTGGTATTGACACACCCTCACCCGGAGCACACATCTTCAATGGTGGGCAGAAGTCATTTGCGCTGTCCAGATAATGATCCTTCTTGCATTTACACTGAGCATCGTTGGTCGGCGAGCATAATCTCTCATACTCAAAGTTATGCTGAACAATACACACACGACATTCTTTGCAACGTGTATTGTTGTTGTATTTGTCATTAAAGTATCCCTCGGGACACGGAGCACAACACGATTCCCATAGAACACAACCTCTAATACGGTAATAACCGGGTTCACAGAAAGCTGGTTTAGTACCTTTAACGACATGAGCAATCGACAGGAGGATGAGGACACTTTTCGTGGCTAGAAATTTCATGATGGTAGTCGATGGGAAAACGGTGTTCTGCTTCTCGAGGTTCTAATTAGCTTTGCCTTTTGAAACCATGTGTCTGCTTTACAAACAGACGAAAAAAGAGGTACTTGGCGAGTTTGTACCTGGTATGATTTCGCGTGCAAGGAGACCACTGACCGTGGGAAAACCCCCGCCGATTCGAACTGTGAATCGATAGCTCGCTGGTTCCCTGCGTGCCGCTAGGTGGGGCGGTAGCCGCGCATGCTGGCTGGGCTAAGCACGCAGGGAACCAGCGAGGTGTCGACAGCATGTACCCGCAAATCTAGCAGGGATACACCACCGAGCGACAGTTAGAAGGTGAACATCGTTATTTAGTCACATTGTGATTGAAAATTACGATAAAATATTACAAAAGTTATCATTTAATAGGTGAATATTAGAATTAGTGTATTTCAAAGTTCAAGCTTGAGCAAGTCTGCGAAA
Source organism: Phoronis australis (assembly GCA_002633005.1). NCBI lineage: Eukaryota > Metazoa > Phoronida > Phoronidae > Phoronis > Phoronis australis. Next base: position 26,870 of record NMRA01000253.1, read on the forward strand.
CTAGTCTCATTATGACCGGAAGTACAAAACACGCTCATGCCTAAGATTTTATATTATCTTTGCTCATGCTTCAGAGCTATTTCATGCTTAAGTTAACACCGGCTTTCAAACATTACCAAACCGTGCCTAACAATGAGCAGGTGAGTTTACAACACAAACAGGTAATTGTTTCCAATATGACGACATTGACTTACACATACAGTCAACCCAAGTGACCTAATTATCGGACGTTTTGGCACATTTTGCATTATATTTAATTGTAAATATTACGGATTGTTGTAAATTCTTTGCTGAAATAAAGATTTACCTTCACGGAATTGTTCTGTTACTATATCTTGTCACTGAAAGCCACATTTATGTTTCGACTGATCTTCAAAAAACACAACAACCAAACCTTCGGAGAACCTAAATATCGGACACCATGCGTGCGTTCAGTAGACGCTAGGACCTACGCTAGAACCTAGCTAAAACCTAGTCAAAGTCACGTGTTCTTATCTAAAATACACGGCAATATCTCGCGAAGTCTTGCTTTTTAGCGAGGTCCTAGCGCTACTGAACGGGAGGCATGTTTCTCCATACGCCACACCGCGGAAAACTGACTAACCACGTAATAGCTGCGGGCACCTTGTCGCCAAATTTCAGCTCGAGTGTTTTGACATATATGTTGCTAGAACCCAGGTCCATTCGCAACAAAATTGTCCATAAAATAAAATCTTATGACGGCGCCAAGTCGTTTCGATGAATTAGTGCAGACGACTAAAGCACGNTATTTTAACCTAAGGCAATTGAAACCCGGTCTCGGAAACCTGTGAAATCGGAATCTGGGATTCATCAAATTTTACGCTCTGTGCTGACCACTAACAACTAGAAACCAGTTCTTTAGACAAAAGCATTCAAGCAGGTTGCAATTACGACCACTTTGAAGATTTAGACTGTGTGCTGCACGTGCATATTAGAGCACACAAAATTTATACTTTTTGTAGATCAAAAGTCAGCTGTGTCGTGTGGTATCTAAACAGGTCTTAAGCAAAATCAAACAGGTCGCGGTTTTTTAACAAGTCATGGAGAACACTGGTAACGTCTTCTCATTAAGTGGAGAAAGACGGGTGCCAAATTTGCTTTTTTGTTTTAGCACCCCCCCCCCTTTTTCCAGACTAAAACATTGAGGAATGCTGGAGGTTTCAGATGATATGTGGTTTTAACTTAAAAACAGGCCAAAACCTTTGAAATTGAGCTCTATTTATTGGCTTGTTGTGACTGTCCAGGCTCAAGAGTCAACATCCTTTTCTTGTTCGTAACAGTTCATATCTTCCCATGCCTGTTGGTTACATTCCGTATAAACGTGAATGACTTGTGTAATTTTTTAGGTCAGCGATGAATCTGTTACCTCAAACTCACACGGAGTTCTCGTCTGCCGAATATTGGGAAAAGTTCTTCAAGAAAAGAGGATCAAAAGCTTTTGAATGGTAAGTTGAACGGTCTTCTGACATACAATTCCTGAGCAGTGTGAGAGTGCCAAAAATTCCACTTTGTGAAATTTCCATGTAGCTCCTTCCAGTTCGGTGGTGAACTTTTGAGCACGGAACTTATGTCCACAAAATACATTATCGCCATCTGTGAAATTGCGGTGCATTTTGTTAATCCAATTTTCAATATGCAAAGGAAAATTGGAAATGGAATTATTGTTCGTAATATAGTAGCTGTGTGCAAAATGATAATGGTGATTTAAATTTCAAATTCACTATCCTTTATCAGTGGTTTCTAAGATCGGATATTGGTTCTTTGTTATAATTGCTGATTTTATAATATTAATGTTCGACATTCAATAAATAATATAATACTTGTGTCATACAGCCAATTGAAACTGTCGGAAAATCCAAGATGGACGTTTAGTGCACATGAAAAATTGCAGTCAATTTTGCATCGGCTGCCTTGTGTAATGGTCACTAACTGCTGCTGTGGGTGTATTGTAAGGCACTGACTTCTCAAGATTACATTCGGCTCGTTAAATGACCATAATTTTGCATTTTCAAAAGCAAAGAAATCGGTTTTGGCAAACATGTCGAAAATTCCTTTTCTTTCCATTTTGTATTATTGACAAATTTGTTTTGCTATAATTTCAAAGTGATCATTAACATAAAAATGAATATTTTTTCTGCTGTGTTACATTCTGCACTGGTTTATCGATAACTTCATGTAAGTCAGGATAATGTTTTTTCTAAACTGGAGAAGAATAGTGCCATCTTCAGAAAAAATTAACAACTACTTGAACAGGTCTACTGCGAAACGATTGTCAATCAATTTGTGACCAGAATTGTTGATTTGGATGGATTATACTCGATACACATGTTTTGGTGTTTGAATTTGTTATCTACTACTGAAATATGGAACTAACATCAGAAATCTCTAATTCCATGAAAGAAGTCAGATTCTGTGAATTTCGGTAATTCTCTGTTATCGTGGAAGAACATCAGGGTTGTTTAAGTTTGTCTGTTGCTCCCTGTAGGTATGGTGAGTATGTCCTGCTGTGTGGGGTCCTTCACAAGTACATCAAGGCAGCAGACAATGTTCTCATGATTGGCTGTGGCAACTCCCAGCTTAGTGCCGACCTGTACGATGTTGGCTATCATTCAATCACAAACATTGACATCAGTGAAGTGGCCATTCGACAGATGACGGAGAAGAATAGTGAGACACGACCGGACATGAAGTTCATTAAGATGGACATGCTGAACGTAGGTATCGCAACACTGAAGTTCTGTCACAGAATGGGTTGAGCAGGATTTTGATCATGGAGATAGTAACTAATGGGCTTAGTGGCTTAAATTTTTGCAGAGTGGTGTCGCTCACATGCAATGGGTCTTTTGAAATTGACGTACAAGGTCAATGAAAGCAGTTCTTTATGAACCCTATTTTCAGTCGTACAACTGTCTCGATTGGACTGTGTAACTATGGTTTTGGCTGTGAAGATAATTGTTTTATTACCACTGATGGATTCTGAATAGCTGAGCCCTAAATGAGATAAGAAGCATATGGTGTGTAACAGCTGTATATGTGCAATATGACTGTGCTTAAAATGGGATATTCAGTAATCTGTGTGTGGGCATTGATCTGAACGAGAGTGTTTAAATCGCAAATGTTTGAGAAGTCCAGGATGGACGTTGCCTTTACTGTTTTTGCAAACAAGTGCGATATTAGAATGCGCGTGAGTCAAAAGAGCTATTTCACGTCTCCTTTGAAGAGTGGATATTCTTCCCTAAAATAATGCAGGGTGCCACTAAAACTGACTCTTCGTTACACAATGGTATGCAAGTTGCATGCGTTTTGGGAGATAAATCGAGTCCTTTGGAGACAGGTGTTCTCATAGACATAATTTGACTGTGGGTGATAGAACATGGGCACACATTTTTCGGGAGAGCATTGAGCCGAACATGGGCCCTATTGAGGATGAAAATGAAGGAATTATGTGTTGGTCGGATTTTGACATTGCCTAGCCTGCCCTCTGGGGAACAGCTGAACATGGTATGTGCAGTGTTGGTGTGTCTCATTGGTGAGTGCAGTGTATCTCAATTAAAAGGTGATGTGGTCAATCCCCGAGTGCTGCAGTCATGTGATTGTGTCCTTGAGCAAGGCACTTAAACTTCAGTCACCAGATGGCGTATGTGAATCATCCACTAGGTGGCTTATGTAGAACTGCCAAAGAATGTGTTGTGGAAAGTGATAACTGTTTGTGAGTCTGCTCAAAAATAGTTCTGCAAAGAAGGTAGAATTTATGAGGAATAGATGCCGACAAAGTTGTCCAAAGCAGAAATGGTTGCTTGGCTTTACATTTGATGCATGATAATACAAGATAATGTGACAACTTTTTAATGTAAAAATACTGCATCTGGTTATGTATGGAAATAATCTATGCTAATTGGCTTAACTGACTGTTTAAAATGAGAATCAGCCATGGCTGAGACTATCAGCAATAGACCAGTGCCATCTGGTTGATTTGAAAAGCTCGCCTGCATGCACTTCAGAAACTGGAATTAGCAACTAGCCTAATAAGCTTGATAGCTCGTGAGGGATTCACTTTTTTCTTAGAACGCACAGGAACCAGGGCTGAGGGCCTCCTCATGGAAAGATTTCAAACGGAAGCCTTAGTATGTAAAAAGACAAGTCAAATCTAGCTTAGGGTGACCCGGGGTTGAAACCGCCCTTGGAGATTCAGAATGGGTTTTGGGAACAATTGAGAGGTCAAGTGAGGGCCACTAGATATATTTGATTTGTTAATGATGGGAACAATCCTTGTATCTTCAGTCAGTTTTAATGAACATTTATTTAGTTTCCTTTTGAAAATTGATGTAAATGGGCAATGTGATTTGTTTGAAAATCACAAATTAATGCAAAGGAGAATGGTCTTTCCAAACAAAAGGGTAATGATAATATCTGTGTTATTTCATGCATCAAGCCAGGAAAAATAGCTTTTAATGTCAGGACTGTGTGAATTTGCAAAAGGTATTTGTGTTTACAATGTATTTAAAATTTTTCTCTTTATTTTAGATGACATTTGAGGATGCCTCATTCAGTGTCGTACTTGACAAAGGCACATTAGACGCGGTCATGCCCGATTCCAGTGACGAAGTGATTAGTCGGGTAGAAGCCATGTTCTCTGAGATTGAGCGAGTGCTGAGGATGGGCGGCCGTTATGTGTGCATTTCACTGGGCCAAGAACACATCATCAAGAAAGCTTTTGCCCACTTCCATCAGCTGTACGTGTTAGCTGTTGTTGATTTCTGGAGCAACATTTTCTTTCACCATTCAGTTGCAACTAAAATCAAGTTTTTTTTTAACTATGGCTTATGTTATCTGAATTTTTTGCATTGTTTGGTTTAAAGGCGAAGGCAACCTTTTTTCATGTCATTTTGAGCTAAAATAAGGTTGGTTGGTTATCCTAGACATATTTTCCTCTTAATTACAGCTTTTCATAATTTTATTAATTACTCGTCCTCTACTCCGGAAGTGACGTTTTAGGAGGCAAGCGTTTCCCGCCACTTGGTTTTGCGTTGAGTTTACCGTGCGATTCTGTTCTATTCTACTTGTTTTGTGCTGTTGTCGCCACCACTTTCCATCAGCGAGTATTCTGCGGCAAGATAGGTTAGTAGAGAACTCAACTACGTTGGATTTAGGGATTGTTTAGTGTGTTGTAAGCTGAAAATGGCTGGAGTCGGTGACCCGTATCACAGTGACAGTAGTGTGAGTGACGGAGACCTTGTTCACAGCAGTGGTGACGAGGAATTTTTTCACGGACATTCGGTGGGTACATGTTTGAGCCCGAGTATAACGAGGCAGAGTACGCACAGGCACAAGCAGCTGTTGAGAGAAACGAGGCGGCTACTGAGGACAGACGTGGTGACACATCTTGGTGCAAATGCACTGTGTGCGTTGTTATGCCTACCTCAATGGAATGCTTGTGCTGTTCAGAGTTCGACGAGGCCAAGCCACTTCTGGACATGGTTATGTGGACCTCCGGCATACCACGGACAGAGGAACAACTGTCCCACTTGCCAGAGTGTCCCGCGACACACTCCCACTGGATGGTGACCTGAGCACCCAAACTGCTTACATCGTGTCGTGTGACTCCCTCGCCACACACCTGGCACCTTCTAAACAGCTCCAACACTTTAGAAAAGTCCACCAAACTTATCAAAGTTTGGCTCACCGATCTGTTCACTGGACGACGAACTGTCCTCTTCACTGGGTGTCGAACTGGGCCTGTAGTCACTCCCACTACTCAATATCGCTGCAGGGCTGCTTAGAGGCTCTGGGCTCGAGAAAACAGCACAGAGCGAATCACTACTGGTTCCAGGAATGGCACGCTCTGGGGTACGTTCGTAGGCACGGGTGACAGTGGATGAAGTGCCTCCACTGGCTCCAGTCACTGTACTGGCCACAGCTCGCGAGGGCTTCTCTCTTCAAAAACGCACTTCTCGGGGGTGGGGACGGGGCACTGCCGGCAATCAACACAAACGGAATGGCATCCTTCTTCAGGCGTTGTTTCGCAGGGACCTTCATCAGTTCAGCGTACAAATCCCTTTCGTAATCGTACGGCAGAAAGTGCTTGCCACACACACGGTAATTCCCGACTGCTTCGTACGTTGCGTGGACGGGTAACGCTGCGTTCTTCAAACGAACGAGCCAAGTACGGCGAAGTGTGTCATCCATCGGAAAGCGATGCTAAGGTAATCCCAAAGCGCGCGTTAGACGATAATTAGTACATCCCGGTACGCAGCAACAGTGTGGCATGTTGACTGACTAGTAAATGAAAGCAAGCGACGACGTAACTTAACACAACCGAGGTAGAACAATGACTGACTCGGCATCTCTCACACTCAGACTATATGAAAAGAAATTGGCGCGAAATGCTTGCCTCCTAAAACGTCACTTCCTGAGTAGCGGACGAGTAATTAACAAAATTACAAAAAGCTGCAATTAAGTGGAAAATATGTCTAGGATAACCAACAAACCTTATTTTTGCTCAAAATGACATGGAAAAAGGTTGCCTTCGCCTTTAAGCTATGAGTTTTAATTCTGGTTGTTTTATTTACCCTTTCAAAGGTCAAATCTTTCTGACCCTAGTTCATTGTTTTCAGCTGAGATAATGCCCCGCCAGTTGAACTGCTTCAGTGCTGCTGCATCGGGATTTCTGTGGTAATATAAATGATTCACTTCTATGTGATGACAAGTGCATATAAACCATTACTATCTCCCCGTTTAGCTAAACACTGTTGCTGTCCCTGTATCTTTTCTAGGTTTTGCACACTTAAAAAAACTTTTACTTTTTTCAAACTCCTCTGATTCTCAAGAAAGTCAATGAACAAGTGCACATTTACATTAGTTGTACTGTTTTTTTAGTTACCCATTTCTTGCAAGTCAAAGTATCTTCTTGCATTGGTACATTAAAACTTTCAAAAAATTTAATCTTTAGAGCTCTATGTCAAAACTTGATGGAATGTAGCGCGATGCTCAAATGAAGCTTTCAACAATCTTGTCTTATGGAGAAGCCTCAATAAAAACTATGCTGCCTGCATTTTTGTTTATATAGTTTTGCATTTTTGAACATTGGTGACATACAGGGTTCCAGATTTTGGAAATCATTCTAGTGCCCATTTTTGAGAAAACTGGTTCTCAAAATGGGGGACCCTTATAGGTGACTATTACTGCATTCCAGTGCTGGATACCTTAGCATAGAGTCACTGGCTAGCTACTGTTCTTGATACATCACGAACCGACTCTCTGTCTCACCTCACACCTAATTATGAATATTTATTATTAACCTGTTGTTATGGGTTTTGCAGTTTGCAGGAGTTGTTTTTGTTTAGAAAATCGTAATGGCCAACACTTGTACTAACAGGCTTCAACATAAACAGTACAGGGCAAAAGTATTCAGCAGGGCTTGGAACTTTCCGCGGAAACGCGGATTTCCGCTTTTTTCAAATGTGCTTTCCGCTTTTTTTATAATATTTCCGCGTAAAAAAATCAGATTTGATATAAAATTTCCACGGCAAATTCCTTTCTTACTGCGGCGTTGCAGACGACGTTCACCTCGAAAAGCGAAAGTTGCGGAGGAACGTAAATTGTCAACATTGCCGGGGCATCTGGGACAGCGTGGTANTTGTTTTATTTACCCTTTCAAAGGTCAAATCTTTCTGACCCTAGTTCATTGTTTTCAGCTGAGATAATGCCCCGCCAGTTGAACTGTTGCAGTGCTGCTGCATCAGGGGATTTCTGTGGTAATATAAATGATTCACTTCTATGTGATGACAAGTGCATATAAACCATTACTATCTCCCCGTTTAGCTAAACACTGTTGCTGTCCCTGTATCTTTTCTAGGTTTTGCACACTTAAAAAAACTTTTACTTTTTTCAAACTCCTGGGATTCTCAAGAAAGACAATGAACAATCGCACATTTACATCAGTTGTACTGTTTTTCTAGCTACCCATTTCTTGCAAGTCAAAGTATCGTCTTGCATTGGTACATTAAAACTTTCAAAACATTTAGTCTTTAGAGCTCTTTGGCAAAACTTAAGGGAATGTAGCGCAATGCTCAAATGAAGCTTTCAAAAATCTTATCTTATGGAGAATAAAAACTGTGCTGCCTGCATTTTTGTTTATATAGTTTTGCTTTTTTGAACATTGGTGACATACAGGGTTCCAGATTTTGGGAATCATTCTTGTGCCCATTTTTCAGAAAACTGGTTCTCAAAATGGGGGACCCTTATAGGTGACTATTACTGCATTCCAGTGCTGGATACCTTAGCATAGAGTCACTGGCTAGCTACTGTTCTTGATACATCACAAACCAACTCTCCATCTCACCTCACACCTAATTATGAATATTCATTGTTAACCTGTTGTAACATGGCTTTTGCAGTTTGCAGGAGTTGTTTTTGTTTAGAAAATCGTAATGGCCAACACTTGTACTAACAGGCTTCAACATAAACAGTACAGGGCAAAAGTGTTCTGACAAAGTATCCTGTGTTTGTCATCACGGTTATTTATGTTTACAACAAAAATTACCGGTAATGGTGGTAAAATTCGAACTCCTCGTAACTCCCTTTCATTGTTGGTTATGAGCGAAGGCTATTCTGACGATAGAGCCGGATTCTGCTCAGTTTCCGTGACGAGGAATTCTGCGTCATTTTGTCGAATACATTTGGCCTGTACTGTTACAGCTTTCATACAATACTCTCTTTGTCTTTTGTTTGTAGTGGTTGGATGGTACGAGTTCATCAAATTCCAAATGAGGGTGGAACAGACGAGAGTTTTGTGTTACCGGTGTTTGCATTTGTTTTCACGAAATTTAAGAAAATGCCAAATTTCACACCTGTAAGTATCAGTTTTATTATGTTAAACTTTTCTCTGGGAAATTGACTGCTTGGTCTGATGTAAGGGGACCCTTTTCAAGATATCTAGTAGGTAAGATTTTTGGGAGAATTAACTGGAATCTAGTTGGGGCAGCTGATTTTTGGGTGAAATGGGTGACTTCAAAACTCTTTTAAGAATTCACTGTGTTGGTCAGGGTTAAGGTCAACATTTGACCACTTTAATCTTAAACGGTTGCTGTACTTTCACCATTCAAAGCAACTTTGTAGTACAAAACAATTCAAAGTTGCAGGCATATTTTACATTTGAAGTAGCTGACGTAAATTCAAGTTGTTGTGCTCTGAATCTAGATCGGTCGTTTTGTTGCTAAATGGCCTGTCCTGACTTTGAAAATGTTTGTTTTATAAGCGCCTATGGTCCACCTTCATTTTCAAGATTCCCCATTTGAACGCCCGGGTTTCTAGTTTGGACAAGAAGTCAAATACATTGACTTATAACACGTCACCTAGTCGATGTGTCGCACTCACCCAGTGCCTCTGTGTATTAAGATTACATTACGTTGTTTGATTTGTTTACGTTGAAAAGAGTTGCGAGACTTTGATTGTTTTTTGCTGGAGCAATACCAATTTGGCTTTGTTTGGTACTTGATTAAACAGATCATAATATTGGTTTTTGCCAAACTAGAAATGTCATTCTTGCTGCTCCGTGGCATCATTTTTCTTTTCAGCTTCCTACTTCAATTTAATATTATAATTATTTCATGTCTTCAGCTAAGTTTAATGGCCTAGGCCCTGAATTGTATGATTTGTATAATTCAGATTAGTGACCTCAGCCCTGATGATGTGTTGAATTGTGTGATTTGTTTAATTCAGATCGATGGCCTCTGCCTTTTTAATGCATTGCATTGTATGAGTTGTGTAATTCATATTAGTGGCTACTGCCCTGATATTGTGTTTAATTGTGTGATTTTTGTAACTTAGATTGTTGAGCTCTCTTTAGTCGATGACAAGCTAGAACGACTTGCTGGCATCGACAGTCTGATAGAAGCCATACTGAGTCTGCAGCAGTTTGCTCTGATCAGGAATAACGTTAACAAGAGGTGAGTCGTTAGGCTATCTGTATTGTGTGTAATCATGACCTCGACAAACATGGTGAATAAAGCTCAGCTGACCAATGCAGTAAGTCTTTGGCACGGAATATGGCTGACAAAGGAAATTCTATTTTGTCGAATGTCTAACACAAAAATAAAGGTCAACAAAATTTTAGTTTATTCACTACGTGTATAAATTCACCGTCATGCTTGAAGACAAGGTGTCCTAACTACAAACGGTTCTGCGTGTTTGGAAGTCGTGCGCTTTCAGGTTTGCGTTGTTAAAGCGGATGCTAATACAAGATGTTGTGTCCTAAAGAACTATGCACAACAATCATGTTTTGCATCACCATCAAAGCACGCAAGAAGTGGATTACTAGCATGTTTTGTACTGTTTGGATGTCTTAAAACAACGTTTGCAAAATTTTCCGTCATCTGCAATGAAAAATGGCAATTTTGAAAATTATTTTTGTAATGAAATAAGCGGAGAATTATGATACCATTCAATTTTTCCACGTTGGTGCAATTTTTCGGTTATGATGCGCACAAAACCAGAAAATGGAGCTTTTACTTACCCCATGGTGTTATTTTCATTTTGCCGGTTCCCACTGGACGGTTGGACATTCCAAAGTCCCGTAGGTACTTTGAAGTATGTTTGATTTGAGAGATACTGGTTTCCGTTTCAGCACTAATACTAGTGAACAAGTGTGTGTTGAGCTGCACGAGGCTGGCAATACATCCCCAAGATTCACGCTACACATTGTGGACGGACCGCGGCAATCAAAACCGCACAAGAAATATGCGGTGTTCATCGTACCAGAGGGGAGGTAATCTGACACTTTGTCTTCATGCAGAGGTGAAGGAGCCAAGGAACTCCCTGATTGTAGCGTGACTATAATTCTTTGTTTTGTCCTAGAAGCGAGTTTAGACATGACCACTGACTGGTTTAAAAGTGGTTTCCTCTTTTTCGTTCTTTGGGTGAGAATTGATTTCTGGGTTAGCGAAGAACTAGCCTTTTGGCACATTAACTGGTGTGTAAATCTGCAGAGCCTGAGCTCAGTTTTACTAATGAAATGTTTTGAGACCAATTTCACAAAAGTTAAGTGGTATAAAACAAAGGTTGATTTTGTGATAGAAAACTGATTTATACCCACTGTGACTATGTGTTCAATAAACCACACTTTCTTGCTGAATTTTTCTTTAATTTACTTGTAATTGAAACTTTGTTCTCTACTCTAGGGAGACAGATTTCCTGTTCAGCACTGACAAAGGCCGCCGCCAGCTTTACAACGAGGTCAACTTTGAGCGACTAGCGGTCGTGACACTAAACAGAGGTCATGTCTATGAGAGTCTTGATTCCATAAAGAGTGAGCTGTCATCAAAGGTGCTGGAGTTGTCTCCCCCCGGACTACCCAGTAATGTTCAAGTAGGTTGGTGTGTGTTGCGACTTAAGTGTGACACTTTAACAAAATGGTCACGATAACACTGGTAGCGCTCTTTGTTGTCACTGCTATGGTTGAAAGGACAATTTCATGTCACCATCTGCACAGTTGTGATTTAATTATGTTTTTGAAATGTCATTTTCCTATCTGCCCTTGGGCCTCTATTTAGAAATTCCTAATACGTCCTAAATTAGTAAAAATTTAGTTCCGTAAGTGTGAACCTCTGAAATGTTGTGGTTCCTGGTGTTTTGACTGAATAGGTTTGCTGATTGCTTCTTCGCTTTGATTCATCTAAGTCTGTCTATGCTAGTGCAAAAGCGGATTTAAAGGGCGGTAAGCGAATCTTCCGGAGTTGACAAATTTGAATTTTTCCATGCCCCAAAAACATTTTGCCTTTCTACGAGTCTGATAATTATGTAGAAAAGAACAACTCGTTGAAAACCAGTTTGATGTGTGTTATTCAATAGACAAAACTGGTTCTCAAAATGAGGGACCCCTGTAAGTGACTGTTACTCGATTAATGTTTAGGGTGGTGAAATTATCTGATATTAGGATGGAATATGCCGGAAATCATTACTCGTTAAACTTTTTGATTTATGATATGCAGGTCCCATTTCTCTCCATCGGCGAAGATATCGGAAAGAGGACTGTCCGTTTCCAAAGTCATAGTGAGTTCAGCGGTGACTTTGTCGTGGAGGATGTAGAGATTGAAGGTGACGGCTGCTATCGCAAGCTCATCTTTTTACAACAAAAGAGCGTCGTGCAATCGGAGGCTAAGCTTGTGCCAGGTAGTAATCTCTGAGGGTAAACCCTACAGAACTGAGATTTTTTAAGGTATGATAAACATTGCGACAAAATTGGAAGAAAATGGCTTATTGGAGAATTGACTAAATTTTAGCTATCGGGCAGTATTGAATCTTTAACTGGAAGGCTGAAGGCAGAACATGTTATTGAAATGAACATTTGACAAAATGTTTTGATTTCCAGCTTTAGGACTTCATCCAAACTAAGGGCTGTTCCAGCAAAATCTGTGTGGGAGGGGGGGGAAGGCAACTGAAATAAAAATTTATGGGTGGTTGCGTTTGGTTTAAATTCAAAATGGCTGGTGGTCGTACTTCAAAAAAATAATAATTTACAGGTCGTTGTTGTTTCATTGGGCCATAAATGTTTGATGGTGGGTAATTTTAGTAAATTTTATAAACAATCCGTACAGAACCAAAAACGGAAACAAAAATGCAACTTGCAAAAAGCTCTGACTTTTTCACTCCCTCCGATCTCCCCATCAGCATGCCCATAACACCAGTCAACCACAGGCGCTCAAATTTCTCGATGGCTAATAACCATATATAAGAAACATATGTTTTCTTAGTAATGAATGACGTTAGTGGTGATGGAGGAACAGATAAACTCAAGCGCCTGTGCAGTCAACCACAAGAACAAAAAAAAATTACGGGTGGTTGCATTTCAAACTTATAAAAAATTACGGGTGGTAGGCTGAAGAAATAAATGAAAAATATGGGTGGTGGGTGTGAAAAAAAGGTGCCTTCCCCCCCCCTCCCATACAGATTTTACTGGAACAGCCCTAAGGTAAAGGCACCTGACAAATTCTAATTGTTTGTGTTCTAATGAGTTTATTTGGCGAGCATTCGTAAATTAGCTAGATTATATAATTGTTTCAACCTATGGTTGGACCTGCTTTAAGCTGCTATAAGGCCATATTCTATTAAGAACAAAATTGATTTCATCCACTTGCCGCCATAAACTTTGTCACTCTGAACATTTTCCACACTAAGATTTGTAGCGATTTCTGGTCATAGGGAGATCTGACAGCTTGATATTGTCTGACACCTGGTGGCAGTTTATGACACGTGCGATGATGTGTTGACTCGATTTTATGAAGGTCCGTCTAGGTCAGGGGTTGTAAATGATTCTATGATAGTGCCTCTAAATTCAATTGTGCTCGCTTAAGCCCTGGACCAGCTGAGGCTAAAAGCGTGCAACAAACCACACATCTGCAGTCCTGAACTCAACACAGATGGCGCTAAAAGTACTTCATACATGGTTACCATACTTCTCACCCTGACTGGACCTCGAAACTGGAGTTTGGTCACAAGGTGTTAAGTTTGGTCTGCGTCAATGGAGCATTTTTGGGGCATGTGTGAAGTTAAAGGTCTTTGGATCTGTACCGTAAGTTTAGTGTCGGGTGGTCCAGGACTGACTTAAAGAGGGTCGTAATTAAAATTTAGAGGTGCAGCTGTGGATTGCCTCCACCACCTGCAGATGACCTCCCTGATTTCTTGTAATGAACGCATGTCATGTGACCTGTTCTCCGCTCATGCTCTTGTACAATAGTTTTTTAAAGAATAGTCAATGAATTTTGTCAAAAATATTTAGCTTCATCAAATTCATGGTAAAATACATAAGTAAACTAGTTGAAACATTACACTAAATTATGTTTTTGTGTTTGCACGAAAGTTATACACTGGACAGCTTCTGTACAGGGACAGTGGTTTATCACAGGTCACCTTGGTATTGTTCAGCAAATGACCTTTGACCTCAACAACAATCAAACTCGTCAAACCAAGACCAGAAATTTTTGCTGACATTTTTGACGAGGAGGAATTTCGTTAACTTATTCTTGAAACAACTGAACAATCATGTCATGTGGATCAGTAATAACCAGTAGGTTTTCTTTCACTGCATACGAACATGAATTTTACTTCTTTTTTTTGAATAATGTGTGTGTGTGTGTGTTATCATAACCTCGGCTGACTTTTATTATTGTTTACAGTGAAGAAGAAGGGTAAAGTGACGGGTGAAATGAAAGTTGACCTCACGACCTCCTGCTCAGAATATCAGCTAGCACTGCAGGCTGGCCTGGCATTTGTTGACAATTTCCAGCAAGTTATTGGTGAGACATTCCATAATTTGCAAAGGCTCCATTGATTTGTTTGTCTAAAAGCATCAGCTTGTGATTCTACAATGAAACTGGTCTTGATGAGTTTCATACAAAGTGATTTCCAGAATTCACAACAAGGGACCTTAGTACTGAAGTCAATGAATTCGCCAGCTTAGATGACCGTGGTACAGCAATAGTGACGCTTGCTTGTTAGGGTTGGAATAGGTTGGTTTCCTGCCAAAACACCAGGTGGAGTTTCTAAAATACGTGTGGCTTCAGATATGACTGTGAAGGTATACAGTAACTCATGATTTCTATGTAGGGGTTGCCACGGAGACTCAACCAGGAGAGTGGAAGTGAGCAAACTGTTATAGACTGGAACGGTGATGACTGCAAAAAGTTGAGCCTACGTAAATGAGTTTTGAGACGGAAAAAATTAAGTGGTTCAAAATTTCTGAATCAACTGAGTTGGTCCTGAATGCTATGTAGGACATTTCACAAATATTTTGTTGAATGGGCGGCAATGAGGTTCCCCCCTCCCCAAGCTGTCCATGAAATGTTTGAGCGTCACCTGTGGGTCAAAATATTTGTGAATCGTATCATTCTGGGCTTCTGCATATTTGGAGAAACACGTGTTCTCATTGCACATTTTTTGTTGTATATGGTTGAGTTAGCATTGTTTTCTCAGTTTCATTTTCCTGTTTTTCAGACAAAAATCTAAAGGTGCTCATCATAGGTCTGGGTGGTGGAGACCTGACTAGACACATACACACTTGCTTCAAACATGTGAGTTGTCACTCACCTGCTCGTCTTGGCAGAATAAGTTGGCTCGTCACAAAAGGTTGATTTATGGGCCGAGCATGGTCTCAAACACTGACAAATTTGTATTTTGTCTGAATCGTATTGCGTGAATCAGGNCATACTTCTCACCCTGTCTGGCCCTTGAAACTGGAGTTTGGTCACAAGGTGTTAAGTTTGGTCTGCGTCAATGGAGCATTTTTGGGGCATGTGTGAAGTTAAAGGTCTTTGGATCTGTACCGTAAGTGTAGTGTCGGGTGGTCCAAGACTGATTTAAAGAGGGTCGTAATTAAAATTTTGAGATGAAGCTGTGGAGTGTCTCCACCACCTGCAGACGACCTCCCTGATTTCTTGTAACGAACGCACGTCATGTTACCTGTTCTCCGCTCATGCTCTTGTACAATAGTTTTTTTAAAGAACAGTCAATGAATTTTGTCAAAAATATTTAGCTTCATCAAATTTATGGTAAAATACGAAAGTAAACTAGTTGAAACATTACACTAAATTATCTTTTTGCGTTTGCATGAAAGTTATACACTGGACAGCTTCTGTACAGTGACAGTGGTTTATCACAGGTCACCTTAGTATTGTTCAGCAAATGACCTTTGACCTCAACAACAATCAAACTCGTCAAACCAAGACCAGAAATTTTTGCTGAGATTTTTGACGAGGAGGAATTTTGTTAACTTATTCTTGAAACGACTGAACAATCATGTCATGTGGATCAGTAATAACCAGTAGGTTTTCTTTCACTGCATACGAACATGAATTTTACTTTATGTTGAATAATGTGTGTGTGTGTGTTATCACAACCTTGGCTGACTTTTATTATTGTTTACAGTGAAGAAGAAGGGTAAAATGACGGGTGAAATGAAGGTTGACCTCACGACCTCCTGCTCAGAATATCAGCTAGCACTGCAGGCTGGCCTGGCATTTGTTGACAATTTCCAGCAAGTTATTGGTGAGACATTCCATAATTTGCAAAGGCTCCATTGATTTGTTTGTCTAAAAGCATCAGCTTGTGATTCTACAATGAAACTGGTCTTGATGAGTTTCATACAAAGTGATTTCCAGAATTCACAACAAGGGACCTTAGTACTGAAGTCAATGAATTCGCCAGCTTAGATGACCGTGGTACAGCAATAGTGACGCTTGCTTGTTAGGGTTGGAATAGGTTGGTTTCCTGCCAAAACACCAGGTGGAGTTTCTAAAATACGTGTGGCTTCAGATATGACTGTGAAGGTATACAGTAACTCATGATTTCTATGTAGGGGTTGCCACGGAGACTCAACCAGGAGAGTGGAAGTGAGCAAACTGTTATAGACTGGAACGGTGATGACTGCAAAAAGTTGCGCCTACGTAAATGAGTTTTGAGACGGAAAAAATTAAGTGGTTCAAAATTTCTGAATCAACTGAGTTGGTCCTGAATGCTATGTAGGACATTTCACAAATATTTTGTTGAATGGGCGGCAATGAGGTTCCCCCCTCCCCAAGCTGTCCATGAAATGTTTGAGCGTCACCTGTGGGTCAAAATATTTGTGAATCGTATCATTCTGGGCTTCTGCATATTTGGAGAAACACGTGTTCTCATTGCACATTTTTTGTTGTATATGGTTGAGTTAGCATTGTTTTCTCAGTTTCATTTTCCTGTTTTTCAGACAAAAATCTAAAGGTGCTCATCATAGGTCTGGGTGGTGGAGACCTGACTAGACACATACACACTTGCTTCAAACATGTGAGTTGTCACTCACCTGCTCGTCTTGGCAGAATAAGTTGGCTCGTCACAAAAGGTTGATTTATGGGCCGAGCATGGTCTCAAACACTGACAAATTTGTATTTTGTCTGAATCGTATTGCGTGAATCAGGTGTGTGTGTGTGTGTTGTGTGTGCGTGTTGTGTGTGCGTGTGCGTGTGTACCTCTTTACTGCTGCTCTTGTGTTGTCTTTATTTTCTCTGTGAATTTTTTTGATCTTCACCAAGAAGACCTCATCATTGCAGGTTTCACAGGATGTGGTGGAGTTAGATCCTGCCATTGTTTCCGTGGCAACAGATTGGTTTGATGTGAAGGAGGATGAAAGGTTGAAAATATACACTGAGGATGGCTTGGCATTTGTCAAGAGGAAGGCAGACAATGGTATTTTGTACCTTTGTTTGAAAACAACATGTTTTTTTCAAAAGATCTAGTTAGCGTTTTGATCATATGAGAACATGCTTAAGTTTCACTTATAAAACGATAGTACCTAACTCAAAGGTTATGTGAGATGCTACAAAAATTCCCAAATTTGGCTTATGGGTCATAATCAGATGATTAGTGCAATGGGCCTAACCTTGTGGCCTAAGCACGCCTGGTACACTGCAAAACGAATCAGACCTCCTGCCTACTTTTTTTAAAGGGGCAATGAATACCGGACTTGCCTTCTGTAAAAAAAACAACTTTTGCATTAAGCAACATACTTAGTAAAGATGAATAGTAGTTTATTTTTTCACCACCAGTAAGAACATTATTTAGCCTTGACAGTTTTGGCTCCTGTCAGCAGCCATCCTCCGAAGTTACTGGACACTAGGTGGCATCTCTTCTTGTTCCTTACTCAGATTAGCAAGGATTTAGGAGCTTCAAAGGAACTGATCAGTCATTATTGCTTCAAACCGTTAAGTTACTTCTCATTGTCAGTTACTTTTAAATTAACTAATTTTAATTTTTAAGAGTAAATGTGAAGGCAGTTGTTTTTAATACCTGACCATGGATTTTCATGGCTTTTAACTTGTATTTTGAACTCATGACTTCTGAATTACAATCGGTCCTGTCTTCCATGTTCCAGGAGACCTCTACCATGCCATCATGGTTGATGTGGCCTCGTCAGAGCTGCAAGCTGATTGGCCAGTGATACCGCCGCAGGAATTCCTGGAGGAGAGTTTCCTGGAGGCAGCATTGAAGTGTTTGGAGCCTGGAGGTCAGTGACACCTACAGTCAAAGAACCAAACTATGCAAAAAAGAATATTTTTTTTGAAAGATTCGATAGTATTTGTGAAAGTATAGCAGACAATTTTGATACTATATGAAATGTACAGGGAACGTGTAGCATTTTAACACTGGGTATTTTTCAGTACAGAATGAGATTTTCTTGGCTTTTGATAAAACGACAAAGTGCAGATGTGAAGAAAAAGTTCTCTGTATGAATCATCATCCTTTTCATTTGGTTGGTAATTAGACATTTCAGATGTAGACCTGCTGTACACGTGGAATGTCTGAGTTCCAAGATTTGGAGTGTGGTATATCCATGTTTTTCTTTGACTCGTTTCTTGTTTTTTATTTATTAGGTATATTCATGCTCAACCTGGTCACCAGAGACAGCAGCTTCCGTGGGAAAATAATGGCTTCCCTCAACAAAATATTCGGGAAAGTGTTTGTGCGAACTACGAAAGAGGATGTCAACGAGGCAGTAATCTGTATTCCAGATACTCACCAGGGTGAATGCAGTTTGCATGCGAACGGACAATTAACTGAACATGTGAACACAGCTTTGAAGTATCTAAGTGACTGTGCTAAAACGCAGACAAAATCAAAGGATAAGGCTCGTGAATTGCTAAAGGCGCTGAGTGATCTAACCCTGAGCTGACGTGTGATTGGTTACTCTATTGTACAAAAGAGATACTTGTGTTAAAATTGTGAAGACCAGCTGTAGTCGTTTTCAAATATATTTGAGAAGATTGCACTGAAAATTGTATTAAATATTGAAGCAAAAGTTTTCATGAGTTTTCTTGAATTTCCAATTGTCATTCATAGTTTTATCAACACTCTGTTACTTTATATAGTCATTGACAAAATTAATTTTCCTGGTTTTTTTCAAAAGCTCTCTGGCACTAGGGTGGACTCATTGGGGTGTGATAAAGGGAATTCAAATTTGTTCTCGTTTTGTTGAGAATGGCACGAGTTTCCCACCAATGACACAGCTATACCCAGTCCTTGGGTGCGTAAAGTTGTTGGGGGCATCTGAGTGCAGTAATCGGAAAAAAACATTCCGTCTTTCTCTCCCCATGGCGTGTGTACGTATTAGGGTAATGACCACATACAGGGGTCCCGCATTTTGAGGACCAGTTTTCTCCACTGAATTGTGAGTATCAAACTGGTTCTCAAAATCCAGATTCCCTGTAACTGCCTATTGCTTACAAATAAAGTGCTGTAGTGAGGCTTAGGTGCACGTAGGCGCAGCCAACCACCTTTTGGCATTTGAACGTAGTGCCTACTCGCCGTAAGTTACGTTCAGTGCTCAAGGTGATACCATACGCTTTTGGCACCTACTTTCCTCTAATTTTACCTCTACAGCACTGGTTGGGATGTATTTACAAAAATTGTCAAGCTTCTTGACTTGTAGTGAATATATTTGTCACGGGGTTCACCAATGTGTAGACCTATTAAAGCACCTGGCTTTTTCAGTCATTGTAATTTTTTACCTGAAAGTAGCCGAGGTGAAATTCGAGCCAACAGTATTTAAAGGTGGCCTAAGTGTAATAGTGCGAAAGAAGGGAAAGGCCAGTAAAATTAAATTTGATTTAGTGACGAAAATACTTGGAGGTTCTGGACTGGCTTAAAGTGCCTTTCTACGGAGTAATATAGTTTTCCACTTTAAACTTGACTCTTTTCACTTACTCTCCTACCTTATATTGTATTAATCATTAATTTGTTTTTTTTGCATGAAAGCAAACTGACAAAAATCTGATAAAATTGTGACTGCATTAAGCATTAGTTATCTGGAACTTTTAGATTTCATGTTACATCATATACTTCTATACATTTTGTAAGCGCATGATGGCAGGACATCTTGGCTGGAACATGGTGATATCTCGTGAAATGCACGTGTGATCTTTTGAAACTGTATGAATCTTTGGTTGTTGATGAACTAAAGGAGCTGGGATGAACTAAGACGAACTGTCAATCGCCTGTCAACTGAACAGGTGACTTGTCTTGTGAATGAGGTGCTGTGAGGTTGAATTAAACCTGGCGGTGAAATTAAAGATACCCCGTTGGTTTCATGTAAGTTGAAAAATACATAGACCGAAATTGTGGTTCAGGAAAATGAACCCAAAAATCTGTATTGATGCATTTTAGCACAATAAACAATTATTTTAGATTTCGTACAATAGTTTTTAAAGCTGCAATATTACTTTAAAATGACCATGAAATTAAATAACACCGAAGTTTTTATAAACACAGCAATTAACTGCAAAAACACCAAGTACATAGTCAGAAACTCGATCGTGTGGGAAACCAAGAAAAGAGATCATCGTTTTAAAAAATTGGAATTAGCTCTGTCAATTGTTACAGCACGACCCATCAAGGCCATCTGCCCGGGGGATTCTGCCTCCCCGCTGTCCCAGTCGCCGCAACTTGGCTCACAACACCAACACCCACTCGGTCGTTAAAGTGTTCACAGTTCCTCGCTAGGTCCATGTAGGGTGCATCGCCCATGACCCCCTCCCCTACTCTCGAACGGTGATCAG
Source organism: Phoronis australis (assembly GCA_002633005.1). Lineage (NCBI taxonomy): Eukaryota > Metazoa > Phoronida > Phoronidae > Phoronis > Phoronis australis. The sequence goes on from NMRA01000253.1 coordinate 47,467, forward strand.
CTTGTATTCATCTAGGTCGATGACCTCACCTAGTATTTGTTCGTCATTGTCACGTGTAATATTGTTACTGGAAGGTTGCTGCGCACGTGCTGTAAGGAGCTGAACGTAAGTAGATTTGAAGGGCCATGCCGTTACGGGTGTACGTGCATGCGGCCAAACAACCGGGCGAGAAATATGCACCCATATCAACATTCCCGATGCCAAAAAGTGACCGTTTCTACACCCTACACAAAAATGACCCACTTTAATACCGCACGGAAAGTGTAAACATTTTGAGAGTTAAAACTAAGTGTGGAGTAACAGCATGTGTTATGTACTTCAAAAATATCAAATAATTTAGCTTTTTCAAATAAAACATTGATGTGTATATCTGCATTCCTATACTTGCTCAAGCCGAGAAAACTTGGAGACTGATTGTGAGGGATGATGTTTGTGAACTTCTTGACTTTTTTCCCCAAAATAACTCAATTAAAGCACAGTTAAAACGGTCGCCTTAATGTTGTTTGGAAAATTTTAACTGGAAGAAATTCGCTATTTTCTCTTCCTAATTGCGATACAGAAGATCCGCCAGATGGCTCTGGTATACTATCCACACTTTCTCCTTGGAAATTAGAAACGTCAAGGAAGATGGCACTGGTTCTTTTTGTAAAAGTCCATTGACATATTGAAACACCTTTTGGGAGTGTGAATTGGTAAAAATATAGATTGATCTTAACCACGACATTACAGACTTTCAGTGTTCTGGTTCACAAGTCGTCAGCCACTCCTACAGTGTCGGTCATTTTTGGTTTTAGCGGCTCGAAGTGCAACCTGACATTTTACTACTGTTGGGTAAATAATTTATTTGTGATCTGACTAAACATTGAGGGAAAGACTAGTGTTAAAGATTTTGAAATTTGGCTTGGATTGCGACAACCAGAGTGAAAAATGCAGAAGCTCAAATATATCAATGAATGAGTGACCACCGTGTGATTGTGAGCGTGGCTGACCGTGGCAGTCGGATGGCCCGTGTGAATCAGTTGAGTCATACGTAATATTTTGTGTTTTGAAACGTTTGGAAAACGTCTGATTGCCATTCAAAGACAATCAGTGGTTTAATCGAGTGTTACCAACTGATATTTTGAGCGCTTTCGCACGATCCGCCTGTATTGCGTTGGATTTCCACTAAATAGGCATGTGGCACACAGAGTGCGCGCGTGGCCGCTGGCCAGCCGGAACGTATCGGTGACTCAACTGTTGATAAATAATGTTACAGGAAAATATAAGAATGCACCATTTAAATGAAACAAGTTTTAACTGATCATGTTGAACATTAAATAAAGAGCCTTTTGTTCATGTTCGTGTGATATTGTATGGCCATTTTGTAATTATGACGGCGGAGCCTATTCCCTACTTGCACGAACGCGTCCGAATCATGCTTGAAAACCAGGTATTGTGTCCAAACTTCAATAGTTCTGCATGTTTCGAACATGCACCGGCTCTTTTACGTTTGCGTTGTTAAAAATCGTAGAAACACATCGGAAACTAAAATAGACGATCCAGATCCTCTAAAGGGACACACTTGTGTGTCGAAAAGTAGAAAAAATAAACGTAACAACAACAATGGATCCGACTGAAATTTTCCGATATAATAACATCTTTCGTCGACAGAGACAGAAATAAAGTAAAGGATATAGTCTTTATGTTCAATCCATTAGGTTATAAGGACTTCTTAAACTATACCCTTTACTTTATTCCGCAGCAATGTACCATGTTCATCACGCCATATATCAGATGTCACTTGTCATATAGTGTTTGATTTTACTTTATTTCTGTTTCTGTTGACGAAAGATGTTATGTAAAAAAATTTCAGTGATCCATTTTTGTTGTTTTATTTACGTATATTTATTCGTTGTTAAAAGCAATGCTAAAACGAGGCAACGTGTCCTAATCAATGCACAGCAATCATTTTTTGCTGCGCCCACCATAATGTGCAGATATTGAATGAGCTAAAGACTGTTTTATATTACAGCGCCTTTTGTATTTGCCGGTCAAACTGGGATCGCACGCTTTTAAACTACCATGAATCTCATCACCGGCGCGGGAGAGCCAAACTCAGTAATAAACGCCTCGCGCTGTTTACCGGAAAACGTGCGGTCATCTTGTGTACGCACTAAACGCTCCCTCAAGTATTCAACATATAACGTAACTAAACAAACATGACCGGTCGAGTTAGCCTACCGGATTATGTTGCTGTTGCTATGAACGCGGATAAGCGGGTCCACTAACTAGGACATTCTTTCCTCGTTGACAATAATGTCTATCGATTGACGTGTAGGCTAAACGGTTACGGGAACGTACTCTAAAACTATAATTATAGTTTTCGTTGTGCAATCTATACTACAGTGCAAATGTCTACTTCCAAGCCTACCAAGACGGCGACCAAAAGCAGTACTTCGACGAAGACCAGTACTTCGAGCAAGAGTACTTCAGGGGCGAAAAGTGCCGCGGCACCAGCCGCGCCTCGCCGATTCGGTGCGGCGAGTACTTCTAGTGGGGCGAAAACTGGGGCACCAGCGGCGCCTCGCCGGTTCGGTGCGGCGAAGCCTGCACCAAAAGCGCCAGCGAAGAAGAGCGGGACAGCTAACAAAGACGGAGCCGCCGCATCTAAAGCAGAGCCTGAACCTGGTACGTTTTTCAATTCGGAGTGACCACTTACGACACTCTTGCGCCTGCCAGTGCTTACACATCCTCGCCCGTTCTGACCGGGGACCCATGCCGCAGGCCTACTTGCACTATGTATCCGTGGTCCTGAGAATTAGGGGGGGAAGGCCCAGGGAGGGTTTTGTATGCGATATAGACGGATATTGCCGATCGGCCATGGTATCGAGCCAGCTACATGTTGCTTTGTATGACTAACGCCCTAGGCTATAGGCCATTATATCATGCATAGAGATTAGTCTGTGCTAAAACCGTTTGACAGTAGCTACGACCACCAAGTTCCCTACGAAAGGGGATGTCTTTTGTGACCTAGTTCCCGGCGAAAGGATGCCTTTTTCTGTTTTTTAACATAACTTGCGGAGTTTAAAATTTTACAAAAGTTCACATTTCAGTTGCGCAAATCTACATTAAGGTTTAATACTATCTATATTTTCAAACTTATGTCGGAAAGAAGACGCACATATTTCTGACTGCTTCAGGCTTTCGAGTTAAAAATGAGTTGTCTTTATTGTTATAGAATGCTTACGAAAGGTGGCGTTTGGAACAAACCCTACGAAAGAGTGGCCTTTTCATGCAATCTCCCTACTAATGCGTCCTTTTTTTCTCGAGAGATTTGGAGACTCGAGAGATTTAACTTAGGTTGGGCTTAACGTAGTCTCCTCAGTGTACGGGGCAATAGACCAGTTTCAAAGGTTAAAGGTTATCGGGGGCACAGATACAAATTCGTCAAATGCTTTGAAATTATTTTCCAACTTTCCACTGTCAATCCTGCATCAGCTTCGCAGCCAAGTCTTCAATCTATGGCTTGCACTATCATATGATGACCTTTTTGTACTGAGCTGTTATCATCTCCCTCTAGCGGCCGCATTATTTGGAAAAAATGCACAGCGAGGCATTATTATTATTTAGACAGGTTAATTTTGTATGAGGCATTGCCTATAAATGTTATTGGTGTAACTAATTAGAAGTAAGTTAATTGTAATTAATATTTCGCACTATGTAAAGAAATTCTAACCTTAAGTTCCAGATGTTTGTTCAATCCAAAATTCTGTGCCAACTAGAGTGCACGCCATCCCGATTATCGAATTATTATTATGCAGATCTGTGTCGTTCACCGTAACACTACAAAAAGTTTGCATTTGTGTTAAATTATAATTGAGAATGAGATTTTGATAAAGATTTCTTACAAAATGTTTTATATCGATTTAGTATGACATTTAATAAGATTAAATGTTGTCGATGCTGATTTGAAAGTGAAAAGTCCAGTTTTGTCACAATTTCAGACAGAATCACTTGCTTATTGGCAAGTGATTAGATTTGCAATTTGAGTAAATTGGTCAAGTAAGTATTTACATCAAATATATTTTCTCTTCAGCCGCTGATACTGGTCGCACGGAGCTGTTCGAAAAAACCATACCACTAACGGAGCTGGCAAATGTTGTTCTCAACGATTCAGGCGACGAAATAAGAAATGCTAAAAAGTAAGCTTTCCTTGCAATTTTAATTCGCCAACAGACTCGCTTACCGTTCAGAAAAACTAGGACCTCGCTAAAAACAATACTTCGCAAGATTACACGAGATATTACCGTGTATTTCAAATGAGAACACGTGGCTTTGGCTAGATTTTAGCTAGGACCTAGCGTATATCCTAGCGTTACTGAACGCAGGCCCGGTCACTGAAGATGACTCAAAAATAAAATTTTAAAGATTATTTTGTTGATATATAAATATTTATCATAATACAGATACTGGTGATGTTAAAATTGGTATTTTTCGATTTGTCAGGTCACCTCTGGTGATAGATCCAGCCGGACAAGCGGAGGTGTTCTTCCGTTATCGAAACGTCAACAATCTCGACGCACTCAGCAGCGCCGATATGCAACCGGAAAGAATTCGACTGGCTGTTATAGGCGGCATTAGGTAGGTTTACGTGGTGTCATAATTCAAGTGCTACATGTAAGAATGGATTACAAAATAAATCTGAACACAGATTACCATTGCAGTCACCTTCACTTTCGTATCCGTATATTGTACGAAGGCACTGACCTCCATCTCTGTACTCTAATCATAGCATCGTAGTGAACGTATTTGCGCGACGTAGACAATTATTCGTTACAACGCAGTACATGTTTGGGTAAGCACCATGGACTATGAAAAATAAAGTGGAAAACTTGAGACATAAGCAAACAACCAATTTACAAGGTATTGACGCCTGTGCCTGTAGGTGAAGCAGAGCAAATGCGCGCAAAATGTGGGAAGATGCATTATGATTTTGACACACACACATGGGTGTAAATTCTCACATACATACAGTTAGTCCTAATCCGTAGCCTCAGTCAGTTAATGGGGGCTCGAACCCAAACTTTGGGCTACGAAACTCTCCATTCCGTCACCCCTTGTATCACGTGCTGCAAAACTTTTCTCGCCAACACCGCCATGCAGCTTCCCCCTCCGATGAGTCCACAAGTCTTTTCAGCCTTGACCTTTCCGCCCTCTAGCATATATCCGGGTCTTTTGCCTTAAGCGGCATCTCATCTGGCTGTCTAAAAATGAAAGTCGATGTTCCTTCCATTGTCAGATTCTGTTTCCATGAGAACATCGAAAGCATCAGGGACTCGAGAAACCGCTCCAGGGTTTATTGAGGATCGGGTCAACCCTAAAACAGCGGAATCGAAAATGGGACGTGAACGCATTCCGTTGCCTGTGACTTGAGTTGCTTATTCAGCAGTTATTTAAAATGGTAATGTTTTAGGACCCTAATTGCGTCGAATAGGGGGCAAAATGCGACTTTAAATGCAGAGGTCGATCGTAAACTAAACCTCTTGGTGACACTTGTATTTATGAACCTTTGTCTTTTTGTTCGTATTTCAAGGTATGGGAAGCCAGTGGTTGTCACCATAGAGACGGCCGATTTGTTCGACACTGTCACTGAGAGATTGGAAGAAGTACACAAGGGACTTACGGACATGCTATTGAACACGAGCATACAGGACAACGAACAGTAAGTGGTGCACACGTGTCTTGCGAACGAAGTTTAATTTTACTATTTGCATAGCAGTATACTATGAGACCTTATTGCACAAAAAACGTGCTGTTAGAATGTGGGGATTCCGGAGCGTTTTATTGGCAAATGTACGATTTCATCGATGAATGGGGAATTAACTTATTCTTCCTGGGCCGTCTCCACTGACGATAATCTTTTTGAATCCCACTGAGACCGTTTGTTTCTTGGAAACTGTCACTGCTCGGGGTCACCTCTTCTCAACAGTCTAGCTTAACCAGTATTTCTCGTCATAAAACTATGAGGGCAGATGTTCTCACCAGGAAGAGGATAGAACTGATGGGGAATGAGTCAAACCGAAGAGAAATCTTCTGTTATCTAAATCATTTGTGGCTAAACCTCCTGAGCCGTCATGGATCCGCCACTACACTGAGCTGATTTAATNTCTGACAATAGGTGCGTGCTCACTCACCCTTTTCACCAAAATCACGTGGTCGGGATATCAGGTTTTCGCCGGAGATTTTCATTCGCGGCCACTGAATTTAGTAAGTCTGGGTTTTAAATAAAGTTAGCTAAAACATGTTATCAAAACATTTCATTCAACTAATACTCCACAGGCATCAAAATTCAACCGTTTCACCCTGTTGGCTACGACACTGTCATTTATTTTGCTATCCCCGCAGTAATCGCCTTTTGTTGGCTGTTCATGTCTAAGCTTAATAAAAAATTAACCTGTAATAAGCAATTTTACATTGTGAAGAACATTTAGTCAGCAAAAACACATTTGGTTTTTAGAATCTCGATTTATTGACCAGTTTTCAGGGTTGGCTAACTAGCGAGACTATTAAAATCTTTAAAAGAAATCCTACACACGTATTTGTTACCAATAAAGTAACAAGAAACAGATTTTTAAAATGTTTTCGGAAACTACACCGATATCTTGAAAAATCAAATTTGTTTAGAGAAAACCCAGTCACACGATTATGAACAACTAGGCATTATTTGTGCACATAGTAAGATTCTGTGATAAGGGATTTTGAAAATATATACTGGTTTTATGGGTCTACAATTCTTAAAAAAGTTATTCAACCAATTTGATCTTTGGTAGCAAAGTTGGCCGGTTATCTAAAATAACCTAAAAACAACGCGCATTTTGCGTGAGGCCTGTATTAAACATGGATATCAGATGCAATCTTGTACAAAAAACCTCCACAGGGAATCGAGATTGCATTGGCGCTCTATTGGGAACCGGGTGTAATGTTTTTACTCGAAATCGAAATTATTTTTTCTGTGATTTCCCGTTGAAATTTAATGAAAGCACAAAGATAAGTGTCTATTATTCTATGCTCGAGTATGTTTACACTTGATGACCAAGGCATTCGAGTCTAAACTCAAAATTTCGAGTTTTTACTTGAAATCTCGAATATTTACTCAAATCCAAATGTCATCAGTTGCGAACTTGGACTAGAAACTCATCTGCGTAAACCATAATGACTATACTACATAATAGACACTTATCTTGAGTTTCTAGGTCTGAAATTGTCAAAAATGCAAGTACGAAGACAAGATTCCGGGTGGAGGTCTATTTTCCAACCCCAGTTGAGAATGTTAACATTGTGAATGTTTCACCCACAGGTTTATGGTCCTGGTTAAAGAGTCAGACGGTGAAGATTATAAGGTATTCAACTTTAGCGAGTCATTCACACAGCACTTCCGATTTGTTGTGTTGACCAAAGACGAGAACCCACCATCGAAGCTGCTGGAAAAGTTTTATGTGGTTCGAATACAGCAGAAATGAACAGATGAGACCGAGCCGCAGAACGACTAGAACCATCTAATTTAGAATAGAAAAGGCACCCAGCTGACCAGGAGAGCGCTCTGTAAGGCTAATGGCTCTCGCGAGTTCGGCGAAATCATTATTGAGAAAATGGTAGTGGAAGACTTGAGTTTCGCGAGTACATGTACTAGTGTACTGTACCAAAATGGCCGCCACTAACGTTATTCGCTAACGGACGACCACCAGCAATATTTCCGTTGCACACTTGAAATCCAAGGTTTCTCGCCTTTACTCTGGCAAGTGACTTGCGGAACAGAACACGCCACTGAACTTGGGAGATTGAAAGTACAGAATTATGGAGCTTCCTTTCTCTGATGTATTGGTGGCTAGCAGCAGTAATAGCAAAAACATTCATGTTCGAAAGTTGCTGTGCTGTTATCACCGCTAGATGTCGCTTCATATGTTTTTATTACTTGGTGTCCTTGGACAGTTAGGAATAATCCTGCTTTGAAATAGAAACATAAATTTAAACTATCAATAGTACATTTATTCGTAGCTCTTAGTAAACGAATAATTGCATGACGCTATTCGTTATATAATCGGAAAAACAGGGATGTCAAATTATAATTTTGCTGAATGGAATTATTTGTATATTGTGATTCAGTTATAGACTGGTATTTGAAAAAATGGACAAACAATCAAGTAACATGCAAGTTCCGTTCATGATTTTTTGCGGATTCTTCACAACACTTTTCCGGAGTTTTGAAAGTTTATCGCGTGAACGCAAAATTTACTGTATTACTGAATTTGCTTACAGGAAAAAATCCAGAAAAAAATCCGGAAAAATCGGCAAAAAGATCGCATGAATCGTATAAGCGAAAATAGTGTTTAGCTAAGTGTATTAAATGAGAAATCCGAAATAAAATAAACAATATATGTAAAATATGTGTGCACAAATGTCTAAAGAAAAGGCTCTGGCGGATCTAGGACATCGCGAAGGGGGAGGTGTTGGCTACAGTTCCGATCAAAGACAAACATTTGTGGCAGCTTGACAATTTTCATGTCGGGAGCTTCCCCACATCCGCCAAGGCCAGGTAAGGCGTTTTTCGTGGCTGCAAAAAAGGATATAAAAAACTCATTGTAAAAACAGCAATTTAATTTCACGCAGTGCTCTGCGCAAGAATGTGTTTGGAGCTATTTTGTGAAGCGCAGTCTCACGTTTGCTGTCAGGCCGTGTCTATGAAAAGATCATGCGGGCGTTCATTGACCTCATTTCGGCTCTCCATTTCTCAGAGTCCGCGGCATGCACACTGAAGTTGATGTAAGTTTTCATTCTATTTTCTGACCCTCGGTTTGCTTCTGCATTACGGTATTACAGGTGCTTTCGTCTTCGTGTGGTTTTACTTCACTTACGTGTCTCGCTAGCTTACAATCAGATTATTTACTGTTTATATGTGCATATAATTAGGTGTTAGTCTCTCGGGCTGTCGACGCACAGGTCTGTGTCTGAACCAGCACTTGGTAACTATACTATTAAGTTGGGACATGCCGCCTGTGCTTTAGCGTTCAAGCTTTGTATGCTTCAGGTGATTACTATTAACGCTTCAGTCAAGTGTTGTCGCCCTGCATGGCCGGTGGGTGTGGTTAAACCATGGGCGGCGCAGCACTGAAGAAAGTGGGAGGCTACAGCCCCCAACCCTCTATGGTGCACCACCCATGTGAACACAAAAAACGCCCACGTGTTCTGCCAAGCAATGGAACTTTTAATTTCGACTACTTACCGCTATAAATGTTTTTTTTTATCCTGTTTCTCACTCACATGAAAAGTAATTTCTGGGCGTGCAAAGACTGGCAGTTCGCCATTAATTGTTTGAGGCCTGCACGCTCGGCTCATCAGGCGAACCGCCGTGACAAGCCAACAGCACGTCTCTGACAATAACGGAATTTCCGGCTCTTTGACAAAGCCTGATATTCCCTCTAATTTGACTATGGAACAACTTGAGACTAATTTTGTAATGACTAAGTGGTATAAATTCAAAATTGCCTTTTGTGCTTTTTAAGTGTGGGAGATGAATATTTTGTATTTCTGCAATCTCTCGGCCAGAAACAATTCGTTCGCAACGATGTCGCCGAGTCAATAACATGGAGGACAACGATTCCTTCCTCACGCACCGCGTGGACGTTCATATAAACAGTCTCCTTTGAATAACTGTAATTTTCATGCCAGCTACAGTGTTTTTCTGTGAAACAGTAATTCTCCTAAACGTCCGTTCCCTATGTTATGCGTTCTTTTTGTGTTGGAAAATAAAACACCGTTAGTAAGAAAACAATTACGATTTAGGCGTAGACTGTAATTTAGCGTAGATGGAAAAGAGTTGCAGTTTATGTTAGTGAAAATGGAGGTCGGAAGAAAAGGATGCTGTCATGAGAGCGCCGTCGCAGATTAGACTCGTGTGCAAGATTGAGCTGTAGTTATAATCCTCGTGAGAGACAATTTGGCATTATCAAAACGTTACCTTAGTTTAAGTCGGGGCCGTAGAAGCAAACAATTGTGAACATACATGTACTTTCCACCATCAAATGGATTAATTCACATAGTCCATTTGGCATATTTACCGGTCATTCTTTTTTCCCCGACAGCAATGCTGACCCGGTGCACGGCGGCCGCTGAGCGTCTCATTCATTGAGTTGGACAATTGAATGAAATTTGCATATGACAACGGGTTGATGGAGAAGCATACTAATCGGAGCATCTGTTGTTGATCTTGGGATGATTAAATACAGATTTCGCATTTTGGGACATCGAATTATCGTGAAGGTCACGATAATGGAACAGATGACGATTCTTTCGTAATCCAGGTATGTTTCGTAACAATAGCGAACAAAGATTGATCGAACATTGCCTTTGCGTGGGTTAACAAATTACTGTTATGGATTGCCAACACATGTGCGGACCGACGGAGGGAGAATGAAACTGGAAAGATTAAAACATTTCTGTGTCAACAAGAGCCCGATCCTTTGAGCTGAACTCACACGAAATATATAGTCTTCCAGCCACAAAGGCTTCTTGTGCGATTGCACACTATTTATCCAATCCGTATCGAGAAAAAATATCAAGCAATCAAGTTTTTCGATTTCCATGTTGTTGACTATTCAATGTATAGACCCCTCATAAGTTATGGTGAAGATACACGTATGACACTCTCCCTGACGGTAGAGTTTATTGGAAACAAATTCCGCGTTATTTTGTGCGTGACGGAGGGAACAAATCACCCTCAACTATTTAGGGAAAATAGATTGCAATGTTAGCGTGACTAATGCTAAACCTCAAGTGAGTCTATTGCTTGAATTTCGGCATTTTTTAATTGTAGGAACCAGTTATCGAGGCTTTCTAATCCGGTTCATTGTTTCTCAAAATTTCACTAGTTATTGAATGGGGTTTACATTAGCAAACTCAAAATAATTTATAATTTATTTCAAAGCAGTTTTCCTCCATAATCAGTTGTTGTGAAATATATATTTTTCATATGTTAGTGTTTTCAACTAAACGATATATTATTATTTGCAACTTGTATCTGACGTCACAAAAGGTACAGGCACAGCGTTATAGCTTTGGATGAAAACAGCAATATTCGTTTTTATATGATACTTATTATGATCGTGGACCAACTTTTTTAAGCCCGGCAAACACCACTCATCACTTATCAAATGTATCCGTAGAAAATTTATAGAGCTTTGGAAAGTTTATTCTTAGAACCGAAACTGGCTTAACTTTCATTTGAGAATGTGACTTTGTAATTTTTATATCATTTTAGGCATAAACCAAACAACAAAGTTACCTTAACGCTTCCCTTGCAAGAGTTCGAGATTCAAACAGCGACAAGCGGGAAGACCAACATGATAAAGTACACGAATTGTGATGTGAGTTTTCGTTGAAGTATTGTTTACGAACTCATAGCCTCGAATGCTACTTTCGTCTTAATTGTTACTTACAAAACTCTAAAGTTTAGTATGATTTTGTAATGCCAAATAACAACCATGGTTAACTCCATTTGTGCTCGGTTACGGAACCAACCTTATTTCCTTCCGGTGTTTTCCGTGCATAAAATAACAGGCCCTTGTAACAACGACTTGTCAGTTTTTAACAATATACATGCAAAGTAACCCTAGTTCTAAGCAACGTAAGGTGGAAGAAGACAGAAATCTTTAATTTTGGCGTTAAGTAGTCTCATTAAAAAGCTTTGACATCAAACATAGCCGAAGGCCTTTGTGGATTGCATTTTGGCTCAAAATGGTCCAACCAACAAGCGTTCCCGACTGGAAACGAGTTGTCTGTTAGTGTTCAGGCGTCAAAGAAAGCTGGAAAGATAGTTTTTATGCTTCAATTCTAGATTTAAAACCAAACAGCATTCACCTACAAGGGGAAATTTGAGGCTATAAAAATTGACGCAAGCGAAGATACACGGCGATAGTCTCTTGGTTTATCTCTGGTACTGTTTGCGGTTTATACCAAAGTCTAAATGACGAAAACAGTAGACTTAAAGCTGTTATAGGAGATGTTTCCAAATGAATTATTAGAAAACTGTCGAATTGAATGTGAAACTATATCCAAGACCTGACGTTCGGAGCCCCCACATAGGGTTAAACAAACGGGAATTTTAAATAAAGAACAGACCATTGCGAGGTCGCTAACCCAAATTATGATTTCCCTTCAAATGGCAGCATTTTTGGAATATAGAAATAGTTCATGAATGTGGGAGATCTTGTTTTTCTTTCCTCGCACATTAATCTTCTCTGGGTCACGAACCGTGTGACACTATGACATACGTAGTGTGAAGGAGCTCGGCTGTTGGGTTGTTTGTGTGGTGATGAAAAGAGAAGGCCTAATAATCAACTCATTGAATTATTTTTCATACAAAATAGAGAGCATGTGAGACAACACATGGTAAAATGTCATCAACTTCGAATTGCTAAAAGTGATGTTTGCTTTTTTGCAAAGGATGTAATATTAAGAAACATTATCTGATGATTAAAACTCTTTCATAGATCTTCAAAATGAAAAGCACCTATTTAATGCATACCTGTCTTAGAAGAAAAAATGAAATATAAAAATTAATTAACTCCTCAAACATATTGTTTCTTGAATTAATGAGATTTTACTGTGTTCTCAATGGAAAATACAAATCAAAGACGGACAATGCTCACTAGTAGGCATCGCTCATCGAACGGTGATAAGAATCAATAAATCTATTACTGGACTTACGGTACGTGGAGATGGCTACGTTGCGTCGTCCTCTCGAGGACTTTATCAGGCCACTGAGTTGTCACGTGACTTGTCATGTGATCTGTCGTACAGTTTCCGCGGGATTCTCTTCGAGTCTCTTCTTTGGCACAGGTGACATACGTCGCCAAGCAGGTGGCAAAAAGGTTTTAGGCTCCCTAGGCAGACAGTTGACTGAAAGCGAAAAAACAGCCTTCCCAGTCATTAACGATATCGTTTGAGTGAGTGCAATTTTAGTTTGGTGAAAACTAAGAAGTAAAAATCTGAATACCGTGCCAATTTGTAGGTTTAAATTTGGTTTGACCTTACGTTGGTAAGAAGCTGGTGACATTGCAACAAACTAACCTTAAAATAATTAAATTACTGAAATGAGTCAAAGTAAAACCTAAAATTAATGCATAACTTACAACTGTTCAGTTAATACGCCTGAAAGCTCACGTGATGCTGACATTCTTCTTTTGTGCCTCTTGTACCAAGGTCAGCAGAAGACGAAGTGTTCCTGTGATCTCTACCAAATCCAATAGTTTGGTCGAGGCCGTGGGTGTCTTGGGTCTCTTTCTTAGCCGTTCATGTAACTTTTCTATGAAACAAATCAAGTGAAAGAAACGGAAATTGAACTTTCACGGTGATGATGTTTTGATTAGTTTCAGTGCTTACACGCAATTTCTTGTACAATGTGGGAAGTGCGTGAGAAATTTGAATTCTAATGTTTCGAACGCTATCCTTGATCAAGGATAATCCCTTCTGCGTAAATGACGAATCACGTGGGGTCATGATCGGAAACTCGATTACCCTAAAAGACATCTTTTTTGTAATAGTCAATGAATTTGCAATTGAGAGATTGTCCGTGCCTTAGGTGTACTAAGAATTTCACTCGAAGAACAATCACGTGACACAATGGCATGATGAGTTTTATGTAGATTGAATATGGATTTGTCTCGATGGCTTTCTTGTCTTTTACGTACTCGCGATTTAAATAACGCAAAAGGACGTTCACTCCTTTAAGCGATTGCTGTGTCAAATTGTAATATTAGTCGAAAGCTTGTAGTTCAGTCTGAGAGTTTTTGACGAATAATTTTCGAGAAGTTTTTTTTCTGGAGCATACAGTCTATAAACTTCTCACGGAGACAAGCCATGTAACACAGTCGCATTCGAAGTTTCACCGAGTTACGCTCTTGACTCAGACTACCGTGACGGCTACACACACTTACATGATGATGTAATCTAATAGGTGAAATGAGTAAAAAGACTACAAAAGCCGTAACTGAAACCTTGTTAAATATAAGAAATGCGTGATAAGCCGTGGACGCAAAAACACTAGCAGTCGCCACTCTAACCTTAGTCTTCAGTCCAGTAGGAGCGTATGCTACTTGGGTACGATAACGGCGCGAAAAAGGCATTATTTCAGATGTAAGACCATATGATTAAAGGCACGGCAATACGGTAATACAAAACTATTTACCATTTTTAAGTATACGCCAATGATCTAAAAAGATACAAAGGCAAACTTAAAAAATGCAATTAGGATGCAAAGTGATAGTGAAAACGTGCTCGCCTTTATGCAAAGTAATGTATGGGTCTATGCAGGGGATGGTACTTGGGATTATATGCGCATCCGCCAAACTGTGAACCGCTCTCAAAAATGACATTAATCGGATATAAGCCAATGGATACAAAGACGCACTGGTATAAAAGTTTTTCATTCAAAATATAGAGCGTGTGGGACTGTATATTGGTAAAGTATCACCCACTTGGAATTGCTAAAAGTTTGATTTCTATTCATTTTCAAAGGCTGTAATGCTCACCAGTGGGAATCGTTCATTGGCCAAGGTGACATACGTCGCCAAGCAGGTGGCGAGTAGGTCTTAAGCTCCCTAGGCCGACAGTTGAGAGAAGGCGAAAACACTGTCTTCCCATCGTAGGTCGAAAGGTCGAAGCAGGCGGTCGAGCTGCTGGAATGCAGGAATGTTAGGGCCTTCCGTGAACCGGCCAAACGCGCCAATTAAAATATTGCTACGAGTCTTGCTCATCCGCACGCGTTGTTGGTAAACAGTACATCAGACGCGACATTCAAGGCATGACTTGTGTTGTTCATCCAACCAAAACAAAGCTAAAACAATGAGAAAATAACTGCGGAAAGAGCTTTTAGGATAACATATTGAATTATTGAAATGTCATGTTCATGTATCTTACTGGCTGACGTTCAATAAGAGGCGGTATTGGGACACAAGGTGGTGGGGGTCGATCCAGGGTCGGTTGACTCAGAGGGCAGCATCCCGAAAATTGCGAAACGAGGTTTAAAACATTGAGAGGAGATGTTACCAATTACCAAATGGATTATATTAAAAACCTCGTTAGAAAGTATTTTCAAGACCCGACGTTTGGGCACCCACTTATCTCATAGGTTTAAACAAACTGGCACTTTAATAACGGACGAACCGTTGTGATGTCGCTAACTCAAATTATACCGTGCTGGTCCCTTATAAACGAGATTTTCTTGGAATATAGAAACAATTCATGAATCTGGGAGATCTTGTTTTTCTTTTCTCGCGCAATTATCTTCTCTGGATCACGAACCATGTGAGACTATGACACACGTGCTTAACGAAGCCAGTCTGTTGGGTTGTTCGTGTGGTGACTTAAAAAAGAAGGCCCAAAAGTCCACTCATTGAAGTGTCGCTATCTGAAATATGTAAAGAGATCCAATCTTGCAACTCTAGAGATCTTCTATGCAGCACAACTACACGATTGACTATTTGTCCGCCATAAGTTTTCTTCTAGAGGGACCAAGTGAAACAACAGCATGCAAAGTTTCACGGAGCTATTCTTGATTCACGTTCAGCTCTGTTATAATCCGAAACAGAAAGACGAAACAAGACTTCTCACGGAGACCAGCCACGAGAAGCATTCGCATTCGAAGTTTCACTGAGTTACGCTCTTGACTCAGAATCTCTTCACCGTACACACACTTACGTGATACTATAATGACTATGACATATTTGCTTAACGGAGCCAGGCTGTTGGGTTGTTTGTGTGGTGACTAAATGAGAATGCCTGAATGTAGACACATTGATGTGTCGTTATCTGAAATATGTAAAGAGATCCAATCTTGTAACTCGAGAGATCTTCTGTGATGCACAACTACACGATTGACTCTTTCTCCGCAATAAGTTTTCATCTAGAGGCACCAAGTGAAACAATAGCATGCAAAATTTCACGGAGGTATTCTTGATACGCGTTCAGCTCTATGTCATTATCCGAAACAGAAAGACGAAACGAGTAGTTCTAAAATGATAAGGCGCTAGCAAATATTATAGGAGGTTACTGACCAAAGCACTTTCACTCCTTAAAGGGATTGCCGTGTCAAAATATAGTATCAATCGAAAGCTTATAATTCATCCCGAGAGATTTTTGAAGAGTCGCTTTCTAGGGGAGTTATTTTCGAGTATGGTCTATGAACTTCTCACGGAGACCAGCCATGATAAGCAGTCGTATTCGAAGTTTCACCGAGTTACGTTCTTGACTCTGAACGCTATATACACTTACGTGATGCTATAATCTAATACATGAAATTAGTAAAACGATTACAAAAGCCGTAACTGAAACCATGTAAAATATAAGATATGTTAAAACTATTTCGTAGACCTAAAAAATGGAAAGCACTATGAATTTGGTGCATACTGTACATATCTTTTAAGATAAAAATGAAAACTTAAAATTTCCTCTTCAAACATATTGTGTCTTGGATTGATAAGCTTTTACTGTGTTCTTAAACTTAAAGGAAAATTCAAAGTAAAAGCGGACAATGGTCACTAGTAGGCATTGCTCATCAAACGGTGGTATGAGTCTCTTCTTTGGCCCATACGTCGCCAAGCAGGTGATGAATACATGTAGGTCTTGGGCTCTCTAGGTCGACAGTTTAAAGATGGCGAACGATACAGTCCCAGCGTAGGTCGAAAGGACAAATACACGCAGCAGTCGGTCTATCTGGTAGAATACAGAAATGTTGGTACCTTCAATGAACCTGCCAAACGCGACAATATTGCTAAGTCTTGCTTATCTGCCCGCGTTGTCGGTAAACAATACAACAGACGCGACATTCAATGCTTGACTTGTGTTGCTCGTCTTACCAAAACAGAGCTGTAACAATGAGAAAATAACTGCAGAAAGAGTTTTTAGGATAACATATTTAATTGACATGTTCATATATCTTACTGGCTGACGTTCAATAAGAGGCGGTATTGGGTCACAAGGTGGTGGAGGTGGATCCATGGTCGGTTGACTGAGAGGTCAGGATCCCGAAAATTGCGAAACGAGGTCTAAAACTTTGAGAGGAGATGTTACCAAATGGATTATATAAAAACCTCGTTAGAAAGTATTTTCAAGACCCGACGTTTGGGCGCCCACTTATCTCATAGCGTTAAACAAACTGTCTCTTTATTAACGGAAGAACCATGATGAAGTCGCTAACTCAAATTATACCATCCCTTTTAAACGACATTTTTTGAAATACAGAAACAATTCATGAATCTGGGAGATCTTGTTTTTATTTTCTCGCGCAATAATTTTTTCTAGGTCAAGAACCATGTGAGACTATGACATATGTGCTTAACGGAGCCAGGCTGTTGGGTTGTTTGTGTGGTGACTAAATGAGAATGCCTGAAAGTAGACCCATTGATGTGCCGTTATCTGAAATACGTAAAGAGATCCAATCTTGTAACGCGAGAGATCTTCTGTGCAGCACAACTACACGATTGACTCTTTCTCCGCAAAAAGTTTTCATCTAGAGGGACCAAGTGAAACAATAGCATGCAAAATTTCACGGAGGTATTCCTGATACGCGTTCAGCTCTATGTCATTATCCGAAACAGAAAGACGAAACGAGTGGTTCTAAAATCTTAATGCGCTAGCAAATATTATAGGAGGTTACTGACCAAAGCACTTTCACTCCTTAAAGGGATTGCCGTGTCAAAATATAGCATCAATCGAAAGCTTATAATTCATCCCAAGAGATTTTTGAAGAGTCACTTTCTAGGGGAGTTATTTTCGAGTATAGTCTATAAACTTCTCACGGAGACCAGCCATGATAAACAGTCGTATTCGAAGTTTCACTGAGTTACGCTCTTGACTCTGAACGCTACATACACTTACGTGATGCTATAATCTTATGCATGAAATTAGTAAAACGATTACAAAAGCCGTAACTGAAACCATGTAAAATATAAGATATGTTAAAACTATTTCGTAGACCTTAAAAATGGAAAGCACTAATTTGGTGCATACTGTACATATCTTTTAAGATAAAAATGAAAACTCAAAATTTCCTCGTCATACATATTGTGTCTTGGATTGATAAGCTTTTACTGTGTTCTTAAAGGAAAATTCAAAGTAAAAGCGGACAATGGTCACTAGTAGGCATTGCTCATCAAACGGTGGTATGAGTCTCTTCTTTGGCCCATACGTCGCCAAGCAGGTGATGAATAGGTCTTGGGCTCTCTAGGTCGACGGTTTAAAGATGGCGAACGATACAGTGCCAGCGTAGGTCGAAAGGACAAATACACGCAGCAGGCGGTCTATCTGGTGGAATACAGAAATGTTAGTGCCTTCAATGAACCTGCCAAACGCGACAATATTGCTAAGTCTTGCTTATCTAACCGCTTTGTCGGTAAGCAATACAACAGACGCGATATTCAAGACACGACCTGTGTTGTTCATCTAACCAAAACAGAGCTATAACAATGAGAAAATAACTACAGAAAGAGTTTTTAGGATAACATATTTAATTGACATGTTCATATATCTTACTGGCTGACGTTCAATAAGAGGCGGTATTGGGTCACAAGGTTGTGGGGTGGATCCATGGTCGGTTGACTGAGAGGCCAGCATCCCGAAAATTGCGAAACGAGGTCTAAAAATTTGAGAGGAGATGTTACCAAATGGATTATATAAAAACGTCGTTAGAAAGTATTTTCAAGACCCGACGTTTGGGCACCCACTTATCACATAGCTTTAAACAAACTGGCTCTTTATTAACGGACGAACCATTATGAAGTCGCTAACTCAAATTATACCATCCCTTTTAAGCGACAATTTTTTGAAATATAGAAATAATTCATGAATCTGGGAGATCTTGTTTTTCTTTTCTCGCGCAATAATTTTTTCTAGGTTAAGAACCATGTGAGACTATGACATATGTGCTTAACGGAGCCAGGCAGTTGGGTTGTTTGTGTGGTGACTAAATGAGAATGCCTGAAAGTAGACCCATTGATGTGCCGTTATCTGAAATATGTAAAGAGATCCAATCTTGTAACTCGAGAGATCTTCTGTGCAGCACAACTACACGATTGACTCTTTCTCCGCAATAAGTTTTCATCTAGAGGGACCAAGTGAAAATATAGCATGCAAAATTTCACGGAGGTATTCTTGATACGCGTTCAGCTCTATGTCATTATCCGAAACGGAAAGACGAAACGAGTGGTTCTAAAATGATAAGGCGCTAGCAAATATTATACGAGGTTACTGACCAAAGCACTTTCACTCCTTAAAGGGATTGCCGTGTCAAAATATAGTATCAATCGAAAGCTTATTATTCATCCCGAGAGATTTTTGAAGAGTCACTTTCTAGGGGAGTTATTTTCGAGTATAGTCTATAAACTTCTCACGGAGACCAGCCATGATAAACAGTCGTATTCGAAGTTTCACTGAGTTACGCTCTTGACTCTGAACGCTACATACACTTACGTGATGCTATAATCTAATACATGAAATTAGTAAAACGATTACAAAAGCCGTAACTGAAACCATGTAAAATATAAGATATGTTAAAACTATTTCGTAGACCTTAAAAATGGAAAGCACTAATTTGGTGCATACTGTACAAAAAGTCATATCTTTTAAGATAAAAATGAAAACTTAAAATTTCCTCGTCAAACATATTGTGTCTTGGATTGATAAGCTTTTACTGTGTTCTTAAAGGAAAATTCAAAGTAAAAGCGGACAATGGTCACTAGTAGGCATTGCTCATCAAACGGTGGTATGAGTCTCTTCTTTGGCCCATACGTCGCCAAGCAGGTGATGAATAGGTCTTGGGCTCTCTAGGTCGACGGTTTAAAGATGGCGAACGATACAGTCCCAGCGAAGGTCGAAAGGACAAATACACGCAGCAGGCGGTCTATCTGGTGGAAAACAGAAATGTTAGTGAATGAACCTGCAAAACACGACAATATTGCTAAGAGTCTTGCTTATCTGCCCGCGTTGTCGGTAAACAATACAACAGGCGCGACATTCAAGACACGACCTGTGTTGTTCATCTAACCAAAACAGAGCTATAACAACGAGAAAATAACTACAGAAAGAGTTTTTAGGATAACATATTTAATTGACATGTTCATTTATCTTACTGGCTTAGGCTGACGTTCAATAAGAGGCGGTATTGGGTCACAGGCTGGTGGAGGTGGATCCATGGTCGGTTGACTGAGAGGTCAGCATCCCGAAAATTGCGAAACGAGGTCTAAAATTTTGAGAGGAGATGTTACCAAATGGATTGTATAAAAAACCTCGTTAGAAAGTATTTTCAAGATCCGACGTTTGGGCGCCCACTTATCTCATAGCGTTAAACAAACTGTCTCTTTATTAACGGACGAACCATTATGAATTCGCTAACTCAAATTATACCATCCCTTTTAAACGACATTTTTTTGAAATATAGAAATAATTCATGAATCTGGAAGATCTTGTTTTTATTTTCTCGCGCAAAAATTTTTTCTAGGTCAATAACCATGTGAGACTATGACATATTTGCTTAACGGAGCCAGGCTGTTGGGTTGTTTGTGTGGTGACTAAATGAGAATGCCTGAATGTAGACACATTGATGTGTCGTTATCTGAAATATCTAAAGAGATCCAATCTTGCAACTCGAGAGATCTTCTCTGCAGCACAACTACACGATTGACTATTTCTCCGCCATAAGTTTTCATCTGTAGGGACCAAGTGAAACAATAGCATGCAAAATTTCACGGAGGTATTCTTGATACGCGTTCAGCTCTTTGTCATTATCCGAAACAGAAAGACGAAACGAGTGGTTCTATAATGATAAGGCGCTAGCAAATATTATGTTACTGACCAAAGCACTTTCACTCCTTAAAGCGATTGCCGTGTCAAAATATAGTATCAATCGAAAGCTTATAATTCATCCTGAGAGATTTTTGAAGAGTCATTTTAGAGGGGGGTTATTTTCGAGCATAGTCTATAAACTTCTCACAGAGACCAGCCATGAGAAGCAGTCGCATTCGAAGTTTCACTGAGTTACGCTCTTGACTCTGAACGCTATATACACTTACGTGGTGCTATAATCTAATACATGGAATTAGTAAAACGATTACAGAAGCCGCAACTGAAACCATGTAAAATATAAGATATGCGTGACAAGTGTTTGTGAGATGAATGTGCCAGATACAGTATCTAGCTCATTGGTGAGATCAAGCCGTGGACATAAAAGCAGAACTGTCACTAGGAGGCGCCAGAATTGTCTTCATTGCAGTAGGATTTATACCACTTCGGTAGAGAAAAGCAATACGGTAATACAAAACTATTTACCATTTTTTAATACACGTGAAGGAACTACAAAGATACAGAGACAAAAGTAAAATTGCTGTAAGAAAGCACAGCGGTAGTCAAAGCGGTTCCGCATTATAGAAATTTATGTATGAGCCTATGCAGGGACAATGCGTGGGATTATAGGCGATATTTAAGCAAAGGAGCCATTAGGTGAGCCACTCCCAAAAATGAAAATATTTCAGATGTAAGCCTATTGACACAAAGGCGCAGTAAAAAAGAACTTTCCCTATACAAAATACAGAGCATATGGGACAACATATTGTAAATTATCACCTATTTCGAATTGCTAAAATTGATCTTTGTTCATTTTCCGAATGCTGCATTATTAAAAAACATTTTTTGTTTGTAAAAACTATTTCGTAGACCTTAATAATGGAAAAAACTATTTTGGTGCATACTGTACATATCTTTTAAGAAAAAAATGAAAACTTAAAATTTCCTCGTCAAACATATTGTGTCTTGAATTGATAAGCTTTTACTGTGTTCTTAAAGGAAAATTCAAAGTAAAAGCGGACTATGGTCACTAGTAGGCATTGCTCATCAAACGGTGGTATGAGTCTCTTCTTTGGCCCCTACGTCGCCAAGCAGGTGATGAATAGGTCTTGGGCTCTCTAGGTCGACGGTTTAAAGATGGCGAACGATACAGTCCCAGCGTAGGTCGAAAGGACAAATACACGCAGCAGGCGGTCTATCTGGTGGAATACAGAAATGTTAGTGCCTTCAATGAACCTGCCAAACGCGACAATATTGCTAAGTCTTGCTTATCTGCCCGCGTTGTCGGTAAGCAATACAACAGACGCGATATTTAAGACACGACCTGTGTTGTTCATCTAACCAAAACAGAGCTATAACAATGAGAAAATAACTACAACAAGAGTTTTTAGGATAACATATTTAATTGACATGTTCATATATCTTACTGGCTGACGTTCAATAAGAGGCGGTATTGGGTCACAAGGTTGTGGGGTGGATCCATGGTCGGTTGACTGAGAGGTCAGCATCCCGAAAATTGCGAAACGAGGTCTAAAATTTTGAGAGGAGATGTTACCAAATGGATTATATAAAAAACCGCGTTAGAAAGTATTTTCAAGACCCGACGTTTGGGCACCCACTTATCACATAGCTTTAAACAAACTGTCTCTTTATTAACGGACGAACAATTTTGAAGTCGCTAACTCAAATTATACCATCCCTTTTGAACGACATTTTTTTGAAATATAGAAATATTTCATGAATCTGGGAGATCTTGTTTTTCTTTTCTCGCGCAATAATTTTTTCTAGGTCAAGAACCATGTGAGACTATGGCATATGTGCGTAACGGAGCCAGGCAGTTGGGTTGTTTGTGTGGTGACTAAATGAGAATGCCTGAAAGTAGACCCATTGATGTGCCGTTATCTGAAATATGTAAAGAGATCCAATCTTGTAACTCGAGAGATCTTCTGCGCAGCACAACTACACGATTGACTCTTTTCTCCGCAATAAGTTTTCATCTAGAGGGACCAAGTGAAAATATAGCATGCAAAATTTCACGGAGGTATTCTTGATACGCGTTCAGCTCTATGTCATTATCCGAAACAGAAAGACGAAACGAGTGGTTCTAAAATGATAAGGCGCTAGCAAATATTATAAGAGGTTACTGACCAAAGCACTTTCACTCCTTAAAGGGATTGCCGTGTCAAAATATAGTATCAATCGAAAGCTTATAATTCATCCCGAGAAATTTTTGAAGAGTCACTTTCTAGGGGAGTTATTTTCGAGTATAGTCTATAAACTTCTCACAGAGACCAGCCATGATAAGCAGTCGCATTCGAAGTTTCACTGAGTTACGCTCTTGACTCTGAACGCTACATACACTTACGTGATGCTATAATCTAATGCATGAAATTAGTAAAACGATTACAAAAGCCGTAACTGAAACCATGTAAAATATAAGATATGCGTGACAAGTGTTTGTGGGATGAATTAGCCAGATACAGTATCTAGCTCATTGGTGAGATCAAGCCGTGGACATAAAAACAGAACTGTCACTAGGAGGCGCCAGAATTGTCTTCATTGCAGTAGAAGCTTATGCCACTTAGGTAGAAAAAACGCTAAAAAAGGCAATACGGTAATACAAAACTATTTACCATTTTTTAATACTCGTGAAGGAACTACAAAGATACAGAGGCAAAAGTAAAATTGCTGTAAGAATGCACAGCGGTAGTCAAAGCGGTTGCGCATTATAAAAATTAATGTTTGAGCTTATGCAGGGACAATGCGTGGGCTTATAGGCGATATTTAAGCAAAGGAGCCATTAGGTGTGCCACTCCCAAAAATGAAAATATTTCAGATATAAGCCTATTGACACAAATGCGCAGTAAAAAAGAACTTTCCCATACAAAATACAGAGCATATAGGATGACATATTATAAAATGTTACCTACTTCGAATTGCTAAAATTGATCTTTGTTCATTTTTCGAATGCTGCATTATCAAAGAAACATTATTTGTTTGTAAAAACTATTTCGTAGACCTTAAATATGGAAAGTACTAATTTGGTACATACTGTACATATCTTTTAAGAAAAAAATGAAAACTTAAAATTTCCTCGTCAAACATATTGTGTCTTGAATTGATAAGCTTGTCTGTGTTCTTAAAGGAAAATTCAAAGTAAAAGCGGACAATGGTCACTAGTAGGCATCGCTCATCAATCGGTGGTATGAGTCTCTTCTTTGGCCCATACGTCGCCAAGCAGGTGATGAATAGGTCTTGGGCTCTCTAGGTCGACGGTTTAAAGATGGCGAACGATACAGTGCCAGCGTAGGTCGAAAGGACAAATACACGCAGCAGGCGGTCTATCTGGTGGAATACAGAAATGTTAGTGCCTTCAATGAACCTGCCAAACGCGACAATATTGCTAAGTCTTGCTTATCTGCCCGCGTTGTCTGTAAACAATACAACAGGCGCGACATTCAAGGCACGACCTGTGTTGTTCATCTAACCAAAACAGAGCTATAACAATGAGAAAATAACTACAGAAAGAGTTTTTAGGATAACATATTTAATTGACATGTTCATATATCTTACTGGCTGACGTTCAATAAGAGGCGGTATTGGGTCTCAAGGTGGTGGGGTGGATCCATGGTCGGTTGACTGAGAGGTCAGCATCCCGAAAATTGCGAAACGAGGTCTAAAACTTTGAGAGGAGATGTTACCAAATGGATTCTATAAAAACGTCGTTAGAAAGTATTTTCAAGACCCGACGTTTGGGCACCCACTTATCTCATAGCGTTAAACAAACTGTCTCTTTATTAACGGACGAACTATTATGAAGTCGCTAACTCAAATTATACCATCCCTTTTAAACGATATTTTTTTGAAATATAAAAATAATTCATGAATCTGGGAGATCTTGTTTTTCTTTTCTCGCGCAGTAATTTTTTCTAGGTCAAGAACCATATGAGACTATTACATATTTGCTTAACGGAGCCAGGCTGTTGGGTTGTTTGTGTGGTGACTAAATGAGAATGCCTGAAAGTAGACCCATTGATGTGCCGTTATCTGAAATATGTAAAGAGATCCAATCTTGTAACTCGAGAGATCTTCTGTGCAGCACAACTACACGATTGACTCTTTCTCCGCAATAAGTTTTCATCTAGAGGGACCAAGTGAAAATATAGCATGCAAAATTTCACGGAGGTATTCTTGATACGCGTTCAGCTCTATGTCATTATCCGAAACGGAAAGACGAAACGAGTGGTTCTAAAATGATAAGGCGCTAGCAAATATTATACGAGGTTACTGACCAAAGCACTTTCACTCCTTAAAGGGATTGCCGTGTCAAAATATAGTATCAATCGAAAGCTTATTATTCATCCCGAGAGATTTTTGAAGAGTCACTTTCTAGGGGAGTTATTTTCGAGTATAGTCTATAAACTTCTCACGGAGACCAGCCATGATAAGCAGTCGTATTCGAAGTTTCACTGAGTTACGCTCTTGACTCTGAACGCTATATACACTTACGTGATGCTATAATCTTATGCATGAAATTAGTAAAACGATTACAAAAGCCGTAACTGAAACCATGTAAAATATAAGATATGTTAAAACTATTTCGTAGACCTTAACAATGGAAAGCACTAATTTGGTGCATACTGTACATATCTTTTAAGATAAAAATGAAAACTCAAAATTTCCTCGTCATACATATTGTGTCTTGGATTGATAAGCTTTTACTGTGTTCTTAAAGGAAAATTCAAAGTAAAAGCGGACAATGGTCACTAGTAGGCATTGCTCATCAAACGGTGGTATGAGTCTCTTCTTTGGCCCATACGTCGCCAAGCAGGTGATGAATAGGTCTTGGGCTCTCTAGGTCGACGGTTTAAAGATGGCGAACGATACAGTGCCAGCGTAGGTCGAAAGGACAAATACACGCAGCAGGCGGTCTATCTGGTGGAATACAGAAATGTTAGTGCCTTCAATGAACCTGCCAAACGCGACAATATTGCTAAGTCTTGCTTATCTGCCCGCTTTGTCGGTAAGCAATACAACAGACGCGATATTCAAGACACGACCTGTGTTGTTCATCTAACCAAAACAGAGCTATAACAATGAGAAAATAACTACAGAAAGAGTTTTTAGGATAACATATTTAATTGACATGTTCATATATCTTACTGGCTGACGTTCAATAAGAGGCGGTATTGGGTCACAAGGTTGTGGGGTGGATCCATGGTCGGTTGACTGAGAGGTCAGCATCCCGAAAATTGCGAAACGAGGTCTAAAATTTTGAGAGGAGATGTTACCAAATGGATTATATAAAAAACCGCGTTAGAAAGTATTTTCAAGACCCGACGTTTGGGCACCCACTTATCACATAGCTTTAAACAAACTGTCTCTTTATTAACGGACGAACAATTTTGAAGTCGCTAACTCAAATTATACCATCCCTTTTGAACGACATTTTTTTGAAATATAGAAATATTTCATGAATCTGGGAGATCTTGTTTTTCTTTTCTCGCGCAATAATTTTTTCTAGGTCAAGAACCATGTGAGACTATGGCATATGTGCGTAACGGAGCCAGGCAGTTGGGTTGTTTGTGTGGTGACTAAATGAGAATGCCTGAAAGTAGACCCATTGATGTGCCGTTATCTGAAATATGTAAAGAGATCCAATCTTGTAACTCGAGAGATCTTCTGTGCAGCACAACTACACGATTGACTCTTTCTCCGCAATAAGTTTTCATCTAGAGGGACCAAGTGAAAATATAGCATGCAAAATTTCACGGAGGTATTCTTGATACGCGTTCAGCTCTATGTCATTATCCGAAACAGAAAGACGAAACGAGTGGTTCTAAATTGATAAGGCGCTAGCAAATATTATAAGAGGTTACTGACCAAAGCACTTTCACTCCTTAAAGGGATTGCCGTGTCAAAATATAGTATCAATCGAAAGCTTATAATTCATCCCGAGAGATTTTTGAAGAGTCACTTTCTAGGGTAGTTATTTTCGAGTATAGTCTATAATCTTCTCACGAAAACCAGCCATGATAAGCAGTCGCATTCGAAGTTTCACTGAGTTACGCTCTTGACTCTGAACGCTATATACACTTACGTGATGCTATAATCTAATGCATGAAATTAGTAAAACGATTACAAAAGCCGTAACTGAAACCATGTAAAATATAAGATATGCGTGAGAAGTGTTTTATGGGATGAATTAGCCAGATACAGTATCTAGCTCATTGGTGAGATCAAGCCGTGGACATAAAAACAGAACTGTCACTAGGAGGCGCCAGAATTGTCTTCACTCCAGTGGGAGCTTACACCATTTCGGTAGAAAAAACGCGAAAAAATGTAATACGGTAATACAAAACAATTTACCAGTTTTTATATACGCCAAGGAACTACAGAGATACAGAGGCAAAATTAAATATGCTTTAAGAATGCACAGCGGTAGTCAAAGCGGTTGCGTGTATTACAAATTAATGTATGAGCCTATGCAGGAGACATTGCGTGGGCTTATAAGCGATACTTGAGCAAAGGAGCCAATAGGCGAGCCACTCCCAAAAATGAAAATATTTCACATATAAGCCTTTTCACACAAAGGCGCAGTAATAAAGAGTTTTCCCATTCAAGATAGAAAGCAAATGAGACAAAATATGGTAAAATGTCACCTACATCGAATTGCTAAAATTGATATTTGTTCATTTTTCAAAGTCTGCATTATTAAACATTTCGTAGACCTTAAAAATGGAAAGCACCTATTTGGTGCATACATATAAGAAAAAATGGAAAATAAAAAGTAACTCGTCAAACATATTGTCTTTAAAGTACTTCTCTCATGCGTTGTTAACCATTATTACATGGTTAAAGGATGTTATAAGGATCCAAGAAGTACCTACCCCATAACTAATACACGATCCGTACTCGAAAAAAGTTTAAATGAACGCGCCACTCACGATTCGCACCCGAAGAACCACCGCCATTTTGAACTTGCCGCGAACCCGGAAGTACAATTCATTCAGGAACCCAGGCCGAGAAAACGGCGTCAGTGCGACTGGAGCAGTGCCTGTACTGTTACCAGCCAGCAAACGGGGATAAAATAATTGACAGTGCGCCTTAATTTTAATAAAATCAAACTACGGACAATTTTATCGAATTTGCTGAAGAAATGTGGTGAATAAATTTTGACTGAAATTATTTTGCCAGACTCGGGACCGCAGCCTATCGGACCCGGTGCGGATCGAGACCAGACACTGGCGAACGGTAAATGCATGCGGTTGCAAGCTGTTTTGTCGAAGTAAAATGGTCAAATCATAAATGCTGCATATATTCGAGGGTAGTTTCAGACTATTGCATGAAATTACGGGCTGGTTAGTCCTGTGTCACACTGCCGCGGCAGACCTTAGTTAGCCTCAGTCACCAGCTACCATGAAGACTATCGTAAAATACAGCTTGTTAGTAGGCCTATACAGCTTTGCGCCAAGGCTACCCTTAGGCCTAACTGGTCGCTGGCCACAGCGCTCGCTCAAACGAGGTTTATTTAGAACTTGGATACTTCTGGCGAACTGTGCAAAGTTGTTGGCTTTCAATAGAGATTTTCCCAGACTTTGTATGAGCGCACCAAGCCTAAAAGAATGGGGGGGGGGG
>NMRA01000253.1:76693-124101 GCA_002633005.1 Phoronis australis
TTCAGGACAAGTTCCTGAACTGATGAGCCGGAAATGTGGGTACGGAAATAACCGATGACAACCGGTAATCATACGCTCAGAGAGAAGGGTCAAATACTGTTCAAAAATCGCTTTTGGCAAGAAAGGCGAAAAGAATATAAAGAAAGGGTGTAGAAAATAAGATTTTATGTAGTAAGTATTTTCGGATACTGGAACCACATGGGCAGTTTGAGAGAAGACTTTAATTGGTGAGCTTTTACAGCGTTCTCAATGGAAAATTCAAATCAAAAACCTACAATGGTCACTTGTAGGCATCGCTCATGAAACAGTGGTGTGAGTCTCTTCTTTGTCCCATACGTCGCCAAGCAGGTGGTGAATACATGTAGGTCTTGGGCTCTCTAGGTCGACGGTTTAAAGATGGCGAACGATACAGTGCCAGCGTAGGTCGAAAGGTCAAATACACGCAGCAGGTGGTCTAGCTGGCGGAATACAGAAATGTTAGTGCCTTGAATGAACCGGCCAAATGCGCCAATATTGCTAAGAATCTTGCTTATCTGCAAGCGTTGTCGGTAAACAATACCACAAATGCGACATTCAAGGTAAGACTTGAGTTGTTCATCTAACCAATACAAAGTTAAAAAAATGAGAAAATAATTACAGAAACAGCTATTAGGACAATATGTTTAATTGACATGTTCATATATCTTACTGGCTGACGTTCAATAATAGGCGGTATTGGGTCACAAGGTGGTGGAGGTGTGTTCATGGTCGGTTGACTGAGAGGTCAGCATCCCGAAAACAACCTACAGAGAATAAATAGAATTCATCCATTAACTTTAAATTCACAATGAGATACATTCAGCAATTTTTCTCACATGTCGTAATTTTAAGGATGAAAATATTAAAACAATGATCAAATCCATTACCGACGTTGCATTTCAGTTAGTATGGATATTACAAGGTTGACGATAAAATACATGCACGAACAAAAGTCTGATATTTGCTTGATCAGTCATGGAATTTCTTTTCAACACTGATAACTGCTAAGTGATATAAAATCACCATTGACGATAAACCTAGTGCTAAAAAACACCCGTATATTGCACGGGTTTTTGATATCTAATTATCTGTTAAAAACGACCACTTACCGCTTTAACAATAGACGCAAGAATTTCGCTAGTATTTAGCACGTGTGGTCACGGGTTTCATTTCCAATGCATGGCGATAACCCAGTCGCGAAATTTTGCGTCTAGGGAGATTCTTGCAATTGTGGAATGCTGCCCCGTTCCCAACTCGGTTACCAAAGTTACAAGTGATTTCTGGATGGTGAGAAGGGATTGACGAGGCGTTCAGTTCAATAGCTGTCTCTCAGAGAGAATATCTAGTCAAAGTCACGTTGCTTTCATAGAAAAAAAACGTCAAAATCTTGCATAATCTCGCGAAGTCTTGCTATTTAGCGAGGTCCTTAGCGTTTCATCTACCCAGGATTTTTTCTCTACGGAAGGAATCATCAGACTAAACGTGGCGTACATAGTTGAGGAATAATGTTATTTCCCTGCCCGAGCACTTATGGGTTTTTGTGACGTGTGCATGGCGTCGTGATGAGTTTTATGTACAATTGCATTAATGTAACAGTTGGACGAATAGAAATAACATTGTACAACTATAACTATAGTTCAGTGTAGGCTTAGAAATACAGACTTATCATGTAAAGTGTTACCGTTACAGGGAGGTTCCCACTGTGGTATAGGAATACATGTACATGTAGCTGGTAATATCTGTACTCTTGTATCTCTGTATTACGTATGCAGTTGTTACGGTTATGCGTACATCCACAATGCACATGGACATGGATACAATACAGTTGTATATGTGTTTAAATGAATGGGTTTATATTTGTTTACACACGTTGTTGAATATGTATTTTATTTACACGTATGTAAGTGTTAAATTTCCTACATTGCCAATAATTAGAAGCTTAACTGGCAGAATAGAAAAGTATTACTTTAGATCTTGTACACGCAGTTCAAGTACGATAAATATGTATTCTTATAATCATAGTTAATCTCTTCATATTGTTATTTTGGCTAAAATTAGAATTGATAACTCGTTGCCTAAACAGGCGCGGATCCAAAAGTCCGAACTCCTCTTTGCTTGATGATGGAATCTTGATCACCCCCTGTGTTCGTCTATCGTTAGACCCAGGGATGGACAAAATCCTTGATCTGCGTGAAGCCAACTACACACAGAGGTGCGGAGTTAGGTCTAAAGGAATAGCTTTAATATTTGTCTTTGCATTTCTGTATAATGTACATATGTGTAGTTGTAAGTTTTACGTGCGTATCATCAATGCATATTACGAACCTTGTCCAACACTCTATACACAGTAGGTGTTGTGCGTGTGAATGTTCGTTCTTGTATCGTCACGTATGAGTTAACACGCTCGTATTTCCAACAGTTACATACATGACTTATAACTTGTATACGTAGTTCGAATACAACTATAGACAGTCAGTTGCGCCACAGTGTCACCTTGGCCAATTGTGAGAATTGGTAAATGGTTGCCTATGCAAGCGCGAATCCAGAAATCGGACTCTCCTGTTCGGTCACTTAACATTGCTGTAACGGTGGAATCTCAAACATCCAAATGTTCGTCCATAGAATTTCCACCCCGTCTCTGAACAAGATGCTGGACCCGATATAGAGTAACTTCACACCCATATGGGAATTTAAAAAGACGGAACGGATACATGGTCCTGCCAGAACTCTCTTCTCATGCTCTCACTGTGAAAATGAATATGTGTTCCTACTTCAAAGAGGACTGGTGACTGAATTTCTTACGGTTACGGTTAAGCTACTCAGTCACACTCGCTAGCTGTTGTTTTTTTTTTCTCGTTCGCGGTTCGTTCCTTTGAGTTCTTGCTAGATTTTTGTTAAACTTGACTTGTGCATTTTAGGAACTTAAACGTGACATACATGTATATATGACAGTTACAATAAAGTTTACACTGTACGTGTATGTCATTGCAGGCATGCTTGCGCATGTTTTAGTCCTCGATGTAATGTGAAATTTTTAAAAAGTATATAATACATGTGTTTTGTATTTCCGTGATATTACAAAATTTGCTATGTTTGTTAAATTAAAAATGGCAAAGAGGACAGTATTAGATCTGGCATGTTCCTTGCCACAGGAGAGCCATATCTTTACAGTATTCAGAAATTCTGTTAAACAGAGAACTTAGGTTCGATTACGCGCTTACTTCGTCTCGTATCAAAAACTCATTCGACGACAATGTCCTTTTTAAAATGTCGTGACGTAAGAAGTGATGGTTTGTGGAAGCAACGGTAAGAGTGACAATGGGCGACTTGAAATTCACTAGGATGCACTTGTGTAACAAGTATCCTAGCCGTAGAACTGCTTTCATTTTAGTGTCCGTTACGTATACACAAAACTCTTGCGAGAAACGTTAGCGGGATAACGTGGTTCACTTGCAATACATGTCGATATCATGCGCAATCGCGCGTGACCTTGTTTCCAGGGAACTAAACCCAGGTAGTTACATGTTGCCCTATAAGGATGAACTACTCTCTGCTCTCATTTTATTTAGATGTTAAAAAGACATAATATTCTTCAACAATCATGAGCGTCACCTAGCGACTTGCAGTGATTGAATTCCAACCGTCCAGCCAAGAAAATTTTGCAGGTATCCTTGGATTTTTTTGAAGTTCTTTCACTGACAGGAACCGAGTATGCCAAAAGGGAAAAATAACAGAATTTGCCGTACCAAGAGCGATGGCTTGTTGATGTTCCAGTTTTGTGAATAGTTGAGTATTTCGATAAGGGGTTGAATAATTTTTATTTCTAATTTTGCGAAAACATTCAAAATCCCCGACACACGGGCAGAGCTGCAGAAGAGGCCTGAAGGCTGTATATGTAATGACACAAGAGAAAACACATTGGTTCCTTAGAATTTAATGTTTGCAGATACTGAGAAATTAACTGCAGCTTGTAAGAAAATGATTTTGTTAAGAAGACGCTGTTACCATATCGCCTGTCCGAGATAAATATGTTCCGACATTAATTTGTATTTGTTCGTGTGAAACACAACTATTTAATTTTCATGAACATAATCTTTTTTGATTCTGGTTTTTGTAAATTACTGTTTTGTTTACAATTACCATACATATACTGGTTGTTAAAAGTGATTAACATTCTCTTAAAAAGTGAACAGTTCTTTTTGGAAGATATGGGTAGCCCTTAAAAGGGCTGTTGGGTTTTGTGAAGTGGAAATTAATGTTCCACGGACGGTAACAGATAGTCACTGCCAAAAGCCTGTCGTCGTAGGTCAAGAACTCGGTCTGTTTGTTCCAGCGCGTATTCGTAATACAGGGAACGCAGACGTTCGGTGGTATCAAGACGCATACGAAGCTGATAACCGAGAGGCAGGAAATCGTTCTTTACAGCCCTCTGGCGGCGAATATTCATCTGAATAATTTCTCTGTCTAGCAGTTTCACTTGAGTACAGGCTCTTTGAAATTTCTCCTGTTCCTGGTGGATTTGAGCATGAAGTGCAGACTTCTCCATCTTGATGTCTATATCTACTATGACCCAAACAGCTCTGGCTTCCGCTATTTATACCGTACGCGGTGCGGTGACACGACACGTGACAGATCGATATCCGTGATAGGTGTGAACAACACCGGTTACCGTGTGGCGGTGTCACAATTATCGCCTGCTGAGTGTACTATTTCATTGTCATAGTGTAATTTCAACACAGCAGGAACTGACAATGTCCCGCCAACGAAGATATTTTTCACGTTGGCGTTTCCTTACTTTAAAATGTCATGATGTAAGAAAAGACATCTAGTTTGTGACAATGCGTTTCAGCGAGTATACTCTTTTTATTTCTACGAAGTGGCTATAATCCGACGTTCTGACCAAGACAAAGCGAACTCAATAACAGACACGAGCATCATCTAGTGAAGAGCAGTGACTGAATTCTAACTGACCAGGCAACAAAATTTTGCAGATCCCTTGGATTTTTGAAATACGTTTATTGAACAGAATTGAGTACACCTGGCAAACACAAAAACAACAGAATTTGCCGTTCAATTAAGGAGTGTTGGCTTGTTGAACGTCTGGTTTTGTGAATGCTTAAATTTTTACAAGGTGTAGATCGATTCTAGTTTCTTATTTTACGGAAACATTCAAAATCCTGGCAGAGCTGCAGGAAAGCCGTGGAGTCAATAGCAGGATTTGCATGACACATTCGATGCACTGGAACTTTAGAATAGACTTTTGCAGTTTCTACAAAATTAACTACAGCTCCTAATAAAATGATTTGGTTGAGGTGACGCTGTTGCAAGTGTGTCTGTTCGAAACATATACCTGCATGATGTGTCTTGAATCTGTATTTGTCCCGTGAAACACAATGTTTTAATTATATTTCAAGTCGTTTACTCTAGCGGGCTAAAGCTTGACAGATATGGTGTTACCTCATGGGCAGAACGCAGCAAACTCTACATGTATGGTATTACCCTAGGTCATTCTAGAAACATAATGTCTTCTGTAATCTGTATTATGTCTGAAAGCGCATCTAATTTGGGGGCAATGTTAGAGGGTAAATTTTTGACAAACCAGGCAGTCATTACTTGTTCAGGTGACTATCATTTATTTCCGTTCTTTCGTATGAACATCATTCACAAGAAGAACATTGGACGTTGAGTGGTACTTCGCCTGCATTCTGTCGCCGACCATTTTGTGTCTGTATGCGTATTTATCTTAAATCCGTATGTCTAAGAAATTTACAGAAATGGGATTATTCGGAAAATTTATATTCACTAGAGGGAGCGCGTGTACTAGTGGTGATAGATTAACAGCCTCGATTTCGCGAGCTCTTTAAATACATGGTGAAATGGCTTGTAGCCGTGCCAACTTAACCTGAGATTGCGTGAAAAGGGTGCTTCTATGAGATGAAGTAAGCACGACCTTATACAAAGGTAAGGTTTGTGATTATTTTAACGATTATTCAACTGATGCCTGTTAATTGAGGTACTCGCTGATGTCGACTTCGCGGGAGGGAGGGAGAGACTGATATCATGGTGGTCCTGTCGGCGGAAGATTGTTTGGGTCTATATTAAGTTTCACAGTATTACAAAGACAAATAAGTCAAATTTCCTGCATGGAGTGATATTGTTGGTATTCATAAACCTGTCGGCTGCTTCAGCAGTTAATTTTCCCGTAATGGGGTATACACATGTAAAAGTATTTTTGAGGGACAATATTGCTCCTTGCTTAATTTTAAATGCTGGGGCGCATTGTTATCGCGTCGAAGTGGGTGTCCGAGATTTGCGCAAATCTGGCACACAGGAAATCTTAAGCAGGGGCTTCCATCGAAACAGGAAATCTTGCGTAAAACAGATATCCCGAAGTCGAAAACCAACTCCCACGCCTTCAAGACAACTTATTCGCTACACCCACTCCTACGGCGCCTAAGCAAAGTCTTAACACACCAAAAACTCTAAACTCTGAACATTATCCTGGGATGAAATCTTTTACACTGTGCTGTGCACGGAAACTATTCTCACACGTACAAACCAATTCCTCATAGTTGAAGTAGTCGTCTCCAAACGCCTTTCAACGAAGGTCAGGAACTTGGTCTGTTTTTTCCACCGTGTATTCGTAATGCCGGGAACGCAGACGTTCGAAGGAATACAGACTTCTATCCAGCTGATACCTGAGAGACTCCATGCGCCGCACTCCGGGAATGGGGACGTGGGGGGGGGGCTCCATTTGGTGTAGTGGGTCTGTCCGAGAAACAAAAAGTCCAAGAAAATGCTACAGCAGTCCACAGGAATTTGAATGCACAATTCATAGGGCTGAACGGAAATCTGTTGTTTGTGTGGAAAATTAACACTTTCATGGCAAAATTGAAAGCCCTTTTGTTACAACTTCGAAGTCGAATTGTTCATTTCTTTAAAACACAGAACTATAAACGATGAATTACCAATGCATATTGTCGTTCGTAGTCACTTGCTTCTAAAAAACCTGCAGTTATTAAAAGTGACGAAGAAAAATGCGAATATTCCTGATGACGTGTGAAAACAAGTCTTGTGTGTACATGTACATATAACTAGAATACTGAAGATGCATTTTCATGTAAGTCAGTTTCTCGGTCGCGGTAGTGCCTATAATTTGTGGATATCCGGATAAAGTTACTCGAACAGGGTTGCCAACAACATTCATTTCAGGTTTAGAAATGCCCATATATGTTATTTTCTCAACACCTTGATCGTCAAATTTGAACCCGACCTGTGATAAGTGGTTTGTTATCTGGTGCCCAGGGTATTACGCAAATGTTCCCCAGGTCAAAGATAAACGTAAAGTCCAGACACCAGTTTAAAGGATGGACGACCAAGGTGTTGAAAAAATGTCATCTCTGTGCATTTCTACAACTGAAATGCATACTGCTGGTGACCCTGTTCGAATAATTGAATCGGGATTTCCGCAAATTATCGGCACTACCATGGCGGAGAAAGTGACGTACGTGAAGACACACCTTCAGTATTTGCGCAAGTTTTTAACGAACGAGCCTAGAGGCCATCGGGATATGGTCGGCTTCATTTTGGTGGAACCTGAAAAGGATTCAGGTGCCTCCATTGGCGTTATCTATTTCGATTCATCCGTTTTTCTCGATATGTGTGGGCACATGACAATTGCGCTATGTCGTTACGCCATCGATAAAGGTCTTGTACCAGCCGTATCCCCACGGACAACGTTCAAAATCCAAGCACCCTGCGGCGTCATCGAAGCTAGTGCAGTCGTTTCACCTGATGGAAAAACGGGAGTATCCAGCTTCATAAGTGTTCCAGCATTTGTCTGGAAAACTGGTAAGTGAAACACCATCATGCTATGTTTGTCTGATAGTACATCTTTGGAAAATGAACTCCACCTCGTCAGAAATTTTACTCACGTGACATCATCCAGTGATTTTTATTGTACTGTACAACGTGGCCCAAGTGGGAAGTCTGAATTGCTCGATGATCACAGACTGAATGAAACGTATTTAAGACCAGGAATCTTTTCTTTCAAAAACGCTTCTTGATGCTTTGTTCGTAAGTTTATTGTATTAACAAGTTACAAAGCAATGCAACGCTCTAACATAGTAATAGTCTACGGCGAACAATCTCAAATAGCTCCACGGATGCAAAATGTTCATCTCCTGTGGCATGTTACGTAACGTTTTAATACAGTTTAAAAATTTTTCTCCCGTGCAAGACAATTTCCATTCTCAGGCTCCCCTGTGTTGCCAGCATCCCTCACTCCTTGCACACCCCTCAGCTCACTGTTTGGTTCAGTTGTGCATACACAAAATGGACGATACACGAGTCACTTTTCGTTAAGTTTTGGGTTCCCTTATTTTACAAATAAAAATTGACCTTACAAAAATTGGTGAATGCTGGTGACAGGACTCGTTCCCTATCGATATGCCTTGAAGAAAGCGATATTTTTGCCAAAAAAAGTGGAGACAACAAGAAAGGCACAGTGTTGTGAACGACATGAATAAGTTTGTTTCGATTCCAAACTTCAGCAAATATATACGTTTATGAATTGGCAGCCGCTAAGTATTTCGATAATTCAAGAAGAAGACAGCATTTTAATTAGTTTACACATAACCGTAACATAGAAGCAACGATTATATGATTATATGTATATATATATATATATATATATATATATATATATATATATACATATATACACATATACACATATACATATTAGTACATAAACATTTATGTCCGTGAGTGTCGTTGGCTTGGTGTTCTTAACACTGCATCTAGCTTTTCCAATTTCTTGTTTTCGATGGGCCATGACTAGGTATTTGTGAAAACAACAGAATGCTCTCAGCATTTTCAGAATTCTTAACCCTCACGGACTAACCTGCTAAAGTACTACACTTTTGTGTACTTGTATGTAGGCCCCATGCGTTTACATTCGAAATAAAGCGTTGAAAAGTATTCGATTTTTGCATGCAGTTTAGGTGTGTAAACTGAAACTTCACTCGTAGACGGAGAAAACTCTCGCACTTGTGCGTGCATTATAGGTTATGTATGACTAATGGACAAGATCTGTGTATTTAGTCAAATATCTGTAGAACTATAGAGGTCAAATCAATAAAAGTAAACATTTCCTGTAAGAAGGAAGCTTGTAAACTGTCATTTTTGATTTCGTACCAATCTTTCATTGATGCGGTCACGTGACAATGTCCTTTAGTATAATTTAGCAAAATAGAGTTGGATTTGCCCCTTCTACTTTATGACATTTGAAAGTTTATTTTCTGAGGTAATACGTAACCTTAAATTAGAGGAGATTTCTGTATACTGTTTGATCATTCCTTGCATGTTTTACTTAGATTGGTGGTGAAGTGCCCGTCAGCATCTGCTCCAGACTTTCTGTTTCTCATAAGGGCGTACACATGTATGCGCCTACATCCCGATATTGGCAACATCATATCATTGCGCATGAGCATAAAATAAGTGCGCACATACATCCCAAATACATTATATACTTAATTCGTCTTTCATTTGTGCACAGGAGCAGACGTTGAGGTTCCGAATTTGGCGCAATTTACGGGCGACACCACCCAGTGGTTAAAGATAAAACTGCACTAAAATACGTTTGGGCTTAATACGCGTGCTTGCAATACATGCACTGTAAATTGTATTCGTCATTCTTTTGTGCACAGGCGTTGACGTAGAGGTTCCGACTTTGGGAAAAATCACTGTGGACATCAGCTTCGGGGGAGCCTTTTACGCCATCTTGCCTGCATCCCATATTGGTCTTGACGTCAACACCACCACTATGGAAGACTTGACTAACGCCGCCACAGCCATCTCAGGTAGAGCTGGGTTATATTGTTTGATTGATCGACAAGGTTATGATGACGAGGTGATGACCACCACGACGACTATGGTGATGAGGATTATGACGATGATGACGCCAGTGATGACGGTGGCCATGATGATGATGATAGTTACTCAATAGCAGAGGTTACAGTCAACGAGTACACGAAGGAAAAGCCTGCTTCCATGGAGATAATAGCTTTTCACGGTACTGGGCAAATACATAAATAATTGAGTTGATTTTGGAAAAAAAATAAAGAAATGAATGGTTCTGGTTTTACGCTAGATCAACATACACGCAAGAAAACAACTAAATATGTTTTAGCGAGAGATGTCATATTTACGAAACTTCAAAGTCCAGGCGTTTTGTTATTTTGCTCAGAACAACATTGGTGGGGAATTATACACCTAAAAAGTGAATACTGAGCACCGATCAGGGTACGAAGTCTGTTGTCGCTACATGAGTTATGTGCGTTATGAACCTTAATGTCATGTTGGACGCAAATTCCGGTCAAATTCCCTCATGCACAAAACAGAAACATATGAGGCAATTTAGATATGCTTAGATGTACGCATGCTGTATTGCGGTGTACGTATATACGCACGCTTGCCTGCATAAACATCCCGTTATCATTTCAGATGCGCTCCGAGCCAGCATTCGCCTGCAACATCCGCTAAATAAAGACATCACGTATCTTCAAGGAACCATACTAACAGACGGAAACGATGAATTCAGCACGCAACCGACGGCGCATACAGTTGCACTTTGCGAATATGCACAGGTAAAGTCTTTGTCTACCGTTTGCTAAACACTCAACATGTCTGTAGTACAGACACTCGTCCAATAAGGTAAAATGCCGTGACTTGACCCACCTGGTCGCTTTATACGTAGTCAAATTTTCCAAATATACACCATAATTACAATTTTAATCTGTGTCGAACAAAGGCAAGGCTTTATTTCAGCACGTGTTCAGCGTGTCTACAAAATAAACTTAGGTAAGGCTATTAATGGTATCATAGATTCTCTTAAGTACACATACACTGTACACATGTAATTGGTCCTTTTTTACTTCGATGTCGCTGTCACATGCTGTTTCTGAAGGTCTACACAGGCTTAGGATTGGAGTACGCGTAATGCAAGAACGTGTCATTCTCTGCACGTACGCCACGTTTCTCAAAGACACAGGCCATGTCTCGAGCCTGTCCATGACAAAAATTTATGTCCTCCAGAACAACTAAAACAAGTGTAGGAAAAACATCACCACATCCGGCAAAATTTACTAGAGATGCTAATGACCGTCATGCAAGTGCATTGTGGGACAATGATTGTTGTTTAAATAACATTTGCGCAAAAAATGATGCATTGGACCTGTGCTTTCAACAAAGGTGAGCACATGTGACACAGTGTTTTCCGCCGTATCAAGTCACCAAGTTAAGGTAATGTCACCGGATGTTTACTGGCCGAAACTGTCCCATAATGCATTTGAGGACCAGCAGCGCTGTTGATGACATCTCCAGAGCTGCTTTTGGCGGCCGAAACGAATTGCCATCGTGGAAAGGACAATTTGAGACAAATCGGTGAAAGCTAACTCGTGATTTCAAGGTAAAGGTCGTAAAAATAAATTGAAATACTCAAAAGAACCTTTCTGAATCATTGGAACACTTTAAACAATATCAAATAAGAATACGAATTGTGTTTATTTTCCATATTTTATATTAGAAGCATAAAACAGAAGGTATATTCTTTTTCGTGCGGCATTCGTGCCCCTGTCGACTGGTGGTTGATTACCACGACCATTCGTGGTGAATAATCACTGATTACCATCATGAGTAGCACGACTGATCGCTGGCCGCTCAAAGTAGTCGCACCACCAGTAATACCAGTAATGATTGCTTCCAAGATTTAGCGTACCAACGATCATGCAACCTGTCCCCCGATTATCTGGTGTACTACTTAGTAGCACGACTACTTCATAGTTAAAAGAAAGCCGCGTACAGTTGTCGTGCTACTACCAGTTCGTGGACATGTCTTGCGATTAAATATTCATACGATTCCGTGCAGCCAAGGATTCACACGGTGACTTAGTTTTATGGACAAAGTTGAGACTAGGAAAAGAGATTGATTTGCAGATGTTTGTATGTAGGAGTATGCGAAGAAATGGAAGGAACGTGACAACGTTCCCAAAATTAACGTTAGATTTTACAAATAAAAGTAATTTCTAATCTTTAACGCTTGGTAATTGCATGCTTCCTTGTACTAGTCACTGTCTCATATCCTTATTATTAGGTAGTCCATCATTGTAAAGCAGACAAACTTGTATCTATGCATTTTGAGTTACAGTGCTAAAACCAATGACAAAATGAACAATATCTATGTTGCATGTGTTTTCCTTATTAATCTTGTCCGGAGTGCAAGACAGTTTGAAATGTAGGTGAGCCATGCGATGTATTTTCTTCCATTATGGACCTAGTCCTATCTACACGTAAATGTATGATGTTAACCAAAAAGTCACAATCTAAAAAAACGATGTTGAATGTTACACTGTTTGCAGGTCCCACGAGCGCCTTGCGGATCAGGGACCACCGCTCGCGTAGCGCTCCAGTATCACATGCAGAAGGTCAAATTGAACGAGACAAGAATATTCGAGAACGCCATCACTAAGACTCGATTCAACGCCACTCCACGGACAGAGACGAAGTGCGGAGATTTTCCAGCTGTACACGTTGAAATAGAAGGCAGAGCGTTTTATACGGGTTCCGCGACATTCACGTTTGAAACTGGTGATAGATTAGGAGCAGGGTTTATTCCTGGAGTTAAAATTTAAGGAAGACCAAATGCATAGGCTGTTGCCTAGAATCGCATGAAAAGTAAAGCTAAGTGTGCAGATCACCATGATAAGTATATTCCTGAAAACTCATTAAAGAAATGACTCCAGGATGGACTCCCTAATCCAGTCAAAACTGATGCACATAGACGATATGCTTCTGAGGTCGCTAATTACATGTAGTTTCACTTATCAATTAGAAAAAAAATACTTTGGCCTCACGGAGATGTACAATAGTCACAATCCACATTTTGTTGAAGAAACCGCACGAAGGGAAAATAAACCCGAGAATTCTGTCAAAAACCATTTTTTTTAATTTAGCCAACTTACTGTTATTAAGTCGGATTCGTATACATGTTGTTCCTTACGCAGATCGTTATTGTTTCAGAGCAGCGCATTTAATTTAGTTGTCACCACAGGTAATTTACATGCACATTTTCCAAGAAAAATCAACGTAAGACGAACTCCAGGTCATCCAAAGATTGTAACTCAATTAACTTCAATCAAAGGACAGAACACGATGACAGTGCTTTGGAAGAACAACTACGCCTGTGACTAACTTGCTGTTATTGAAGCCAGAAAACGGTTCACAGCAGTTTTGAAACTCAACTTCGACTAAAAAGATTTGCCTGATTATGTACAGAGGTTTTCATTTTTTCAAGCTGGAAATCAAAAGGAAACTACCATAGGGGGGCACACCCTTTCTTTGCCTAGACTCAGACAATAATCTGACCCATTTCGCTGGGAGCTTCTATGGAAAATTCCCTCTTACATTGGTTGGATTTCAAAAACAAGCTCCCTAGACTGTATTATTTTTGACACAACAAGCCTCAACAATTTTGGGAAACCCTTCGGTATATGTATTGTTTGTTTGGAAAAGCTCCCTGTCGAAGAGACTCTTGCCATTCCCAGGTCGACGATCACATTTCATAATTTATGACTCCAGCGTTATACATGTTCCTGTACATAAAAAATGTTAATATTAATGTCATACCAATGTACCCAAGGTCCCAAGCCCTGCAGTAAAACAGGGATGTACTGTATTAAAGTTGAATTGTGGTCTTTGTTTTGTTTTTATTTTCTTCTCTCGTATTTGCATTTTGTTTCAAACAACACATGTGTGTCTGTGTGTTTGTATAGTGCGTTTACTTTTGTAAAATAGGGCTGGTGGTCTAATTACATTGAATGAATAACTTACTTACTTACTTACTTACTTATTTACTTATTTACTGCTATCAAAGAACCTTAGAAATGTTTCATTATTTATGTCAGTACAACACGCATAATCATCCTATTATTGAAATCAATGTAATATGCCAAGAGCAGACATCAGTTTCTCACCCACATCAAAGTATGCAGTAAAACGACAGATTCTACGGATAAGATGGACATTGCCTTTTTTAATCCACCAATTATCAGAATTATTTCCGTGGTCCATGAATAAGCTTCTCTGCATGTACTGCACGTGCAGGACAAAAACACACACCTTCATCAATTCCAAGATAATCAGTGATAGTTGACTTTCAAAATTCAGATAAATTGCAGTTTAAGGAAAGACTTTCTTTAAAAAAATAATGTGACGGAAACGACATAAAACAAGACCAATTAGTTAATGATACCAATAAAAGTTATCTTAGTTTATCTTACAGCTAATCCAATAACGTGCTGAGGTAAATTGTATCCTGCTTCACACGAAAAATCTTTACGTTGTTTGACACTCGCTGAAAGATTTAATTGCGTCCCAAAAGTAAGTATGTAAGCCTATATCCATAAACTTAAACGACGAATAAAAGACAAGGCGAGCCAAATAACCGTATTATACAGTGTACATCTAGTCTCAGTGTGTGTAAATACTCCGTTAAAGAAGTGCTACATGCACTTGTGAAGCCTACTTTAGAGAAAGATTTTACCTGCAACTGTATGTGCCGTAGGCTGGGCACTATTTACACGTTCTTCCGTTACTGGTAATGTTTCTTTTAAAAACATTAAAACCGAGGCCGGCAAGACATCTTTCATTTATGCTGCTGCTGCAATATGGAACTCTCTTAGCTCAGAAATTCAATTAATACTTTCAAACTTAATGTTAAAAAGTGGCTGTAATTTACTTAACCATTCTTACACGTTACCTGTCTTAATTATGTCATTATTTATTATTGTAAATACTCTCGCTATTTAGTATCATCTCATTATTTATTTCATCACTCCTATTAAATTTTCATCTTCCTTCGTCATTTATTTATTATCTAAAGTCTCTTAATTGT
Source organism: Phoronis australis (assembly GCA_002633005.1). Taxonomy (NCBI): domain Eukaryota; kingdom Metazoa; phylum Phoronida; family Phoronidae; genus Phoronis; species Phoronis australis. The sequence goes on from NMRA01000253.1 coordinate 91,665, forward strand.
ATCTTTGTTACATGTAGTTGATTATTGATAGATACATGTAAAATTTAAGTCTAACACTGGAATAAAATGTTCATGTATTTAATTATTGTTTTACTACTTTATTGTATTATCTTACTCTTTTATATTTTGTTGTTGAGGACCCTCTTGGAAAGCAGTGCTAATACTGAAGATGTCATCCTCATTTTAAATAGTAAGATAAATAAATAAATGAATACATAAATAAATAAACATTTTTAATGTTTCCGATTGCCAATATGGTTTACTAACGATACGAGATGTCTTTAGCAAACTGGTGTTGCAGACGGATGTCCATTCCGAGTGCCTCTGAAATGGTCACCGCGTGTGAATGCAGGCCAGCGTGCGCACATGTATATCCGTACAATATCAATGTAACATTGATAAACATTTCTAAATAACCCTATATTTTGTCTAGTTTTGAGCCTGAGTAAATTGGTCAGCGTTTAACTTTTTCTAAAGTAATCATTGTGGTACACATCAACCATTGCAAAAAGTACCTCAGCATACAGGAGAGCGTGATCTCAAACAAAACAGATATGGATATCGATAAGAAACTTTCATTTCATTGTAATAAAATTTGGTGATCATCATCATTATCATATTTTTTAAATAGAAGCAATACAATCTTTGTAGTTAATAATATTCCAATATCAGCTAATGAATATCGGATTTATGCATTGTAGTGGAAAGTTCTTACCTCCATGAAGACACGCTTCAGCGAAAATAATCAAGATTCACCTAATGTTTAAGAAGGACCACAGAAAAAATGTCCAATTTTGGTCAACATCGGAACATCATATCTCAAAAATGACTGTTTAGATTTACATGAAACTTTCAGATACTACCTTGATGCGATACACTGTTCTTCAAAATCTTGTTTCTTAGTTTAGAATGTTTCATTTTCGCAAGAGAGGCTATAAAAATAAGACGTAAATAATTTTCATAAAAAATTGCATAAAACAGAAACGAAACGACATATTAGAAAAGTGAACCGCGTTTCGAGTTTTTATTTTAAACATTGATATCGAAATCTGGTGATGTTATTGGTCCTGTTGTTCTGATACGATTGTACCTACAATGTAGGTTTCCCGTTTTGCTAAACTTTCCTAAAGAGCAAGGTCACGTGACCTTAGTATTCGCAGACTGGTATAAATGACTCGAATTCTACGGAATTTCTACTTTCAGAAAATATATTCATTTTCCGAGTTAAATTGTATGCTTGTGTAGATATTCGGCTAAATGTATAAACTTGTCGATAGGTCCTGTACATGTACCTACATAACCGTAACGTCCGTCCATTCTCCTCAACGGTAGTGTCGATATCCCGATAATGCAGACATCGCGATTGATTAACTCCAACAGGGTTGTCAACAGTATGAATTTTAGTTATTTAAATACACAAAAATGCCATTTTCTCAACGCCTTGATTGCATCTTTGAATCCAATACGTGATAAATCATTCGTTATCTGGTTCAAGAGGCAAACAAAATTATCAATAAATCTTTTAATTTGTTGAATCTAAGACCACATCCACATACACGTACATGTAGGTCCGGCGGGCCAGTAACTTTTAAGTTACAAGCCTGGCGTGTGTTCAGTAGACGCTAGGACTTACGCTAGGACCTAGCTAAAACCTAGTCAAAGTCACGTGTTATCATTTAAAATACACGGCAATTTCTCACGTAATTTCGCGAAGTCTTGCTTTTTAGCGAGTTCCTAGCGTTACTGAACGGGAGGCTGGTCTCCAATCAACTGTCCCCGGGCCAGCGGGTTAGCGTGTATTTTGAACGCGGCCAGTTTCTGTGAATAATATTTGAGATATCATTGACTGAGAATTTTTGAGAAAAGAACGAGTGTCCTTGAGGTCGGATTCTTGGTTCGAAGTGTGGAAACTGGACGATTTAGACGCATTTTGAATACATTCTCAGGAGATACGATGGTCACGATTGCCAGGATATCAGTGCCTAGACCACATAGCCTCGGAGTTTGACGACATAGTCTGCACGTAAGTATTAATTCGAAAATAAGGAAAAAAACCCCAAAAACTTTGTGAAAGCTTATGGAGTATTTTAATTTAAAAATTGTACAAGATAACCCCTCGCGGAAATGGACGAATTTCATACAGAAGGAGCATGCTTAGTACTTACTGCTGTATTCCATGTTGGATAAACGAAGTGTTTCGTAGACAAGAGTGATGTTCTCTGTGTCAGCCAACCATGAAATGGACGACAGTTTTAGTAATGCTTAAAATAGTTAAAAACGTCTACGGATTTCTCGATACCAGTGAGCAGTGAAGTCAGTGGTCAATGACCGCAGTGCAGGTAAGAAATCAATTCTTCATTGCATACGTCTGTATGGTTTTAGCCTAGTGAGGATCAGTTCCAACTCATTAAAGTTCCGATAGAAAAGACAAAGTTCCGAGTTGGAGAGAAAATCGCTTCTAGATTTTAATATACAGTACGTATATGTACATTATAACGTTGCAAGGAAAATCACTTATCGTACCGAATCCGCACAATGCGGCCTGTCTATCATCCAAATTGCGTCACAATAGTGCCAAACTAGTCATCAGTAAACATTTTTTAAGATTGTTGAAAAATTTCATGCAATAAATATAAGTGACCTTGCTTTTCATTGGATAGTGTAAACCATATCAACCACATATTAACCAGTGAGAGTGGAGGTTGTTTAGTCTGAACTGAATGATACAATTTAAAAAGTGAAAATCNTTCAAGCCAGGCGTGCGTTCAGTAGCCACTAGGACCTAGCTAAAACCTAGTCAAAGTCACGTGTTCTCATTTAAAATACACGGCAATATCTCACGTAATCTCGCGAAGTCTTGCTTTTTAGCGAGGTCCTAGCGTAACTGAACGGGAGGCAGTCTTACTTCTGCTTGGCATCAATCATTAGTCATGGTACGTTTACAGTGCTCTGTTGATTAGGTTCTTGGAATATAGTTTTTGTTTGTACCACACTTTATTTTAGTAAATGTGTCACTAAATGTAACAATGAGTTATCTCGTTAGTTCATTTTCCAGTCGTGCTATCTGTTTACGATTATGCTGGACCTTAAAAACGTAACCTTATAATCGGCCTGGTCTAATTCATACGAAAAGTTTACATTCTATGCCCCTAGATTCCCATCTATCCAGGAAATCTGAAATCAGTTCCATATGAAGAAACTTGGAGCACTATCGAAAGACTCTTAAAACAATGATGTATTTCACTTACCAATGCGACATTATTTATAAATGTAGACTTCGAATAACAGATTAACAAAAGTATCCCATTATTACATTTGTAACAGAGTGCACAAACAATGCATGCGATGTAGACCCCAAAACCTGTCAATTAATGACGCAAAAGAAATGAGAATAACACGCCACAAGCTACTCGAGTTTCGCTTAAGGAGATGTTTAAACACGCATTTTTAGACGGTTATTGGAACATATGGATGCCAAATCTGAAATTGATGATCCCCGTCTCCAAATTTCCAACCTAGGGTCGTCACCAATTCTCCAACTCCTCAATCTGCAGACGTTCAGAAATGTCATGTAAATACTTAACCAATCAAGTCCGCTGGTTTGGACTTGACTTGTGATTCTCAAAAGGCCAAAGGGGCGCGTTATATGTATCCGCATGGGCTGCGCACTATAGGGGGCTGGGGGGGGGGGGTNGGGGGGGGGGGGGGGGGTATAGCCCCACTTTTTTCGGTGCTCTGGCGCCAGTGGTCTATGGGCGATACACCACAGGGGGCTATGGGGCTATAGCTCCCACTTTTTTCAGAACTGCGTCGCCCATGTACCGGTGTACATGTATAGCAAGGGAAACCTAATACAGACTAAAGCGGCCCACCGAAGGCCGTAAGCAGCAGTGTTAGCGGCTTCGGGCATGTGTTCCAAGATACGAGGATTTACATGTACTTTCAACAAATTTAGAATACCAGAAGAGAGTTTTCTCGATACTGCCAGCAAATTTGACACGAAAAAATATTTTACAAAGCATCGTGTGGCGTGAAAGATAATTCCAAATTTTGTCGCCCTCATTAGCTACATGTAACTGTGAGTAATACACAAATATGGAACGGGGCTCGATATAAACTGCTGGTAATTTTCTGAAATTAATTATTCGAAGTGTACAATAAAACAACATTTACAGTAGAATAGAACCAGGTTGAAATTCACGGTATACAGTGTATGTTTTACACACGTTTGCAACATTATTTGTTCAGGGAAACACTTCATTAGCAATTCGTCTATATTACTTAACATTTTACACTTGCTAGGTAAAATACACGGATGTTATGTACGTAACACACATTTAGGTAGAACAAGTTACGAAAATGAGACGGCAGGTCCAAAAAATTATCTCAATAACCCCTAGTTGACCTGACAGAAAAAAAAACTGACCATCAATTCTAATTTGTAAAAAATATAAAGTACGTACTTGTCATTAACATTTATCATGTGACTAAAAGACGTATTTGCGACATAACTATGCTAATGTATAACAGGAACTAAACGACAATAAAATTTTAACATAATCTACAATAAACAAAATGCAGTTGTATTCATTAACGATGTGAAAAAAATCTGCAAATACATGTATGTGACCTTTGAACTAATGACGTAACTCGGGGGCTCACATGCATCATGCAGTGCTATTCCCCAATACCATGTCACGATACTTACTGGGCACGGTGGATTATTTTCGCCGCAAAACTCGTGCTTAAAGCATTTGGCAATTTCCAACCTATTCACATTCTCATCGTCACTATATGTTGTTTTTTTACAAATTTGGACAAGCAATCACATAGATAAAGAATTAGCCTGCAAATTCCACTTTAAACTAAATCAAGAGTCTCATTTATCTACACACATTCTTTTGAAATTCTTCGCAGAAAAAATCATCTTCTAAACTGAGTAAACAACCAGGTACACACAGAAACGTGACAAGGTCAAGCACTTAATCCCGATCAAAAATGCTACAAAAGTCAAAGTCTGTTCTTCATTTTCCAAACACCATTGCTCTGAAATGCGACTCGCGCAGCATAGATAACATGGAAAAGTTGTCACACGTGCTAAAGAAGCTAGAACTATCATATCTAAATAAATGGTCCTAAGTACAACATTAACCGACGTCCTTGATTTTTAGGTCTTTGAAGACTGTTCTTCATTTTCCAAACACCAGTGCTCTGAAATACGACTCGCGCAGCGAAGACAAAATGGAAAAATTGTCACACGCTCAAAATAAGTCACAACTATTATATCAAAACAAATGGACCTAAGTACTACATTAACTGGCATCCTTGATTCGTAGATGTTTGCTACTCGAAGTCAACAGACAGAAATTAGCTCCAATAGACAGAATAAAAAAAGTTTCGAGATACTAAATTGCCATAAAACAACAACTTTTGACTAGCGAGACAGGGCGATCGTGCACGTTGTCCGTATCAACTAGCTCTAGTTTTGATCGATATACCCCGGTTGTTTTCTTGGAAACAGATCACACGTGCTTCGGCGCTGGTGGTAACAATCCAACTCCAATTGTGTGAAGAAAAGGAGAAATAGAAAGGCAACGTCTTAGAAAAATACAAGGTTCAGCAATTAACTAAAATGTTAGGACAAGGGAGCAACAGCTTCTTCGTTTATAAATTGCCACTTTTCTAATGTGGTAAATTGTTTGGTTTTGAAACCACGATAATGGGCTCACCTGTGTAAATATAAGAATTCCCTGACAGCAACAATTATTGGTAATTTGAACATTTCCAGATAGGAATGAGTACACCTAATATATAGATGAAATCCCACCGAGATGTGCGTAAACATACATTGTTGGTTCACCCGCGGCAATGGAAACATTTATGTAGATGTACGCCAGACGGCACTATTGTTCCATCCTCTATGTGTCCTAGTAACATGAAGTCTGTAAATCCTCTCAGGTCCCGGAATAAATAAATCCACAAAAGCAGTTTTGATACTTATCCAAATCGACAAACTCGTTATTCTTTGAAAGCCATTGATACGGTTATTCACTGTACTAACTTACATATTGTAAATGTATAGACGCTGAGGTTGGCCAGTAATGAAATATATCAAATAAACACAGAAAAATCACAGAACCCCCAAGTGGGAATCGAACCGCAGGTCTTTAGATTGCGGTCTAGTGCTTGCAATCTAGAGACCTGTGGTTCGATTCCCAGTTGGGTTTCCGGATTTTTTTGTTTAATTTGATATACTAACTTACACTATGCTAAAAGTTTAAGCATGCGCGCTCATTTTCCTGTATCATCACAGGATATACATTGATGACAGGACAACCAAAACAGTTTGCGCCAACAATAGGTGTGATGCGAGTCGCAATGAACTGCTTAGGTTTGGAACAGCTTCCACAGTTTCAAAGGTTCCAACCTCGTTCGCAGCTATACACTGCACACCTTTAGATCTATGGACGTTGTCAAGAAGTGTGAAATTTGCTGACCCTTCAACACGTAATTCGGAGAGCAGAGATGTCGTGAATTCATGCACTTCACCAGCAGGCGAAATAATTGTGATATTTGGTGCAGGGTCTCCCTCAGAAGAACAAGACACTGCAAAGGTGCCACCTACAATTTCAAATTTGATTTCTGGAACAGAAGGCTTTGCGCATGTCAGGTTGATATTCACGAACGTCTCAATTTTCGGATTCGAGAAAAATGGTGTATGACATGATGGTATATCGACTCGTGTCAGTACATTTCTTTTGTACTTTGCGATGTGATCTTGCAAATCTCTCAATAAACAGTTACAATGAACAGGGTTGTGATTACTTTTAAATTGCAAACGAGACTGTTTATTTATGACTTGGTCAATGAAGATCTTGGGTAACAGCTGTATTTGGTTGTATGCCACGTCCAAAGTGTACATATTTGGGAGATTTGGTAGAGCCATATTTTCGATTCGTTTGATCAAGTTGTTACCCAAGGCTAAATAACGAATATTGATGAGCGACTCAAATAATCTTTCTGGCACATGTTTGATGTGGTTGTGACTCAAATTGAGGTTGAATATGCCTCTTAGATTAGCAAACGCGCTCTCATGTATTGAGGAAATTTCATTGTAACTCAGCGAAAGATGCCCTAAAGCTTGAAGGGAGCCACTGAAAGTATATCTTGTAATGGTTTTAAGACGGTTATTACTGAGATCCAATTGACCCAACATTATCAGGTCTTGGAAACAATTTTCTTCAATTTTCACTATTTCGTTTCTTGACAAATCAATAACGTTTAATCGTTTTAAATTGCTGAACAAACTCAACTGTAAGTAGTTCAGCCTATTACGTCTTAGTGACAATTTTTCTAAGCGTGGCAATACCTGAAATGTTCCTCTCTGGATGTCTACTATCAGATTGTCCCATAAATTTAAGTCCGAAAGATAGCTTAGACCGACAAATGTATCATTTGTCAGTTGCGTGATTTCGTTGGTTTTCAAAGACAAGTAAGACACCATAGTACTGTCAAGATGCACAAACGACTTATCTTCAATACGAGAGATTTTGCTACGAATTGTTATTCGTTCAGCCCGTACTTGCCGCATGATGGACATTGACAGGACAAAGGAGTCATTTCCTAAATATTCTAACAGTAATTCCTCTGCAATGACATTATTTTGTACAGGTCCAGGTAAGTTAAATTTAATGTTTACAGACTGAATGGACATAGCCGGAAGTTGTGAGAGTGAATGTACGTACATGAACAATTCTGTTACCGAACAGTACTTGAATACGTCATATCGCAATGCCGAAAATTCACTAACGAAGATACTTAATCGGTTTAATGATTTAGTGGGTTTAAAAAGTGAAGCACGTAAGCTGCTGATATTGTTTCCACCCAGAAATAGTTGTTCGAGTTGGAATAAAGTGGCAAACGCGTGGATACTAAACGCCACTATGTCATTGTCGGACAGATCAAGGTAAGTTAGCCGAGATAAGCCGCGCAAAGTTTCATTTGTAACAGCTGTCATTGCATTACTGCATAAATCTAGACTCCAAATATTAGGATTTTCCATCCAGTTTTGTTCAATCAGACCGATCTCGTTACCCTCAAAATTCAGGTTAGACAGAAAAGGAACACCATCTAACGCACCTTTTCCTATCGTTTTCAGTCGATTGCGATCAATATAAAGAATTACTAATGACGGCAGATGTTCAAACATTTTCTTTTCCAGTCGTTCGATGAAATTACTACCGAGGTCCAATGATGTGAGGCGAGACAGCCCTTGGAAGGACGTTGACGTGATGTTCGCTATTTTGTTAAACCTAAGCGTGAGATCCGCAAGGGAATTAAGGTTTCTAAACGGCGAGTCCACTAATCCTTCGATTTGGTTTGATTCCAGACTGATGAGCTCAGCGTTCTCGAGGCCATCTAACAAGTTTTGCTGCAATGTCGACAGTTCGTTACGCTCCAAAAAAACTTCCAAAACATTACTCCTTCTACTGAAAGCCGAGTTGTTAACGCTTGTAAATTGATTGTCCGTCAAGAACAGCGAAAATGGTGTGGACACTGGCGGAAGACAAGATGGCGGGAATGAAGAAATTAAATTGGATCGCAAGTCTAACACATTGAGATTTGACATTTCTGAGAATGCGTTTTCAGATATCGTCTGAATTCTGTTAAACTGTAGCTCCAATTTCTCCACGTTTGTCAAACGAGTAAAGACACCATCACGCACCTCGGACATGTGGTTGTTTCCAAGACTAACAATCCTCAGATTTGCCAGTTCCGTGAACGCTGTCTCAGAGATTGTCTGAATGTTATTACCGTCTAGTTCTAATTTTGAGACTTTTACTAGGCCATCAAAAATTCCACCTGGAACGCTTGTGATGTGGTTGTCTTTGAAACTTGCCAGAGAAACACTACCAAAGTTCAAACCGCTAGAAAACATGTCCATTATATCTTCCAATCCACAAGACTCGACAACAAGATTGCCACCGCGTGCAACGACATTTTTATTCGTTGTGCATGCTTGAAAAGGTCTAACCAGAGAACACAATCCCAAAATCAGGATCAAACAGGTGTTAAAATCCATTTTACTCTGCCGAATGTTGTCATATCACTCCACTGTGCTTGCACTGTTCCCTTTTAAACAGAAGTCGTTCAGCAGGGACGTTGATTCGATGGCTCGACCAATGAACTCATTCACTTTCTGGATCATAAAATTAATTCTGAGCCATGATTGATCGTTAAAACAATAACGCCCTTACGAACGAAGTCATGCGCTGTCTCATCCGACTATGTCATGCGCAGTCCCACCCGACTATGTCATGCGCAGTCCCACCCTACTATGTCATATTCATTTGGACGTTGCCCGAGAAAGAGGAAGGGCACTAACCCAATATTCACGAGATAAAGCCTCGTGATGAAAACACTTATTATAACTATATCTATGCTTTACAGTTTTCTGCCAAATCTTAGCGTATAATTATTCAACCAGCCCAGTCACAACCCATTCCTGTTGCGATTACCCTACATGCTAAACATTCAACATTCCAACCGGTACGCAGTTTTCAGGCTCTTATTACTTGATTAAAAACACAATAAAAATAAAACACTAACTTTCATTTATCTTATGAAACCTGAAGCCATCCCAAAAGTCCACTCGGCCAAGTTCGCAGATTTGCATTCTGTCTTCAGACACTGCACTGGAGACAAGGGTGCCAGTTTTCTTCATTCTGACTACCATCGTCGTCCTCATTGGCTCCCAATTATGCCACTCATACAAGAGTACAGCAGACGCCGCCCACTAGGATTAACGATCTTAGAAAAGCCAGAGTAATTCCCACATGTGACTTTGGTTAGCGGACATTTTGGAAATCATTCACGAGATGATACAACTGGGTACTTGCCACTGTAGAGATAAAATAAAGTGTGGACAATGTCCACGCCAATCTTTTGTTACTGTTGATTTATTTCTAAGGCATTTTCTAAACTTAGAAGTGATTAAGAGCCATTGCCTGACAATACCAGGCAAAATGAGATATCGCGAGAATATGACGCGCCACGGAAATCGATTTCCTCGATCTACTCTCATTCTTTTAATTTAAAAGTTCAATTTCTACCTGTTTTTCCATCGGACTTGGCATGCTGGGAGAGTCGAAACTCCCAGTTGAAGTTTCAGTGGCTTATTTTTCTGTTATGACATCCAATATCCATGTCGTGTATTAAATATAGATTATTACATGGCGAAGTCGTTATCTCCCTATATCTAGAGCCCGAGTGTGCTATTTTTAGACTAAACAATGTTACATGTGCATAACTGAATGGGACATCGGGTCCATTTCTAGTCGCTGCATTCTGTAACAGCAAATGGAAGTTCAAAGATCACTGGTTTTTTACTTTTTAAATTTCGGCTTCGAAATTGTGAATCGTGCGCGCACTGAATCACTTCTACAACACAATGGAGTCCGTACCGTTCAAACAATTCTTGTTTCATGAGATTAAAGGCGAAGGCAACCTTTTTCCATGTCATTTTGAGCTAAAATAAGTTTGGTTGGTTATCCAAGACATATTTTCCACTTAATTACAGCTTTTCGTAATTTTATTAATTACTCGTCCGCTACTCCGGAAGTGACGTTTTAGGAGGCAAGCATTTCGCGTCAATTTCTTTTCATATAGTCTGACTGTGAGAGGTGCCGAGTCAGTCATTGTTCTACCTCGGTTGTGTTAAGTTCCGTCGTCGTTTGCTTTCATTTACTAGTCAGTCAACGTGCCACACTGTTGCTGCGTACCCGGATTTACTAATTATCGGCTCACGCGCGCTTTAGGAGTACCTTTGCATCGCTTTCCGATGGATGACACACTTCGCCGTACTTGGCTCGTTCGTGTGAAGAACGCAGCGTTACCCGTCCATGCAACGAACAAAGCAGTGGAGAATTATCTTGTGTGTGGCAAGCACTTTCTGTCGTCCGACTACGAAAGGGATATGTACGCTGAACTGATGAAGGTCCCTGCGAAACAACGTCTGAATAAGGATGCCATGCCGTCTGTGTTGATTCCCGGCAGTGCCCCATCGCCACCCCCGAGAAGTGCGTGACTTTTTGAAGCGAGAAGCCTCGCGAGCTGTGGCCAGTACAGTGACTTGAGCCAGTGGAGGCACTTTATCTACTGTCACCCGTGCCTCCGAACGTACCCCCAGAGCGTGCAATTCCTGGAACCAGTATTGATTCGCCCTGTGCTGTTTTCTCCAGCCCAGAGCCTCTAAGCAGCCCTGCAGCGATATTGAGTAGCGGGAGTGATTACAGGCTCAGTTCGATACCAGTGAAGAGGACAGTTCGTCGTCCAGTGAACAGATTGGTGAGCCAAACTTTGATAAGTTTATTGTGGATATGTCTAAAGTGTTGGAGCTATTTAGAAGGTGCCAGGTGTGTGGCGAGGGAGTCACACCACACGGTGTAAGCAGTTTGGGTGCTCAGGTCACCATCCAGTGGGAGTGTGTCGCGAGACACTCTGGCAAGTGGGACAGTTGTTCCTCTGTCCGTGGTACGCCGGAGGTCCACTTAACCATATCCAGTAGTGGCTTGGCCTCGTCGAACTCTGAACAGCACAAGCATTCCATTGAGGTAGGCATAACAACGCACACAGTGCATTTGCACCAAGATGTGTCACCACAACTGTCCTCAGTAGCCGCCTCGTTTCTCTCAACAGCTGCCTGTGCCTGTGCGTGCTCTGCCTCGCTATACTCGGGCTCAAACATGTACCCACCCACTGAATGTCCGTGAAAAAATTCCTCGTCACCACTGCTGTGAACAAGGTCTCCGTCACTCACACTACTGTCACTGTGATACGGGTTGCCGACTCCAGCCACTTTCAGTTTGCAACACACTAAATAATCTCTAAATCCAACGTAGTTGAGTTCTCTACTAACCTATCTTGCCGCAGAATACTCGCCGATGGAAAGTGGTGGCGACAATCGTTGAAAAACAGCACAAAACAAAAGTAGAATAGAACAGATTCGCACGGTAAAGTCAACGTAAAACAAAGTGGCGGGAAACGCTTGCCTCCTAAAACGTCACTTCCGGAGTAGCGGACGAGTAACTTATAAAATTACGAAAAGCTGTAATTAAGTGGAAAATATGTCTAGGATAACCAACCAACCTTTTTTAGCTCAAAATGACATGGAAAAAGGTTGCCTTCGCCTTTAATCATGCAAACCAGAGAATGTTTGTCAGGTCAGATGCCATGGATGTTTAGCTAAAGTACATGTACTGTGTTTCTGTTGGCTCTCTCTCTAGCACGAAACAGAACTGCAACAGATCACGTGACACCAACCCAGACATAATCTGATAATGCCAAGTAAACGATAATCCGTCGAAAGTAAGGTCTACACTTCAGATGTCGTAGACTCATTATCGAATTTTTGTTTTCCTAATGAGAATTGTGAAATTACCTTGTTTATATTGATCACATTGGTAACACGCCCGCTCATCAGCTTTCGGCCGTTATACAAGAAGTAGGGATTTTGCAAAAAGCCGATTATACGTCTTCATAAGAATGCCATGTAATCAGGAAACAACATCAGAAATCAACTGAGCTTCCCGTTGAAGTATACAGTGTAGGCCAATAGCATGGTTATCTATCTTAATATACTTTATGATAGACCAATTGCAATTGCAGGTGACGTTACAGAGACGTGGGTGCACTTTTGTCACTTAAGGCATGGATGACCTTGTTTGTATAAAGTAGTTCACAAAACAATATGATAAAATAAATGACATTGTACGAAACGCAGGGGAAGATTTAAAGAAATTGCGCTGTCGGTAAATACATCATTGAGCTTGCGAGAAAATACCCTCTTCAGTCCTCTAATTTACTTTAACGCTTATCCTGGGCTGGTATTAGAAAGAACAATGTCGAAACTATATTTCTATTTCGAGTCCCGATTCAGGAGGTTGTGTCCCGGAGCCTCTCCAAGAATACAGCCTGGATTAGCATTCGAGTCTGGTACTTTGTCATTCAAGGATGTGGTAAACCGAAATATTTAAATCAGCCAAGCATAAAAAGCGTACATTTTGAAACCTTAAGTGACATAAGTTGAGTAATTTGAAACATAACTCAGATAAACGAGTGTTTGTGAACACCATGGCCACTGTGGTTTTTACAATGCACTCCTCTTTCTTAGTTGCATCTCATAAAGGTTGTTATAAAGTTACAGCATGATGTCATTGGAATCTTTTCGTTAAAAGAGCAAGCATAAACATACTAACGTATTGCGAAGAAGCGAAGAAATTCCATTGTGATACATTCTTAAGTCACTTTCAGCAACTGTCAATCTCGTTTTTACTATTATTATTATCATTATTATTATTATTATTGATAATAGTAATAGTAATAGTAATAAAAATAGTAATAGTAATAGTATTAGTAATACATGTAGTAATAATTATAATGATGATGCTAGACAATCGTAATAACGCCATTACTTTTGATGAATAGAGTGACAACAAGAAAATCCATGTTCCTCATCTAGTCCAACTTCCCAAAATGTAACATATCGTCACCGTGATCATCTTTATTAGGTCAAACATCAAAACTCTGTGAGACACCTCGCCTTACGAAGGAGTGGTTACTACCTCATACTCGTCCGGCTCGTCTCCCACCCCGAACAGTTTAGTATACTCTCTCTGCTGGCCTTCCGGTCCATTTGTTTTTGTTAGTTAATCTTTCATAACCGGGTGTTTGTGACACATTGCCGTACGGCACCCCCCCAATATTTCGTGATATACAGATGCCTGTATCTCCGATAAGGCGCTGTCTCGAACCTAATTGTCGTCAACTTGCTCATGTCCCCATTGGCTGGATCTTGTCCACCATAATTCTGCTTGGTCCAATAGGTACACCTGTTAAACATCGTTGAATGAAGTGGTGTTGAGAATAATGTTGCGCTTAATGTCGAGTTGAGAGAAATTATCTTTCATTCCTTTTAAATCGTGATTAGCAAAAAAATTCCCCGTCCCTTAAGCAGCTTACACAAAATCCATGGACATAAAGGTAAAAAAAATAAGAACTTATGCAGAGTTTTATCATATGCTCATGACATGAGGATTGTTACTTTCAGTTTTCAGACATCCCTTTTGTAGACAAACCCTTTCTAAAATCAACATTGGTTGTTCTCATCCCATCAGGAACATGTAACTCAGTTTATATGAAGACCCCTTTAAGAAGTTCGTAGTAAATATTTCAGTCCAAATCGATACACCAGCAGTGCTTTTCTCAATAGAGAAACATGCTTCAAATTTCACGAAGACCCATCAAAGGATTAGATAGATAATGAAGCAGGCGAAAAAATTACAAGAAAGTAAACAAATCAATATAACCGTCAACACCAGCCGCGCTATGTCAGGGAGTACCTTCAACGAAGTTTTTAATATATTTATTTTGATATAACGTCCGTACAAATTTAAGGAAGAAAATACGGATCAGTAATAACATTCACACTCATACTCCAGTCATTAATCACTGGGGGTGTTTTGGCCACCTTGCAGTCTACGGTCAAGAATTTTCCAATTCATACATCAAGAAATCTTGAAAACACTGTTGTTGACAAAAACCTAAACGACACTGTAGTGTGCCAAATTAGCCGGAGCTGTCCGAAAATTGGCATAAGCCATGCTCCAGCTAATGTGATCAAATACGTGTACGACAAATTTCACAAGGGTGCATTAAAAACGATAGAAATATTGATGAAAAGAAGCTTATTCGATTCAACGTTCGTTCACTTGTGATGTTATCGTATACATTACAATTCACGTACACTGTAGATATAGTAATACAAGTTAAGGTAACACTCGATCAAACCCCATCTTCGTCTCTTCCAGACGGAAATGTGAGGCACGACTATTAATAGTTTTGCGAGGGCAAAACCATGAAGACGACATATGGACGAAATTTTGATTTTTTTAAAAATAAACGTCGTTCTCACTTTTGAGTGGCTGTTACTTGTATTTTGTTATGGGGATCAAAGGTTTTGACCAAGATAAATCAAACCATTTTCACTTTGATTTCCAGAAAAAGGATTGATCGGATAGACTCAAAGCTGACCCTAAACTAATAAAAATGACAATCAGGGAGCTTAGAATATGTATGCATGTACTTGTATGCATGTATGCATGTATATATTTATTATATTGACAGGTACAGCTAATTCAAACAGTAACCGATGTAACAATAAAAAGCATCCCAGTTGGATATATTAAGTCACTTTCACCACACAACTCAAGATGTTCCGCAAACGGTTCAAAACCAGACTTGACATATTTGGCGAATTGCCGAGGGAAATACTGAAACAGCAGTTTTAATGTATTTAGCCTTCTGAAATTTACAGAGTTCGGGACTTTAAGGGAAACATTATGAGACAGAATAGACATCAGTGAGTTCTAAATAAAACAATCAAACTCACCTTCTACAGAATCAGTGTCACAACACAAGCAAAGTCTTTCGTTTACATATCGGCCAGTTTCCAAGCGCAACGGACGATTTCCTGCTCTAAACTGGGCCAGAAGAGATCGCTCAGAGCGAGAAAAATTAAGCTTAGGGCTCCGTTAAAGACTCGTTCTTATAACTTAGGTTTTGTTACAACAGAGTAAGCCCAAACACGTTTCGAGTATTTTAGTAGTTTGTTTCTAGCATCTACTATGTTACAAGTAGTACAATTTTGAAAACAGGATTGCACGGAAATTATGTTAAATAATTTTTTGATGCCGTCTATGCAAAAAGTCCTACCAACAGAGTAATCCCATAGAAATATCTTTTTCACAGAAGAAATCGGCATTAACGCACGGCGGTGATCGATAAGTGCACATTCGGCATCAAATTAAAACTTTCAGAAGTTTCTTGACTGTGACAGCAAGTAATTTTCACAGTTACTTGAGTAGAGTATTTAAGATTTCAACATACGGTTAATTTGGGTATTGAACAATGCACAAATTTAGGAATTATAGTTCAGTCTTAGCAACCCAATCAAGTTTTGCCGAATGCTCAGAATCACGTGATTCGCCGTGGGCGGAGTTTGTATGTCATTTACCTGATCTAGGTCAACGCGGTCTTATCGAGAAGGGCTGGTACAACGTGGACGTGGTGTAAATATAATACAAAACATAATTATCGAGAGAATTGCGCTGCGACAGTGGTCGAGAAATGACCAAGCTGGATGAGATTTAGCCATGATTTTCGAACTACTTTCACATTGCCAAATAGAACTATAACCCTGTCTCTTGGTTTCCTTACTTATACAAATCAAGTTTGCAAAACTGTGATCTTTGTTTCATTTTATCAGAGACACTCGATGGTCTGATTTCCTATAATCGCAATTCACTGGGCCGGTCTTACAGGAGAACTAAGTATCAGTTTACTACACGAGTAACGTGTTGTTTCTGGTTTCCATAACTAATGTCTTGTTGTAGGTATTATAAATCCGTATTTGACGTATCGCAGTAGACCTGAATCCCTGGTCCGAAGTTTGGAGGTGTGAAGTATACTGGGAAGCCGAATGCATGCATCATTCAGCAAGTTCATTCATGCAATAAATCGTGACCTTTGCTATTATGCTTGAAAATAAAAATCTCTTCGGTTTAAGCCATTGCGTACATTTTTGTATATTTCAGATTCGATTCACAAGTCCTATGAATGAATGACGACTTTTAAAAAAATGGCGGTAATCTTAAAACCCTCGGTAGTGGTCGGTCAATCGCAGACACAATCGAAAGTGTCATTGGGTCACTGGGCATAGATACATGTAAATCATCAACAGAAACAGGAGAAATACGACGGGGAAAAGCGATTGCTGAAAAACCTCCAGGAAGCGTATCTGAATCAAAGTTAAGATATTAAAGGAAGCATATATTCATTGCCACAGGAGCATCCATCGTCATTCTAATGTACATACAAGGCATCGTCATTAGTCCAAACATTCACAGGAACACTCTTGCCTAATTTCATAACGATCCTGCAAGGTCATCACGCGCTACAACTGCGAACGCCGGAAGCGCCGGACAGAGATGACGGTAATATGAGCCCACTTATGTACAATGTGCAAGCATCTTCGTAATGAGAACTAGCTGTCCAAAAACCATTACCTAGCTTTGATGTTAAATTTTCAATAGTAAGATTCCCCAGAGGTTCCGCCGTAATTTGCTCCCTTTGAAACGCTGGAACAAACTTTTGTAACCCCAGCGACTCCAGAAAGACCGTAACCGCATCATTTAAAATAATTGTTAGAATTCNTCAATCGCAGACACAATCGAAAGTGTAATTGGGTCACTGGGCAGAGATACATCGACAGAAACAGGAGAAATACGACGGGGAAAAGCGATTGCTGAAAAACCTCCAGGAAGCGTGTCTGAATCAAAGTTAAGATATTAAAGGAAGCATATATTCATTCCCACAAGAGCATCCATCGTCATTCTAATGTACATACAAGGCATCGTCATTAGTCCAAACATTCACAGGAACACTCTTGCCTAATTTCATAACGATCCTGCAAGGTCATCACGCGCTACAACTGCGGACGCCGGAAGCGCCGGACAGAGATGACGGTAATATGAGCCCACTTATGTACAATGTGCAAGCATCTTCGTAATGAGAACTAGCTGTCCAAAAACCATTACCTAGCTTTGATGTTAAATTTTCAATAGTAAGATTCCCCAGAGGTTCCGCCGTAATTTGCTCCCTTTGAAACGCTGGAACAAACTTTTGTAACCCCAGCGACTCCAGAAAGACCGTAACCGCATCATTTAAAATAATTGTTAGAATTCGTAACATTAGTGAAATTCTTCAGAATTTCTTCAGAAACACAAATCAAAACAACAGTATTTCAGAAATGTAATCTTTGGGTATGCAAAACAGAGTTTCTTACCTAAATTTCGACGGCTATCCCTCTCTTAGCCAGTGCTGACCTTAAAATATGAATTCTTATGGTTACCCTGCTTCTAGAAAATACATGTAATTGGGCGCAAGTTGTCCAAATATGTTGTTTGACACCTAATTCTTGTAGCTAAGAACACACACGACTTGAGTTACACTAAAACTTCCTGCTAACCAACATAATTATCGTTTCTTATCAAACAAACTTTGCATTCTGCAAGCATTTCCTCCACAAAATTCTATTAAATCAAAAAACGAAAATCGGCTGTCATGCCAAGTCAGGTGCAGACAGGGGCAGCTCCTGCCATTTTTTCGCTGTCAAACTTCAGAAAAGGTTCACACATTTTGCTGCAAAGTCTCGTGAACTCAATTAACCTTCCTTAAGACAAATTTTATAAGGAAACAACAGAATATAGACTTCATGCATGCTTTGAACATGTTGACTTACTTAACGGAAATTCAGAAAATAAAGAATCAAACCCCACACTGGTCCTGATGACGTACTTTTGTACTACTGAATCTAAATTGCGACGTCATATACATCAATGGGAATTTTATAGCAATGGCGTTTCACATTTCGACGGGGTTGTTAGCCAGTACTTTAATATCGTTTTGCGTCGTGCATTGGGCAAGTCAAATGCAAACGACGCTGATTTCGCCCGTCTTAAAATAGGACTCGTCAATACTTAAAACATTTTATCTCAAATGCACTTTATTTAGCCTATTAAAAGTCTCTTGAACATGATGCCTTCAAAGTTTTGAATGCAAAAAAGTCACAGGCAGTTTGAAATTGACACATCTGACGGATAACTGTACAGTACATAATTCGCGTGCTCATTGTGCCAACTGGCGGAGATATATTACAGAAATCAGAAAACAGGTTTTAATTTATCCAAAGCCTTTCCACCCAGTTCGTCTCAGTAGTAAAATACATATTCAAGTAACCTATACCACAGAACGAGCACGTTCACTAACCTTATTTGGACAAAATTAACGATCAACATTTCAAAAATTCCATCTTCATTACCAGTAGTCGACGTTTCACAACTTACAATGAGATAGACATGTGTATTACCAAAAGAATGAATACCTACTGTACAACATGCAAAACATACATGTATGGCGGGAAAATTAGAGTGGCTGTGTAAATAGCTGGATGTCATAGGATGACGAAATTCTATTGAGTTGGGGGTTTGTGTTCTAAAATTTTGAAACTTTCTTTTGCAAACAGACCGAATTTACAAGCATTGTGATCTAAAACCCCAATGTTGTCACAATCTATCTCGTGACGAGTATCCATCAGATGGCTATTGACAGAACTGTATTTATCCTTAGAATGGTCATTAAATCTAACTTTCACAATCCTACAAGTCATGCCAATAGACCTTATTCACAAAGTCGCCATTTTAGTAGTAGGTTTCAAAAAACAATGCATTTGAGACATGAATATAACGAGGCACGCGAAAAAATCACCCTTGGCGCTGTATTTAAGCGCAAATTGCACGGTTTTAAAACCTAAAAGGAGGCGTATTTTTAAAATGGCGACTGCATGAATAGGGTGTATAGATGATGCGTAACAGCCAACACAGCTCAAACAATACACAAAATTAGATCGCTTATTACGGAATTTACAAGACCCGTGATCTAAACTTCAAAGGCTGTCAAAATCTTACTTTGGCCTCATGTTATGACTCAGAACGAAGTAATTGGGTTTCACACCCATCTCTTCAGCTTCATCGCCACTGTGAAGTCATACTACACAAGGCAGGATTGGGATAACATTTATTTACTAACTGAGTACCACTAACAGCTTTTTGTACGCTACCTGCTCTTTGAATGAATAACAAAATCATTATGAAATCAACACCATAGAAAAAACATACATTTGCAAATACCTACATGTATTTGCACCAGAGCCAAGCAGCGATAACGCGCCCTCTCTTTTGAGTATAACCAGAAGTAGGACTAGCAGCACGATTAACACCGCAGACGCTGAGACGGCAATGTCGGCTATTTCACTATCTGCTAAGTCCTCGAGAATACTGAGATCTAGAAATATAGTTCACACGTATTACTAGAGCAAGCTTGACAAGCATGAGAAAACCTCAGGAGCTTTTTCGGAAACTCCCATTTCCCCGAAGTGGTTTGGCGTCCACAAAAAGTCCCCAGAGTGCTCTTGGGGATAAGAGTGGTTGCTTCTTACGGAAACTTGTATTGCTTAAAAACAGCGCTATGACTGGGCTGTGTGTTTTAACATAAGTAAGCGATGTACTTAGAAGTGAAAAGAAGATTGAACTCGGTAACCAGCACCAGCATGCTACTGATTGTCTGAATAACATTCAGAGCTCAGTGACCCTACAACTACTGTATGGTGATGACCTACTTACTTTCCCTGTATCTCTCACTCTCATTTCACCACATGCATGTGACTTGAAAGGTAGTCGATACTTGTTGTCCTGCTGTACATATTCTGATGATGTCTTATGAATAGACGAAACGTTGAGTTAACATGAACGTTTTATTTGTGCGGCGATTGTCCATTTTCTAATCGTACTATTGCCAAAAATGATGTAATTCAGTAAAGACGACATTGGAGGAGGTGATTTGTTTCTGCTGAAATTTAAACTTTCGTTGACTTGAAATACCAATCAAGGTTTCACTCCAGCAGTAGTTTGGCTATAGTGTAGTACCGCGACGCCTCCTTTCATAGTTGGCAAAGCCACCGATATACAGTACATGTATCTAAAACATGTCAACGCTCCATTCAAGAATTGAAAAAATGACATTGCACATTTCCCTCTATGAATGCAAACGATCCTAAAGGGTCTTGTTGTTGGTTGGGGCTCTTTCGGACATCCTCTGTACACTGCTCTTGAATTCCTAGTGGTACAAATTTAAAGCTAAGCCTGAGAGCCCAGACAATGTAGTCATAAACGACTACCGTACATGTATAGCCCCGCAATTATACGGAACCGCGCCTAACTGCGGGACTTCGGTGTATGCCCTTAAAATCGGAACATCTGCCTTTTCAATGTTTAAAAAAAACTCCTAGTTTGCGTGTGGATTATAGTGCAAATTGTATCTAATGACGTATTGCCGGAGAACCTGTATTGCTTGTTCGTCTTCACAGGAAAATTACAAGTCTATGGCAATTTCAGTCCCTACAGTCCTTGGATGAGGAGATGAACCAAGTTTTACTTTATACGTAAGTTGTTCTTGAAAATAAATCTTGTATATTTAGAATTTAAGTGTTCCTGTACTCATCTCGAATGCATTAACGCTACACATTGTGTGAATTGAATTGTATTTAGTGAATTTTTAAAATCATCCAAGGTGCGCCTACATGTATAACCGGAGCACCGCCTACGCTTAATTGCGGATCTTAGGCGCATGCGTCTATATGCGGGACATTTAAGTAAAAAAATCTTGCGAAAAATTCGTAGTAATCCGCATGTAGGCGCATGCGCTTAATTGCGGGGCTGAACTGTGACCAATGGATTCCTACACATAGTACATGTACTTCCTATCATACTACCAAGCAAAATATGAGTCTATCAGAGTAGAACAGCCCAGATTAGGGTCACATTTGATCCATGTGTTGAACCAGTACGAGTTCAAAAGTCGTAACCGCAAAATGCGATGATAATAATATTGAAGAAGTTAAGGCGTGCTGGCCTGCTGATTGTGTTTGGTGTTGCCAGTTGCCGCTAGGGGCACTGCATTATTGGTGCGGCTCTTTAATTCTCTCATTCATTCTGCCATCTTTGGCGCATTAAAGACGTGCCGTGTAGTCCGTTACAAGACAATGCGTTCTTACCACTTCTGAATGTGTCTATAATACTTTAAGTGAACAACTAGACATCTGAGTATTTTTGTGGTTTAGAATGTTGCTTGTTGTGTTTAATTAGACAGTCTTTGGCATTTTTTTCGCATGACTCATGTAGTGGATGCCGCCACTTCGGTCATTTTTGTGACCTTGAAAATTGTATTTTGTTTAGTCAAGTCATTTACTTTATAATTTCACTGTGTTTCATATGCTACGCCTTACTGTGGGCTTTTTAGGTGATGAGTCAATAGTTTCGAACGAGAAATTGACTGTTTGTATCTTTGTTCATGTCCCATTATAGAGCCAAGGAAGTACAGTACACCTCATCATAATCGCAGAACTTAGTTCTCTATTATCTCCGTAACAGAAAATATTGTTTGATATTTACAGTATTACTACTAACAGAAATAGGAGTAGTAATTGGACAGTGATGATAACAATACTATACCAATGACTACACAAAATCAAAATAGAGACAAATTTAAAAAGGTTGACGGGGGCTTTGTCGAAGAAACAAGCTTTTAATTTAGTTCACTAACTGCTACAAAACTGCACTCGACTTGTTCCATCATACTCGAGTAAGAAATGCGTTTTGATTTTATAAAAACTGGCAGTTATCATAGGCGGATTTAGGGGGGGCAGGGGGCCCGCCCCCCCCCCCNCAAGTGTCAAATTCGGAACACGGCGCAATCGTAACGGAACCATGGCTAAGTATAGGCTCTCCCGCGATATCCCTGGCGATCAGCAGTGGCGCTGCACACTACGACTCCGTTTCCGGCGTCTGCTCCAATGTACAATGAAGAAAATTACTTCATTTTTTAAAGAAAATGAAATCTAAGTTACGATGAAAAAAAAAGCTGCTGGTAAGATGTGAATTCAAATGGAAGCCTTAGTGAATCACTCAGAAACTCGTAATTCTCGCTTTGTCAAACCTTAACTTAAGACGATTTCCAAAGCAATCGCGTCATTATTGCCAATTGAAGACTACTTTAAATACAACAAATTTGTTACGAACTGATTGCACAAAATATAAAACGTGTACTAAGCATTACAAAAAGAAGTAGGTTTCGCTCGCAAACGCTGTGGACCATAAACAAGTAGGTCTTTTAGTATTGATTAAGAGGTTGAAGCGTGGTGGTGTTGTGGCAAAGCACGTGCACTGTATCCATCAGATCGTGAGTTCTAGTCTGTGGTAACTGCAGTTTTTCTTCTTTGACACGTTCTCCGTGTTTTTTTTCGCCTTTTTTTCTTGGATAATACTTCAGGAATCAAGGAAAATGCTTGACTTTTAGAGGAAAAAACAAAAACTTCCTGGGCGGGAAAGGGGTTTGCCCCCCTCCCGACCTCCCCCCATTCGGTGCTATGCGCATCTACAATCGTGCGTTGCGCAAATGTTAACAGACAAAATGTTGGGCCCCCCTTGTGATATCCCAGATCCGCCACTGGTTATTACTATTGACTGTTGCTTGAATAGATGATAGGTGAAACAAATGAAACGCTGTTTTTGTGGTTGTTTACTTGAATGCAATACGATACAAGTAGTCTACACATTCTCTCTACAAGGCGGAAACAGGTTCTCCTTTGCAAAGTTATTGCACATGATTAGGACTGAGAAGAAATCTAGCTGTATGCGGTGGGCGGGTGGCATTTGACGCGACCGGGTAGTCGAATCATTGTGGATCTAAGGGCGGGGACAATATCCAGTTCTAAAGCTTATGTAATTAGCCAAGTGTTCCTGTTTACGAAGGGCACTCACAATTAATTGGAATTAAGACCACCGAAATCCTGATCTACCAGTGGACAAAATATTTACATGTAGTGTTGTCTAAGATAGTCTTTATTGAAGCAAAAAAGAACAAGAAGAGTGGTGAGTGTAAGACCTAGAATATGTCAATATACATTGTGCAGTAGGTTACAGTTTGGGATGCATTTCAACCTCAGTACAGTCTTTCACTGGGCTTTTGTCAAGAGGGTTTAATGTCAACCTCCTTTATACCGCATATGGCGGTGCAATACCCGTGTCAAGTGTCGGTACAAAACTAGAAAAGATTACTGTATGGTAACTAGACCAATTAAAATGAAGAGGTCGAAAAAATGAAGTGGCACGTTTTACCTGTAAAATGAGCGGTATAGATATGTTGAAAAAGTTGGACACATATGCCCAAAAAAGCAACTAACCATCCGTTGTACGAGATTGACAAACTTAATAAATCAGTTGAACATGGTTTTTGCAAAAAAATAAAACACTTTATTTCCCGCACGACATCAATTTTCACTATGAACAAAGTTTTACTTATAAAATTTCTCATAAAATTGATTGAGGCAAATATTGATCAAGCCTTCATAGGCGTACATGTACACTCACTTCAGGTAGTTGGAGATGTTGAAATAAGTGTTCATCTGAGTTGTATATAAATTTTGCGGTGAATTACAGTAAAAATGATTCTGGTAACCCAGTCGAACGCGGAATGATGACGTCATTCTGTTGCAGCGTTAAACTCTGAAGGTTTCTTTGAAAGTAACAAGTAATATAATTAATTCTGACACTTACAATAGTCCATAGGACATGTACATCAGCCACGTGGTTGCTTATATCATTTCCTCACCTTTCACTCGCTCTGGCAGCCCATGCAGTAGGGATTAAAATCACTCAATTCAATGACGCGAGTGCTATCACCTGCCTTCCACTGAGATAATGAGAGCTCTTAGAGACCGCGATTAGGTGACGGACCATAATCCAATTCATCATTCTACACCAATAATCCGAACGTGGTCGCAAAGAAAACATATTCTTATCTCCATAACGGTAAATTAAATTATAGTCTTAGATGAACCTGGTATGACGTTATCGTAAAATTTGTCCATTCAGCGAAATATCTCCTTTTTGAACCGCCATTCGTAATCTTGCAGAAATTGACAGTTACACACACAACATTGACGGGAATACTTCACCGTCACGCAAAATGACAAGTAAAATGAATATGCAACACACAAGTTACACGGCTAATCAAGATTTTTGTGAATCGAAATGGAAAACCGATATATCAAATTTGAATTTTGAAATTTCACCCTTTATAAACGCAATCATTTTTCCCTTATAGTTCTTAACGTTCGCTTAGTGATCGACAAATTCTGCCTGGTTGGCCGAAAATGCACGGAGGTGGCACTGAACAGTTAGGCTGCGGCCACGTCCAATTTGCAGTGCCAAAATATTAAAATCTAGGGATAGGCCAGGTTTGGGGATCAGTTTTTATTAAGGCGTTGCAAGTACAGAAGTAAGCTCAGTGAATGTGGTTTGTATTTGTGAACATGATGAGAACAAGAAATAACCACTTGCACGGCTGTAGCTGTACTCTTCCTTATGAAAGCGGGACCCTATTGCATTTCTACATTGTTGGGAAACGACTGAGAAACTTGCCATCAAACAAGCCAGAGTTGCATGAATTCAATTTGTTAACAGTACTTTTGAACCACATTTTGGAATCTGTAAGAAATTTTGCTTTCAGAAACTAATGGTGGCATTTGTCGTGCATTGTCAGAGAAGTGGAGGTTTTGTAGTGAAACGTGCCGATTTTGTGACCCCCTTTTTATCTGGGCTTACATTGCAGCGTTTGCGAATATAAAGGTGAAAGATTTGTTATTCACTCATACATGGTGAATAGATATTTAGACATTTTAAATAAAACTTTGGAGCATTTTGACCGCTCGAAGAAAGTGTTCGTACATTTTCATAAATTCCCGACTACTACTTGTGTACGCTTTGCCTACAATATTCCCTTTCTCACTACATAAAAGCGATTACCACACTCTCGAATTAAAGAATAAATTTACATTAATTTTAGTTTCAACGCTTGTAATGCCTTGTGCTATGCTAGTTTCACCTAAGTTTTCGAACCGACGGGTAATGTAACTGAAATCAGTTCCGCTGATAATGCTAGACTGCCATCTAAATACTATTAATGCGGCCAGTTTACAGGTAACTTTTCTCACCAAAAGGTTATACATGATATTAGATTTTGTTTTAAATCGTCATATACAGTCATTAAGTCGTTATTTATAAACAAATTTTAAGAGACAACTTAATTAATTTGACTGCATTAAGTACTAAGACAACAGCATGTTTCATTTTTGCGGTCAGACGATTAAACAATTCACCGGAATATAAAGTGACCAGCTCTTTTGGTAGTTGTGAGTAGCCCTTAAAAAGGGCTGTTGTTTTTATTGTGGGCTTGAGGATTCCACAGAAGTCGTCAATCTGTCTTAACCAAAAGCATGTTGACGTAGATTAAGAAGCAGACTCTTTTGTTTCTCCTCATATTTGTGGAATGCGTTGCGAAGTCCGTGCGTTGTAACGATCCGCCGCTGCATTTGATCTTTACGAACTTGGTCACATCTCTTCACTGCCCTCAGGTAACGAATCCTCATATCATCCAACTCTCTGTCCAGGATTTGTACTTGTGTATGTGCGCGAAGACTTTTCTTGTGAGCTTGGTATATTTTGGCTTGGATATCGGGTTCCGTCATTTTACAACGAACGTGTACGTCACAAACGATGTCTTGATCAGTTGTTAGCCAACACTAGATGGCAAAGCTAAATGTATTATACGTTGAGATGGTGATACGTGACACATTGTGACTAGATTCAAAGAGGTGTGGAAGCCAGTTTGGCAGAGATTATGTTCAGTACTTATTACCAGTGGCAGCTTAATCCGCATTACTGCCAGGGGCATATCTGGACCCAGCCCATTACTTAGAAGGCCATTGCGTAACAGCTAATGACAACTGGTCGATTGGTCTTTTCATGTATATGTAGTTAGGAAAAAAATACTTGATAATCGTAAATCTTAAAAGCAAGTTACCCTATTCAATAAGTGTTGTGAAACTTTCATTTTTTATTTCAAAAAGTGACAGACAATTAAATGAAAAGTTTCTTTGATAATTACAGGCGTATTTCTTGACAATATTGTTCATGGACGTGTCAAACATCAAGTTGTTCGCATCCACATTTACTGAACGTCAGACGGTCACAAAGATTAACATTTTAAGAACCCAGACTACAAACGAAACTCTTTCAAGTATTAGCTCTCAATTACATTTCCATGTACATGTCATGAACAAACACATGCTTTCTGTTAAGTATGTATATGTGGAGGATAAATCTAAATAACCTGCGACCTGTTACAGTACAATTAGGTGCCGAAATGAATAAACAAAAACTGTATTGTCGGTGAATGTATTCGCACTAGTAATATGTCCAGCGATATTGCATAAATAGGTTTGAAGAACGTAAAAGACACACTCTGCCTTATTTTACATGTTTTAAAAAACAAATAAAAGACTTAATTATTCGATTTACATCACTTAAATAACAATGGTTTATAAATAAAAGATATGTTTTTATTTATGCTATTTAAGGAGATTTCGTGAAAAAACGAAATTCAATAGCAGGAGCTCAAAAATATTTTCAAAATACTATATCCTTTTGTAATGAATTTGGCAACATCATACTGGCAGATGGTTCATCCTTTTAACGAAACTTTGTTTAAATCGTATCATTAAAACCCAAATTGCAATATCTATTTGCAATTATGTCTTCAAAATTAGTAGTGTCACAACATCATATATTAATATACAAATTAGTGCCCACGCTGGCAATTGTTGAATTGTTATTCTTCACATAACAGAGGTGAGTGAAGACACAAGAGCAGGCAATACAAGCCATCTAATATAATATTACGGGAGAATACATTCCAGATCTCGTCATGACACGTAAACGTATATTTTCATCCAATAAGGCTTTTCTGTTCATTGCTCTGCCACTTCAGTTCATACATTTGCTGAATGTTTTTTATTCATAGATCATAGATTTGCAAAAAGATATCTACATATACAGGTTGTATGTAATGAACATCTTATCATGAAATTGACATCTATTGTAATTTGACCAGTACAAAGAGGCGTCCCTCCCTAATCCCTCTCCATCCCCACCCTCGCTTGTATGCAAATATGGCGTAAGCTGGGTTACTTCACGGTCACCTACACTAACCTGGTTTCTTAACGCGTTGAATCATATTTTCCTCCGTGTCTCTTTAAACTGCAGCGGCAATTGCGAGGATTTAAAACACGTGCAAAATATTTCCTAGTTATGATTAGTCTGAAAAAGGCGTTAAATAAACTTGCATTTTTGATGTAGTCTCCGTATCAATCTCAGAGCACAATGCATCATTGCTTGGTCTCGTTGTCCATAATAAAACAATAAAAAAACGCCAGTTTCTAGCAAACCACCACCTAATATCTTTGATTACAGGTTAACATTTTTGTACATATCTGAATCAGGAGTGATCTCTTACCTTTCAATGTTAAACTAAAGCACGAATTATCATCTATTTCCGTGAATGATAAACAAATAGATGACTTTATTAATATCTGTAAAGTACACGTTTAAAGGGCTGTTACATTTTCAGTTTAAATATTTTGCTTTTCTTTTACAATCAGGGGAAATGAAAAGTCGCGATGTGTCCTATCACTACGCAGTTTTTTGTCATACGTGAGTCGTCAGGTTCTGGGATCCATCACAAATATATGATATGAAGTGAACAATTCCTTTTGGAACATTTGGGTAGCCCTTAAAAGGGCTGTTTTTTGGTATATGTCTGAATTGCTTATTCAAACAACCGATCTCCTAAACCCTTGAGACGAAGGAGGGATAGAGACAGGTGGGCCTTTCTTTTACCGTAGTGGAAAAACATGTCGCGCAGCCCGTGCGTGATCATCCTGCGCCGGTGAAGCTGTTCCCGGCGAACTGAATTTCCACTTCTCAGAGCCCTCTCGTAGCGTATGTCGGTATCTTGCAGCTCTCGATCCAATAATTCGACTTGCTGTGCTGCTTTCAAACATTTTGCCTGTGCGTCGTGCAGTTGCTCATCAAGTGTAGAATCGTCCATCGTGGCGAGAACGAACGTGAATGTGACCTCAAATGTCAGTATACTGATTCTAATATAAAGACAACGTTGTTATTGGCAGTTGGCCAAGCTGTGTTTAGTAGCACGTGACACTATGACGTCACGAGGTTTTATGCTTCCCCGATATTCCAAAATGGCTGGGTTCACACTTTTCTTATCTCAGTGACCACAAGTCTAGATGTCTTTTGTTGGCTTGGCTTGTTAGATAATTCACTAATCAAGTTACGTGTACATGAACCTCAAAACAATGATTATGTTACTTTGAATGAAATGAATATGATAGCCCTCCTAAGAACGGGATTTTACATTTTTTCCCAACAACAATGCATTAGTATTCAATACTGTTACAGTAACGTGTCATGCAGGTCTTGAAATAATTATGTCTCAAGATTTAAATTTGTGTCATTACAGTAACTTCAAGTAATTTAACAGTATTGTACTTCAAATCGTGTAATATTTACTAATTGGCATTCAACAGTTGACAGGAATACACCATAAATTAAATATTCCGTATTTCTTTTTATTGGTGGAGATGATATCCCATATACATGTACGCCGTCGTGTATCTCTGTGCCATTACGTTTTGACGTCAAAAACAACAAAGTTTGTTAAATTTAATTAGTCCAAAACATTACTTTTAAAAATTGTTGATGACGCTGGAAACACATTTTATTACCATCAGAAACTTGCTGCTTCGGCTTTGTGTTTTCGTAAAAATGATAACACCCAGGTTACATTTTGGGATGCATTTCAACATCAGTATAGCTTTTCAATGGACTTTTGTCAAGAGGGTTTAATGTCAACCTCCTTTATACCGCATATGCTGAAAAAATTCAACATATGTCGCAAAAAACAGTAAAACATCCGTTTTACGAGATTGACAAACTTATTAAAACAGTGGATTTTTCCCAAGGAAGTAAAATATTTAAAACATTTTGATTAATTTTGGTTTAAATGATACCGCACGACATAAAATTTCACAGTGATCAAATTTTCTAAATTTTGCTTATAAAACATCACATAGCATTGCTTGGGGTAAATGATGATCAAGCCTTCATAGGCGTACATGTACAATCACTTCAGATAGTTGGAGATGTAAAACTGGTGTTCATCTGAGTTGTACATGCATTTTGCTGTAAATAAAGTTATGTTTGTGAGCCCCATAGAATGCTGAATGATGACGTCATTCTTTCGCAACTTTAAACTCTGGAATTTTCTTTGAAATTTACAAGTAGAATATTAAGTTATGGTTCATTGGGACTCATAAATCAGCCACGTGGTCCTTTACAGTATTTCCTCAACTTTCACACGCTCCGACAGGTCATACATGTACGGTGATCGGTACAGTAGACGAAGGATTAAAACCACTTCATTCACTGGCACCAAAATTATCGCTTGCCTACCACTGAGATAATATGAGCTCTTAGATCACCTCAATCAGGCGGCGGACCATAATCCATTTCACCACTACCCACCTATAACCCGAACGTGGTCCTGTAACAAACGTATTGTTATCTCTAAAGCGGTAAATTAAACAACGACCTTACATAAACCTGGGATGATGTTACCGACAATTTGTGCATTCAGCCAAATGGTTTATTTGGGACACCGCCATTTGTAATCTTGCACAAATTCACAGCTGTACAGGAAATATTGACTGTAAAACTTCACCGCTACGCAAATTGGCAAGTAAAATGAATATGCAACACACAAGTTACACCGTTACTTTCAATGTGTGTGAAGGGAACGGTAAAACCATACATTAATTTTGAATTTTGAAATTTCACCCCTTATAAACGTTATCATTTTCCTTTTGATGATGGGCCGTTGTGGAGAAAGTGTCGCCGGAAAAATACGACCGTAATTAGATACATTACGCCGTTATTTACGCCGTTAAATACGCCGTAAAATTACGAGTGCAATTTAATTCACTACGGCGTAAAATTACGCTCATAATTTAAATTAAAAACTCTGAGCCAATGACGTTGATTTTACAAATCACGGTCGCGCGCGCTCATGTAAATACTTATTTACTGTCGGGTTACGTGTCTACGCTACGAGCACTGAATCATGGCGGATCAAATCGCTGCAGCAATGTCAGCGATTTTGCAAGAACAAGCTGCCCCGCAGGAACAGTCGTGTACCTTAGGTTAACACTGATTGGAATAAATTTGGAACGTTTTAAAGGTATTTTACGAGCGTAATTTACAGAGGCATTTCCCCCATTTAATTTACGAAAGCGTAATTGTACGGCGACACTTTCCCCTCAACGGCCTACCATACCCTTTATCTTTCTAACGTTTGCTTATAGTGATCGACAATCTTTTCTGCCTGGTTATCCGGCAACGCACGGAGGTAGAGGGTAGAGTAGGTGAGGGCGAAGCCCTCGGACTGCTTCGCAAGATCGGTGGATCTCGCCTTCTGTCAACGCACGGAGGTAGCTGCGGCCAGGGCCAATTTTCAGTGCCAAAATATTAAACTCTATTTGGAGGCCAGGCTTGGGGATCATTTTTTATTAAGGTGTTGCAAGTTCAGATATTGGCTCAGCGAATATGTTTTGTTTTGTGAACATGTTGAGAATGAAAGAAGATCACTTGCTCGGCTGTAGCTTTAGCCGTCTTTATGATAGCGGGCTCTTGTTGTATATTTGCATTGCTGGGCAGTGACTGAGAAATTGGCTGGAATTTCAGATAGCCCGTAAACAAGCCAGATTTGCATCAGTTTAGTTTGTTAACAGCACTTTTTCGGCACATTATTGGAATCTGTAAGAAATTTTGCTTTCAGAAACTAATGGTGGCATTTGTCGTGCATTGTCAGAGAAGTGGAGGTTTTGTAGATGAAAGTGCCAAGTTTGTTTTCCCTTTTTGTTAGCTTACTTTGCTTTTTAATAGGAGTAAAATGACCAAAAATACAAGAGTCAATAAAAACTTTTGGGCGCAACGTAGGGCTCTTGATGTGAATTGACAGAAAACAAGTAATTTTTGGCATACCGTTCTTGGCAGTGTGAAGAAAACGTGACAAATCCATAGGTGTGTGCTTTGCTAGGCTAACCCTAGTGAGAACTGTTCTGTTACAACGGACCAGACAACGGCCTTGATATTAGTCTTCTAAAATGGTGAAGGGCTGATAATAACTGATGAAATGCATGAAGAATTTGTCGATTTTTGTCCGTTTTATTCTTTTCACGTATAAAAAGAGGTTGTACAGCAATGTGAATTACATAGCATTAAAAGTGAACCGTTTATTGAACCCTAGGCCAGTATAGTTATCTCAGTATTCGTGATGCTTTCATTATCGTTCCACAAGCCGACGATTTTTGCGTGTATTCATCAAACAAAAGGCAAGCTCTATATTTTCCTCGATAACCAAGTCCATCCATATTTTTCTGCAACACTTTGACCTGAGAAAAATCTGTGACCGATTCACTATTTAACACGGGCTGTGTCGGTCATTTCGTTTGCATAATGAGAGCAGTAAATGTAGAATCTAGCTTCAAGAAACTGGTTGTTTGACCGTATTCTTCCGTGCTAATGTGTTTAGAAATGATTTAGCCCAAAACGTTTACTTTTTCCAGTGAGGTAAATGTCTATCTGATCATACTGAGCCATAAATGTTGATCATAAATCAATGGACGACAATCAACGGCAGAGAGATCAATCTCTACGATACGCGTGCATCGTTTACAAAATTGCTGCTCACGACTACTGTGAGGGCTTGCTAATCAAGTACATGACAACAT
>NMRA01000253.1:124604-346643 GCA_002633005.1 Phoronis australis
TGGCGGGTTACATGTCTACGCTACGAGCGCTGAATCATGGCGGATCAAATCACTGCTACAATGTCAGCGATTTTGCAAGAACAAGCTGCCCCGCAGGAACAGTCGTGTACCTTAGGTTAACACTGATTGGAATAAATTTGGAACGATTTAAAGGTATTTTACGAGCGTAATTGTACGGCGACACTTTCCCCTCAACGGCCTACCATACCCTTTTCTAACGTTTGCTTATAGTGATCGACAATCTTTTCTGCCTGCCTGGTTATCCGACAACGCACGGAGGTAGCTGCGGCCAGGGCCAATTTGCAGTGTCAAAATATTAAACTCTATTTATAGGACAGGCTTGGGGATCAGTTTTTATTGAGGTGTTGCAAGTTCAGATCTTGGCTCAGCGAATGTGTTTTGTTTGCATTTGTGAACATGATGAGAATGAAAAAAGATCACTTGCTCTGTCATACACTGTAGCTTTAGCCGTCTTTATGATAGCGGGCCCTTGTTGAATTTCTGCATTGTTGGGTAGTGACTGAGAAATAGGCTGGGATTTCAGATAGCCCGTAAACAAGCCAGATTTGCATTAGTTTAGTTTGTTAACAGTACTTTTTCGGCACATTATTGGAATCTGTAAGAAATTTTGCTTTCAGAAACTAATGGTGGCATTTGTCGTGCATTGTCAGAGAAGTGGAGGTTTTGTGGATGAAAGTGCCAATTTTGTTTTCCCTTTTTGTTAGCTTACTTTGCTTTTTAATAGGAGTAAAAGGACCAAAAATACAAGAGTCGATAAAAACTTTTGGGCGCAACGTAGGGCTCTTGATGTGAATTGACAGAAAACAAGTAATTTTTGGCATACCGTTTTTGGCAGTGTGAAGAAAACGTGACAAATCCAGAGGTGTGTATTTTGCTAGGCTACATGTAACTCTAGTGAGAACTGTTCTGTTACAGCGGACCAGACAACGGCCTTGATATTAGTTTTCTAAAATAGCGAGGGGCTGATAATCACTGATGAAATGCATGAAGAAATTGTCGATTTTTGTCCGTTTTATTCTTTTCACGTATAAAAAGAGGTCGTACAGCAATGTGAATTACATAGCATTAAAAGTGAACCGTTTATTGAACCCTAGGCCAGTATAGTTATCTCAGTATTCGTGACGCTTTCATTATCGTTCCACAACCCGACGATTTTTTGTGTGTATTCATCCATATTTTTCAGCAACACTTTCCCCTGAGAAAAATCTGTGACCGATTCACTATTTAACACGGGCTGTGTCGGTCATTTCGTTTGCATAATGAGAGCAGTAAATGTAGAATCTAGCTTCAAGAAACTGGTTGTTTGACCGTATTCTTCCCTGTTAATGTGTTTAGAAATGATTTAGCCCAAAACGTTCACTTTTTCCAGTGAGGTAAATGTCTTTCTGGTCATACTGAGCCATAAACGTTGATCATAAATCAATGGACGACAATAAATCACAGAGAGATCAATCTCTACGATACGCCTGCATCATTTACAAAATAGCTGCTCCCGACTACTGTGAGGGCTTGCTAATCAAGTAAATGACAACATAAATAAAATAACGATTTTAATATCTAAAACGAACACCATGGATTCCTCGTTTAAAATTAAGTTACAATGTGTTTGGGTGAAACAATCCTCGTTCTAGCGGGTTCACATGTTTGTAGTATTTACAAATTTGAATCCGTGATGAATGTCAGCGTGGAATCCAATTACAGTGTACATATCTCGTAACGTACCCTGCAACATGGCGGCTATTTCTAATATGGTGGAAGAGTTGTTATTCACTCAAACCCGAAGAATGGATATTTCAACAATGTATTATACCTTGGGGAATTCTGAATACTAGAAGAAAGTGATAACACTTGCAGACGTCTGGTACATTTTGTGAAATTCCCGAAAAGTACTTGTGTTGATACTGCAATCAATATTAATTTTCTCACTTCATAAAAGCGATCACCGAATTCTTGAAATAATTAAAGATGGATGTTTCAATTTTCAATTGTTCAAGCCAGTATTAGAAAACTTTAAAATGAGTAACAAAGTAAAAATTTGCGTTAATTTGAATTTCATCGCTTGCAGTGCATTGCGTTTTTCTGGTTTAAAGAATTTCGTACCGTCGGGTAATGTAACTGAAATCAGTTAAATTGATAATG
Organism: Phoronis australis; assembly: GCA_002633005.1. Lineage (NCBI taxonomy): Eukaryota > Metazoa > Phoronida > Phoronidae > Phoronis > Phoronis australis. The sequence continues at coordinate 126,765 of NMRA01000253.1, forward strand.
CTAGACTGCCATCTGAATACCATTAATGCGGCCAATTTGCTGGTAACTTTAGTGAGCAAAAAGATTATACATGATGACATGGTTGATCTTAAATCATGTTTCAAATCGTCATATCCAGTCATTAAGTCATTCTTTATAAACAAATTTCTAAGGGACAAGTTAATTAATTAGACTGCCTGAAGTACCAAGACAACAGAATGTTTAATTTTTCCGGTAAATCGATTAGAAAGTTCAATATCATATGAAGTGAGCAGCTCTTTTGGTACTTGTGGGTAGCCCTTAAAAGGGCTGTTGTTTTTATTGTGGACTTGAGGATTCCACAGAAGTCGTCAATCTGCCTTAACCAAACGCCTGTTGACGTAGATTAAGAAGCAGACTCTTTTGTTTCTCCTCATATTTGTGGAATGCGTTGCGAAGTCCGTGCGTTGTAACGATCCGCCGCTGCATTTGATCTTTACGAACTTGGTCACATCTCTTCACTGCCCTCAGGTAACGAATCCTCATATCATCCAACTCTCTGTCCAGGATTTGTACTTGTGTATGTGCGCGAAGACTTTTCTTGTGAGCTTGGTATATTTTGGCTTGGATATCGGGTTCCGTCATTTTACAACGAACGTGTACGTCACAAACGATGTCTTGATCAGTTGTTAGCCAACACTAGATGGCAAAGCTAAATGTATTATACGTTGAGATGGTGATACGTGACACATTGTGACTAGATTCAAAGAGGTGTGGAAGCCAGTTTGGCAGAGATTATGTTCAGTACTTATTACCAGTGGCAGTTTAATCCGCATTACTGCCAGGGGCATATCTGGACCCAGCCCATTACTTAGAAGGCCATTGCGTAACAGCTAATGACAACTGGTCGATTGGTCTTTTCATGTATATGTAGTTAGGAAAAAAATACTTGATAATCGTAAATCTTAAAAGCAAGTTACCCTATTCAATAAGTGTTGTGAAACTTTCATTTTTTATTTCAAAAAGTGACAGACAATTAAATGAAAAGTTTCTTTGATAATTACAGGCGTATTTCTTGACAATATTGTTCATGGACGTGTCAAACATCAAGTTGTTCGCATCCACATTTACTGAACGTCAGACGGTCACAAAGATTAACATTTTAAGAACCCAGACTACAAACGAAACTCTTTCAAGTATTAGCTCTCAATTACATTTCCATGTACATGTCATGAACAAACACATGCTTTCTGTTAAGTATGTATATGTGGAGGATAAATCTAAATAACCTGCGACCTGTTACAGTACAATTAGGTGCCGAAATGAATAAACAAAAACTGTATTGTCGGTGAATGTATTCGCACTAGTAATATGTCCAGCGATATTGCATAAATAGGTTTGAAGAACGTAAAAGACACACTCTGCCTTATTTTACATGTTTTAAAAAACAAATAAAAGACTTAATTATTCGATTTACATCACTTAAATAACAATGGTTTATAAATAAAAGATATGTTTTTATTTATGCTATTTAAGGAGATTTCGTGAAAAAACGAAATTCAATAGCAGGAGCTCAAAAANAATATAGTGTAAGCAGGGTTTTTCTACGGTCACCTAAACTAACCTGGTTTCCTTACGCGTTGAATCACATTTTCACCAGTGTCGCTTTAAACTGTAGCAGTTGTGAGGACTTAAAACAGGCGCAAAATATATTCTACTGATGACTAAAAAGGCGGTAAATAAACATGCATTTTTGAATGTAGTCTCCATATAAATCTCTGTTCAGAACACAGTTCAGCATTACTTGGTCTCGTTGTCCATAATAAAACAATGACAAAAACTCCATTTTCTAGAAAACCACCACCTACTATCTAGTTTGATTACATGTTAAAATTTTGTACATATCTGAATCAGGTGCGATCTGTTATCTTTAAATGTTAAAGGAGTGCATGAATTATTATCTGTTTCCTTGAATAATAAACAAATAGATGAATTTGTTAATATCTGTAAACTACATGTTAAAGGGCTGTTACATTTTCAGTTTAAATATCTTGCTTTTCTTTTTCATTCTGGGGAAATGAAAAGTCGCCATGTGTCCTATCACTGCGCTGTTTTTTGTCATACGTGAGTCGACAGGTTCTGGGATCCATCACAAATATATGATATGAAGTGAACAATTCCTTTTAGAACATTTGGGTAGCCCTTAAAAGGGCTGTTTTTTATATATGTCTGAATTACTCATTCAAACAAGCGATCTCCCAAACCCTTACGACGAAGAAGGGATAGAGACAGGTGGGCCTTTCGTTTACCGTAGTGGTAAAATATGTCGCGCAGCCATGCGTGATGATCATGCGCCGGTGAAGCTGTTCCCGGCGAACTGCATTTCCACTTCTCAGAGCCCTTTCGTAGCGTATGTCGGTATCTCGCAGCTCTCGATCCAATAATTCGGCTTGCTCTGCTTGTTTCAAGCATTTTGCCTGGGCGTTGTGCAGTTGCTCATCAAGCGTAGGATCCTCCATCGGGGCGAGAACGAACGTGAATGTGACCTCAAATGTTAGTAGACTGATTTTGAGTTCAGCGTTCTAATTCGCAGTTAGCCAAGCTGTGTTCAGTAGCACGTGACACCATGACGTCCTGTGGTTTGGTGTTTTACCGAGGTCGGATTAACGGTTAATGGTGATGAACTGGATTACAATATTCTCAATTGTTGCGTTTCACACTAGGCTCATTATCTGAGTGACTACAAGTGTGGAAGTCTTCTGTTGGCTTGGCGTGTTGTTGGGTAATTCAGTGTATATGAACTCCAAAACCACGATGACGATGCCTAGAATGAAACGTAATCGATAACCCTTCTATAGTATACATGTAAAACACGATTACACACAACTTCAAGACGACGATGTATTAATATTCAGTGTTTTGATTCTTTCCTTATTGCGTAAATCAATAAATATTAAGTATTACTATTTTTGATGAAAAAATATTTCTATATTTGAAAAAATCTTTCGTAAATTTTCAAAGAAACCGCAGCCGCCTTGTGTTTTGATAGGCACGTAATTGCTATTAAACGTTATTTCATTCAAACATCAATCCTGCATGTATCTTTCAGTAATTATGCATGTGTAACATACATGTAGGTCTAGGTGTATAGACATGAGTCCAATTAAAATTGTTGCCAAAAGTTTTTGATATTGTCTTTACCAAAAATTACATATACTAGGAATTTCGTTATTGTTCCAGCCGTGGTGCTCAACTACATTTAAGCATGCGCAAGCTTTGGAATAACCTATACGGTCAAGGCCATCACATTTTTCTGCATTCTAATCCTATGAACAAGCCCATCAAAGCGTTATTTGAATGAATATGAATGCAGGAAAAAGACAGAAATTCTACGTTTAACCAATTCACGTAACACAGTTGAAAAAACAGTAAAAGATTACAAAAAAAGATCTTTAATTTACAAGCTAGTGAACATCCGTTTTAATCAACAGATTATGATAGAGTATCCAAACTTTTACAGTAACGTGACGCGCAGGACTTTAAATGATTATTTCTCAATATGTAAATTTAATTCAGTACATCAGCGTCAAATTTTAGGATAGTATTGCACCGCAAATAGTTACGTACTTAGTAATTAGCATTGAACATTTGACAGGAAAATACCAAAACAGAAATTAAAACATTTCGAACAGTGCTTCTTATTCTTGGTTGAGAAAGTTAGTACCCTCATGATTCCTTACATACGTCTTCTTGTATCTTTGCGCCATTACAGGTTGTCGCCAAAAATAACGTTCATTAAACTTTTATTTTTAAAATAATTGAATGCGCTGCACAAATGAATTATTACGACGAGAAATTTGCTTATTCGGTTTTGTGTTTTCTAAAAAGTGTAACACCTAGGTAGGAATGTTTTTCAACAACAGTATAGTGTTGCACTGGTCTTTTGTCAAGAGGGTTAATGTAAATGGTCAGGAATGAAACATTGCAAGATTGCAAACTCCTTCAAACCACACAATAGCTGTGTCACGTGTGCGTACAGAATTCCAAAAGATTAAAATGAAACGTCGAAAAAATGAAGTGACATGTTCCACATATTAAAATGGGCGGAATAGATTTGTTGAAAAATTCGACACATGTTGAAGCAAAGCAGTAAACCATCCGCTTCAAAAGATTGAATTACTAAATTAAAACAATTGAACATGATTTTTTATTAAAAAATCAAATTTAAAACATTTTAGTTAGGTTTGAACATTGCTTCAAGACATCAAATTGCACTATGATCACATTTCCTAAGTTATAGTTATAAAAAATCACATACACTGTAGCATTGCTTGAAGGAAATATTGATGGAACCTTTCTACAATTACTTCAGATGGATGGAGTTATTAAAATAAGTGTTCATCTGTGTCGTACACTGCATAGGATATTTTCAGTGAACAAAGTTAATTTTAGTGACCCAATAGAACGCTGAATGATGACGTCATTCTGTTGAAGCTTTAAACTTTAGAAATTCCAAGTAATATAATTAATTCTGCCAACAACATTCCATGTGACCGATACATCGGTCACTTGCTTGTTTACAGTATTCTCCTCACGGTCTGACGCGCAATACAGCAGAGGAATACAACGGATTAAAATCGCTCCCTTTAATGACACGACTTTTATCGCATGCCTGCCACTGAGATAATGAGAACTCTTAAGGAGCCCCAGTTCTGCGACGGACCATAATCCATGTCGTTACTCCTCACCCATAATCCAACTGGGTCGTTCAACAAAAATTGTTATATTAATAACGGTAAATTAAACAAAGACCTTGTCGGAACCTGCTATGATGCTACCGACAAATATGTGCACTCAACCAAACATATCCTTTTTGACCCCGCCATTCGTAGCCTTGCACAAATTGACCTATCGCCAGGATTTTGAGTGGCGGCTTAACTGACCAATTAGAGAGCACAATTCTTGACACACCTTCGTGTCCAAGCTGCCATTTTACAGTACAACAACACGTTAGCAGGTACAACATTTAGCCAGGGGGCGGAGCTTGCGATAGCTTAATTGACAGCTACATACGACACATCTTCACTGCTACACAAACTGGCATGAAATAATGAATATGCAACATACAAGTTACAGGTGTACACTGATGGAAGCTAGGGAAAACCAATACTTTAAATTTTAATTTTAAACTTTTTCCTTTGATAAACATAGTCTCAATTGTCCCTTACTTCCTCGCATTCGCTTAGTGATCACAATCGGCTCTGCTTGGTTATCCAACCACGCACGGTACAGTTAGGCTGCGGCCGCTTCTAATTTGCAGTGGAAAAGTATTAAAATCTAGGGATAGGCCAAGCTTTGGGATCAGTTTTAGGTTGGTGTTGCAAGTACAGAAGTAGGCTCAGTGAACGTGATTTGTTTGTATTTGTGAACATGTTGAATATGAGAAAAGACCACTTGCTCGACTGTGGCTGCACTTTCCTGTATGACTGTATCCCCCTGTTGCATTTCTACACTGCTGGGTAGCGAATGAGAAACTGGCGGCGATTTAAGGCAGCCCTCAAACAAGCCAGATTTGAAAAAAATTAATTTCGTAACATTAGATTTTGACCACATTTTTGGAATCTGTAAGAAAGTTGCTTTCAGAAACTAATGGTGACTTAAGTCGTGCATCGGCAAGAAAGTGGTGGTCCTGGAAAGAAAAGTGCCGATTTTGTGATTTTTGTCACTTTTTGCTTGATATGCTTTTCAGTAAAAGTGAAATGGTGAAAATTATAAGACACGATCAGCGGCAGACGAGCAATCTCAAAATGCGCACGCGTTGTTTACCCATGTTACTGTAGGTGCTTGCTACTTGGTGTTTGACAACCGGAATCGGACAACTTGGTGATTTCATTATCTAAAATTATCACGATAGGTTTAATGTTTCAAATTAAAAATCACAATGTTGGGGTGCCTGAAGTGTTATATGTTTAATTGAATAATAAACAAATGCATAACTTTGTTAACATTTGTACAACACCTGTTTAAAGGGAGGCTACATTTTCATTTTACATATTTTATTCGGCGGAAATGAAAAGCCGCTATGTGTTTTATCCCTAAGCACGTTTTGTCATAAATATGTCGTCAGGTTTACGGATCCATCACTAAAAGTGAACAGTTCCTTTTGGAACATTTGGGTAGCCCTTAAAAGGGCTGTTTTGATCTGGTGCATGTCTGAAATTCTCATTCAAACAAGCGATCTCCTAAACCCTTGAGACGAAGAAGGGATAGAGACAGGTGGGCCTTCCGTTTACCGTAGTGGTAAAACATGTCGCGCAGCCCATGCGTGATGATCATGCGCCGGTGAAGCTGTTCCCGGCGAACTGCATTTCCACTTCTCAGAGCCCTCTCGTAGCGTATGTCAGTATCTCGCAGCTCTCGATCCAATAATTCGACTTGCTCTGCTGCTTTCAAGCATTTTGCCTGGGCGTTGTGCAGTTGCTCATCAAGCGTAGGATCCTCCATCGGGGCGAGAACGAACCTGAATGTGACCTCAAATGTGAGTAGACTGATTGTGAAGTCAGCCTTTTTATTCGCAGTTAGCCAAGCTGTGTTCAGTATCACGTGACATCATGACGTCATGAAATTTCGTGCTTCGCCTGAGCTGGATTAACGACAAAAGGTGATGAACCGGACTACAATATTCACACCTGTCTCGTTTCGCACCTTGAGTATCTCAGTGACCACAAGTGTAGATGTCTTTTGTTGGCTTGGCGTGTCGTTGGAGAATTAAATAACCATGTTACATGTACACGTACGTGTATATGACTCTCAAAACCACGATTATGCTATTTGAATGAAACGAAATTGATAGTCCTTCTATCATAAAAACGGATGGTGAACTTTTTAAGCAACAGTGCATTCAAAATTTTCACGATTTCCTTCGAAATACCCTCACTCATCTGAGACGGATATGTCAATAAGTAGAAAATAATACACAATGTTTTTGAAAAAACGTTTCATTTCTACAGCAGAAAGTTTCTGTTGATAGTTTGCCAATAAGCTACATTCCTCATGTATCTTTATAGGCACTCAATGGCAATCAAACGTTGTTTTATGTTACGACTTACCTTTCATTAATGATGCCTGTCTTTAAGATGCGTCTCTTTGGAGTCACACGAGTCACATTAGGGTGGAAACCAAACGTTTTTGGTATCGTCTTTACCAAACATACAAATACTAGTTTTTAATTTAAAGAATTGTTGTCGTGGTGCAAAACTGAGCGTGCGAAACTATGAAGTTATGTAAATGGCCTACTATAAGGCCGTTTTCTTGTTTTTTGCATTCAATTTATCGAAGCAAATCGAGCAATGTGTTTGTTGAATGAAAATGAATAGCAAGACCAAGATAAGAGTCTACGGCTGACATTGTTTACGTAACTAATTCAGTTGAAAATAAAAGCTCTTACGCTCTCGGTGAATGTCTGAAAAAAGAAATTTTAATTTACATGCTAGTGAATATTCCTTTTATTCAACATGTTATGTTAGGGTAAAAACAACTTTACAATAACGAGTCGTGCAAGACTTTGAACTGATATTAATTACTCAAGATGTAAATTTGTTTCAAAACAGCAGCGTCGAATATCAAACTAGTAGTTTTGCATTGCGTACTGCGCAATACTTGATCGTTGCATACAACAGTTGTAAAACGAATTAGCAATTAAAATAGTTCAATATTCTCGTTTGGGGTGGACAAAGTTGTTGCCCCTCATGATGTCTTGGATCCCCCTACGTGAATAGCCCATTACTTGTCGTCAAAAACTACAACATTTGTCAAATTTAATGAGCCCAAATGCTGATTTTTAGAAAAAAGGTGATAAAAGTTGTGAATTATTACAACCATGACAATCCTGATGTTTTGGATTTGTGTTTTGGTGTTTCTTTTAGTGCAAAAGTAAGATAACTTGTGGTATGTATTTCAACATCAGTATAGTGTTCCACTGGACTTTGGTCTAGGGGGTATAACGCCTGTTGAATGAAACATGATTGCTGCAATTTTTCAAATTAGTTTATATCGCATGCGGCGGTGCAGTAACCGAGTCACGTGTCCGTACAAAACCCAAAAAGTACCGTGATTCGAGCAAGGACAGAAGGCGAGATCCTCCGATCTCGCGAAGCTGTCTGAGGGCTTCGCCCTAATCTACTCTCTCACATGCCGTGATTCGACGAAGTAAAATGAAGTGGTCGAAGAAATGAAGTGAAATCTCTGACGTATAAATTGGGCTTTATAGACATGATGTAAAAGTACTTCCTTAAACATGATATGCATGTAAGTATGCATTTTGTATGTGGTGAATCATTGTGTTATCCAAAGTTGTACAGCCAACGATTGTAAACGGTAAGTACCGTTTGTTAACCTTCTAAACTGACGCCCAAACATCAAGATTGCACTGCAATGCGCAAATGTTCGCTAACAACACCCAGAAATTAATTCTACGGGTTTTTCATTCGTTCTTGTAAAATGGAATGGGAAGTGGAGATAAACTGTGGGTGTGGAAAGGAGCAAAAGTATAGGTTGATACTGCGATGTAATGCGGAACGGTCCCGCCAAAATATGGGCGGTGCAGCACTGAAAAAATTGGGCTGTAGCCACCCCCAGCCCCCTATGGTGCGCCGCGCATGCAAAAGCGGTGCGGCTAGCAAAATGTACGGTATCGAATATGTCAACTGAAAACAACCGGAGCATGTGGACCGTGATTCAAAAGTTGCACGAGACTTCTCCTGGGTCGAACGAAAATTAGGGCTAAATCAATCGGACGTACTCTACTTCAAATTACCAAATCCTATAAGACTGAGCTCTTAGAGTTGGAGAACTTCTAAACACCTTCCGACTAGTCTGATCCGACGGTCGGTTTCACGTGCATTTGGTGTGCTTACAGAGCGTAGTAGTTGTCAAATGACGCAAAGGACACAGTGTGGTCGGCCAGTCTGTATTTGACTAATTATGGGGGTAATTGTGCATTGATCTTTAGGGGCATGATTGTTCTGATTGCAATTTTTACGTTCATTTGCTATGTACGTGATTGTTCGTCGTTGTGTAATGCTGGTGTAACTAATTGATAATGGCTTTCGAAGCCTTGGCCTTGCATACTTTGCAAAATACTGTTTTGAACTAAGGCTAATTTATTGTTTAAACGTTGCATCTTTTTTACCGTGGGCTGCCGAGTTATTAATTTATTGACATTCGGCATGTATAGGTTATATTGACCGAAGTTACCTCGAGGACAGTTAAGAGATGTGGCCAAGTTCGCAAAGGTCAAATACAGCGGCGCATTGTTGCAACTATCGGACTTCGCAACCCGTTGCACATTTTTCAATAAAAACAAAACAGTCCGGTTTTCGATCTACGTCAACAGAGAGCGTGACATCTGCTGAGGAATCTTCCATTCCACGATTAAAGTTTATTGTAAAAGTCACAAAATAACTAATTGATAAAGGCTTTATGGCATTCAGATTTAGGACAACAAGTTATATCGTTCAAACTAGTTTATTCGTTTCAAAAACCAGTGTCTGAGGTATTTTTTAAACGCGCTTGCTGAAATTATTCGGGTCTGTTTCAGTTTAGTAACTTAGCAGAGAAGCACATTTTCGATATGATACAGGCGTGAACCTGGTGTCCGTTCCAAGAAAAATCACTTATCTAAGATAAATCTAAAATTTCAGTCAATTTCAAAATAAAACTTAAATTTGTCTCACATCTCTTTCAAGAAACAAATCTTTAGTTTGACTTAATTTTTTGTCAAAGTTATATCTTGATTTTGACTGACTTACCGAATCTAGAAGTTTCAAAATTTGGAAGTTGAGACAAATATTGCACTTTTGTCAAAAATCAACTTAAGTTAGTTTTTTGTCAAGGGTCCTTGAACCAAACATTTTTTCTAACTTAAGTCTTCAACATCTTTATTAGTGACGTGTTGTTCCGGTAGTCTGAGTTTAAATTTCAGGCTACCGAAACAATACGATATTAATGAGTATTGTTCCTACCGTATTAATAACGATTCTTCTAACGGGCGTTTCAATTTCGCCGATTCCTTCAAGGACAAGTTACTGCCGTTAACTTGATTTATTCGAGATTGAAGCTTACAATTTTGGTTTGTCTCAATTGACTGAGCACCGCGCGGTAATTTAGATGCGATGCAATTGCATTTCGGTCTATACAGGTACACTCCTCCTGTTTCATTTAATCTGTTTGAAAATATTTAAATAGATCAAATGCAAAGAAAATTAGGCTAAACAATGGTCGAATGATACTTTTGCAACATGACGTCAATTTTTACGTTTTTTAAAGAAAATCCATAGTATAAAAACAAAGACACAAAAGACAGTGATCTCCGTCTAAAATAATTTTGTGATATCATGTGAGTGATGACTTGCAGGCAATGTTTGTCCTAAACTGATGAAATCCTACAATGGATTATTTGAAATGACTGCGGTGTCTGAAATGGAACGTACTGTAAAACGTGACTTTAAAAGACCTATTCGTGTAAATACATTGTCGTAAGAATGAGGAAATGGAGGACGCGTTAATAAATTCAAGCATAGGACTTAGCATTTGAATCCCAAATACGTACGTCGTTCTTTCGAATTGGCTTGAAAATCTGAAAATTGAGAATGTCCTTTGCAAAAAGATGGAGCTTTCGAGTAGTATACTGTACATGTAATTAATTCTGACACCAACAAGAATGCTCAGAACGGATATATCTGTCAAATGGTAGTTTACGGAACTTCTCTTTTTTCCCACGCTCTGACAGGCCATAATAATACACAACGGATTACAATCATTCCCGTCAATAGCAGGAAAAAGACCGCCTGCCTTCCACTGTGATAATAAGAGCTTGAAGGGAACGACAGTTCGGCGAAGGATCACAGTCTCACGGCGGTAATCCGACCTTTGTCGTGTAACAAGCCTATTGTTGTTTCCACAAAGGTATCACCTGTCACCGAATCAAACCAGAGGCGTTACGTGGACTTGTGACTTAGGACTTTTTCAACCAGTCTGTGCGTTCAACCACATGTCTACAACACTATATGATCTAACTCAGTAATAGTATTATCTTTTTAAAGTATAAAGTCTGTCAATCTACAAATGATTTTTTCAAGTTCCCATGTCATTTTATCCAAATTAATCAAAAATAAAGGTACACGTCATTCATAGCAAAACAATGGTATTAATAGCGTGACATTACATAAAACATTAGGTCAGGGCCCGGTCTCTAATCTTTGTACTCGAAACGAACTCGAAACTATTTTTGGCAATTTCTCTGCTCCTTTTGTGCGAACTTAAGATATTTGGTTATCAGACTGTGCTCGAATACATTATAATTTATGCATAGGAGTTTCTAGTTCAAGTTTGCCCTTGAAGACCCTTATATTCGTGCTACAAACTCGAGTAAAAACTCGAAATTTCGAGTTTAAACTCGAATTTATTGCTTTAATATTGGGTTTACAAACTGTGAAATAAGGGCAATAAATTATCTACGTAAGTTATTGTGTACTCGAGCATAGAATAATAGACACTTATCTTGATTTCGCCCAAAAGTAGAGTACAAAATGCCAAACCTAATTTTGAGTTCCATTTCGAGTAAAAAGATTGGAGACCGGGCCCAGGTTGTATCTTATTGACAACTCTGTGCATTGATTCAGCTAACTGTCTACAAATCTATAAAATCAAATTCAGTAAATACTAGATTTTGATGTTTGGCTCGATACCAATCTACAAATCGTATGGTCACGTGACCATGTCTTTTTAGCAAAACAAGGCATGTACATTCACAGCAAGATAATGTTATCGATAGTTTGACCACTGAGCTTTAGTGTACTGTACCTCCTGGTATAGCGCAATGGTATGACAAAATTTCGGTTGGTATGAGTGTTCGAGATAAAATCTCCAAAATGCTGCGCTAATTTTCTAAATTGTCATATCGTTTTCGTTATAGGCAACTTTGAACTTTTCATAAAACTGATGAAGTCCATTTTTGATGACTCGTTTTTCAAAAGCGTGGCATTTTAAAAACAGTTTCCCATAATGTTTGTGGTGAACATAGCTTAAAACATAGCATCTGAAATTTCTATTTGGACTCAATCGGCCATTTTGAGATTTAATCTTCCGAAATGAGTCGAGTTTTTAATTTTTCTATGGTCCTTCATACTGTAACCTCAACGGTGTTTTGAAACTTTGATAATAAATCTAGCGCACAATGCCATTCTATGTCTACATTTAAATGTTCTTTTTTAAAGTAAATGTACGTGCATGTACATGTACATGCAATTCAGTTGTAGTATAATCATCTTCCAATAGTATATTTTTACACGACATTCAATCCATAAAACTACATATATATGATTAAATAAGATATTTCATTGTTATCACACTGTCGTATGATGTGCTCAAAATGTCGGCCATGTTTAGTCACGTCGCCGAGGTATTTCTTTCAAAAACGATACTTCATAGTCAAGGAGAGCGAGCGAATGAATTTGTTGGGCAAATGTTTTGTAATTATAGTACTTTTTTCTCTGCGTTACAAAAGTACGTCTGGAACTTTTTGTCAAGAACGCGACTGTCTTGAAACAAAAATCTTAACATTATGGCGGAAATGCGTAAGTCTTGATCGTCTGCAGTCGAATAATTAGGCTAAAGTTATCAACAAAAAAACCTCAGACACATGGTTATGAATATAAAAACCAAAAACGAAATTTGTAAGTAACTGCTGATACATGCATTTGTCACTTCTCAAGTTGCGGTAACAACCTCCGGAAAACTTATTTCTTGCCCGCAACACGTTTACATGTATGTGGTCATCAAGAATTTCATAAATACATCGTTTCTTTGTAGAAAATTAATATTGATAACGCAAGTAGGTAGTGTTGTGGTCTCGTTTATTACGAATGTCAGTAAATGGGCGCAGCTTTCGGTGGTGTATTGGTGAACATATCTTGTAGTGTAATTGATCCGCGCGATATTAACATATTGCGTTCCATTTGTGACAGATTGACATGATTGTTGGAAAAGTAATGTGTTTAAAAGCTGGAAAGCAACAGAATAAAATTACAAAGTCGCTACTCCACGCATGCGGTATCATTGGATTTTTCTTTTAATTTTGCAGCCCTGGGTAGAGTTCAGTAACACCAGAACGCAAGACTTTGCTGTATATTTTAAATGCAATCACGTGATTTTGGCTAGACTTTGCGAGATCTTACGGCGTAGGTCATAGCGTTACTGAACTCTAACTTAGTGTGGATTTTGAAACCAGTTGCAATCTTCAACTGAAATTTGTGTACTGGGTTCCCTATTTGTTAATTTGTTAAACCATCTTATGTCCCGCCCAAATTCAGTAAGTGAATGGCTATACAGTACTTATCATATGCCCGTGAACATGAGATTATTTGATTCGCAACAATTACACAATGACGCATCACTGGCAGAACGAATCAGCGAATCGCACATCACGTGACAGTTCAGATCATATTGTGATTGGTGTTTACCCTGTAGACTATCACGTGTCATTCTTCTGGCCTATAAATAACCACAACCAGTGCATCAACACCAGTAAAACATTTTGGCGATGGATCACGTTCCTGTTCGTGCTCAACTGCAACGTGCTCAAGAAGATTTTCGCCAGGCGTACGCCTTGGTTCGTCGTCTAGAGAAAGACGTAAAGAAGTTGCGCGTGTTGCTCCAGCAGTCCATCGAGAAGAATCAAGAGTGCACCGCGGTGAAACTTCGGCTGCGAATGTTTCACGTGAGTTGTGCTCGAGAGAAATGCTTCGACTACGCTCAAGAACTAGACGATCGTGTCGTCATTTTGCACAGAAGATCTCTCGGGCTTCCCGATTGATTCTTTCGTCGCCAGCGAGATACAAAACAACAGTCCTTTTAAGGACTACCCACTACTTCCAAAGAGGGCTGTTTACTATAACCTAGAATCCTTATTCTCACACAAGGTATTACATAACTGTCAAAATACCTATTTCCCGTCCGAACAACTAAACCTTCACTTCCAAATTTGCTTTCGCTGAGATAGTGCAGGTTATAATGTTATCATAAAGTTGTTAGTGTTCCAATTTGATGATAATCACGGACTCAAATTTGCGAAGTTTAAAAACGCAAAGCACCGGTTAATAGGACATTATTTTTGTTACCTCAATACAACTCAACGTTTAACTGGTACATCGGAAAATCCCCCATAAAATGTTTATGTGTGTGTGCTAAAATATTTCTGCATTGTCTGTGGCCTGCTGTAAAAACTAGTCAAGAAGCGAGCATTTCCGTCCATTTATATCATGGACAAAGTTTAGACTAAAAACCATTTGCCACCTTTTCACTGGTGAAAATGAACATTTTGGGCGTTATCTTTCCTACGAGACAAATCTTTCGCACACGGCATTTCCGTAGCCTTGGTTACGCGTACCCCGACTGGTGAGTAATCGACCTAACAACATGTTGCTCGCTGTTTAATTGTTTCTACAATCGCTTTTAACTGAACAAACACAATGACATCCTGTGTTGAATAGTGGGTTGGTCACTGAATACAGGGGTCAGTTACGGGAACTCGATTATTTGGAAGACTATCCAAATGCGCTGTTGCTGGACGCACAGGTACTCAAAGCCAGGCAAAGTAACATTACGGTGATACTGTACACGACACGGATTCATTTCATTGCCTTTATACCATATCAAACTTCGATTATTTTACATTCGGCAAAGTCCAGGGGTATACTGCAATAGTTCTGGAAGTCGTCACAGAAGATAACCACTGCTCCTTACAACATTTCTTGTTCTTGAAACTTTATTAAACTCTATTTGTTTTTTATGTTAGAGCGTTGTTTACCATAACAATCAATGAGTAACTCATCCGCCTATCGAGGTTGCTGAGCAATAACTTGATGTCATTTTACAAGTCTTCATTTGAATTGTCACCATTATTCGATAAATGTCAGCAACAAAAACCTCCGTGGCTATCGGTGCATTGTTTAGTTTCTTAATTTTGTGACAGGTGTCGCCAGTGTAGAGTTGACTGTTCATTAGAGACCACAAGAGTATCCTGGCTCCCGACCAGCAGTGAAATGAGTTGAACGGAAACACTTGTAAATTTGGTTCCTACAGTATGTAAAGAGCATCGCTCTAAGCCCACTAGTGCCCTAAATTGACAAATGTAACGAACTGTTAGGCGTATTGGCTTGCTTTAGTAGTGTTCGTTACCTCGAGAATCACCGTTTAAATCAAACAATGCGAATAACACCTGCACACAATGGCTTTCTATCCAGACCCAACTGTTATCGGCCTTTAGTTGTTTTTGTTGGGATATAACGGTGACACAATATGGCACGAAAAAGCAGCTTCATCTATCATTTGACAGGCTTACATTTGCGTGATTGAACTCGTGTTTTCTTATTTTAATAAGGCTTTGCTAGGACTATCTGGCTGTAGCCCAATACATGTACATTTAAAATTAGGTTAAAGTTAGCCTTGCTTCGTCAAGGTCCCCTTATTTTATTAGAGAATACCAAGGTAAAATATTTTTATTATAAACCTAACAATTGTAAATTGCATCCAGCTTTAGTAACAATATTTACAGTAAGTTGGAATCTATAGAATGGTGTTTGAAGTTGTAATATCAAAACTTTACAAATGTTTATAAATAACTGTCAGCATGGCTTCCCGCGCGTGAGTACTGAATTGACTTTGAGACAGCACAGCTAGACAGTCTCACCGCGTTTCGTTAGATTGGTTTAGTCTCTGTTTGAATGAACGTGGTTATGGAATTTATTGTTTGCATGTCCTGCCGACCGAGTTGCGACAACCGATTTGTCCATCATAAAATTGTCGCCTTCACGAAATTCCGGCATTTTTTGGTTGCCGGCCGTTTGGTTGTTTTAGTATTTTGCGGACGATAAAGTGTAAGGCGTATGGATTTCTACTTTGTGCTACTTTGTGATTTGTCCATGTAACATCAAAAAATTACATATAAATTGTCGTGTCGTAACACATTACAGGTAATGTGAGATAAAAATGAAATGTCACTGCGTTGCAATTAAATGTAGATGCGACAGTGGAATGATGTGACGTTTTTTAACACTAAAACATGGCTAACAACTGTTTTGTGTATGATTTGTTGGTATTTGCTAAGCTATTCTCAACTTGAAAAGGATTGAAATATCTTATTTTTGTCGCATATTTAATCATCCCAGTTGTGGCCAATTTCTGTTAATACGCTAAAGCAGGTTTCGTTTTTGTTTTTGTGATTGTTGTTATTCTTTGTTATATTCTCATCGAAGGACACCATCTATTGTTTGTTCTTGCGGGTTATTGGGGACAAATAAAAGAAGAATAATGCATATCTTAAGTTGTATTGGGAATTTCAGGGTCGCAGCTCTACAAATAAATATTTCACAGACGGAACCAAATGGGTTCGTTAATTACAAGAGATAACACACACATTTCCGATACTTAAAGTGTATTTGAGTATCGAATACTAAGTGGCACAGGTTAGCATAGTACCTTATTGGTACGTAATACCAAATGGGTATTGGCCGATTGCCTACCAACTGGGTTGAGCAAAACGGCAAATTCAATAACAACGAGTACCAACTGGGTACAAACTTCCAAATGGGCAAATATAATATAAAGTACCAAGAGGGTACACCAAACAGCCAACTGGGCTATAACAACCTCAAAGCAGGTTCCGGACAAGCTGAGTGAGCAGACCAGTCGGAGTGAAAACAGGGTACATGTATACATGTATGCGACTCTACATGAGACAACGTTTCTTTATACTTTCCCGTCCATGGTGGCATGGTTGGTTGTCTCTTTCATAAATGCAGTTTATTCGTATAGCAATTATGCCGTACAAACATCCTAAGGAATTTTGAGCGAGAACTGTGCAATTATTAGGCAGACATAGAGGAGAGTGAATATGGGAACCACACTCAAGTACTTGGAGAATCGGAGCATGAATTTTATTTCGGAAATGAGCGAGCTTTCGTCTGCTTTGAGGCCTTGCAGAACTTGACCCACATGCACAAAAATCCTACAGCCATATGTGAGCCACAACCGACTGAACTAAAGGGTGGTCGGTAATTGTTTACAATATGACGACAATGACTTAGACATATGATTTTGGTATCGTTCAATTCCTCGCAATGTTATCTTTCCAAATATACACAGAAATTTCTCCTACCCCGTTCCCTTAGTATTTTATCGTGAAATTTCTTCTAGCACTACTTCCTGGTACGCAGTAGTAATACCGCCATGTTGAATGGAAGGAGTTACCTGGCGGTCAAAAAGTGAACTAATCTACCGACTTGCAGATCGTCGCTTTTCATAAGTTCAAATTGACCGAGACCCGTCAATCCCCTGCCCGAGTTACGGAACCAAGGATTCGAATTCGATCCTATGGTGACCCTGATATACGCATCTGCTAGCAGGAATCCGCCAAAACAGCGGAGGTTGTTTTTGAGGTCCGGTGAATTTGTGAAAAGAGTATCACTTCAGACAATTCCGTGGAAAAATGGCCAAATGGTCACAATTCTAAAAAATGGAAAAGGGAAAATGCTTCTACTTGTTCATCAATATTATGTCAGGAAAACTTTAGCGGGAATCTCGCACAGGCAAACACCATTCATTCAGAATCAATGATGCTGTTTCATTTATTAACAGTAGGTGTCGCTGTAATCTTGAGTTGAGCTAACATGGCGGTGTCCACCGGGAAATAGTGCCAACTGAAATTCGACGATAAAATACTAAGGGAACGGGGTAGGAGAAATTTCTGTGTATATTTGGAAAGATGACGGCGCGAGGAATCGAACGATACCAAAATCATATCTCTAAGTCATTGTCCTCATATTGTAAACAATTACCGGGTGGTCAATATTCACAAAATGGACACTGAGGTCACAGTAAACTTAGGTCACTCGTGTCGAAGCACAAAGCATGTAACTACGTGTCGTAGCACTTGATTTGGGCCGGGGTCGAGAGTCTGACATCACTCGGCCTTGAATGGAAGCAGTCTGTTCGTTATTTAAAAAACTTGAAAAGGTACTTACAAGGTGGCGAATCCTTCATTGTAACGCAGCCTTTGTGTTTGGTCGAAACACGATTCCTTGAAATGTGCGCAGTGTGGCTCACTATGTACACTGTATCTATTCCAGATTTTGTAAAGAAGGTAATCGGTTGCATGTGCATGCATTATTGCAAAATATTCAGTCCAAGGTCATTTCTCAAATATGTACTATTTGGATCGAAGGGGTCAGGTTCACCTGTTCTCCGAAATACACTGTACTCGGAAGAGCTAAAGATAACGTCATCGCCTAAGAAGGTCACAACTACAACCATCCCGTTTTGAAATATCGCATCTGGCAGATATCTATGTGAGCAAATGAATGTGATAGACATTAAATTAGTGTATGCAGTTATACAATGTATTGCACGCTTTTGTTAGTCGGTTTGTGGTGATGAAAAAAGATGTAGCAATCGTGACTACAACTTCTCCATGCATTGAACAGTTTGTCAAATATGTAGGATTTTCCAAAGTTGAATTCTTAGTTCAACCCCTAAATATTGACCTGAAACCCCGTTTTATTGAAAAACATCTTCGTTGTTCACCCATAGATTTCATTTTGCGACTGAACGGTGCGCTGTCTGAGGGGAGTGACAAGATGTGTCGCGAACAGAAATAGTAACACAGGGCACCTATACCGCTCCCAGTGGATCTTTGGTACTAACAGCTACAGTTAGATTGTGGTTTCCGACGGTGGAAATTTTCTGTGACGCTGTTAAAGGAGACTATTTATTTGTTGTTGATCATTCCACCTAAGAGCTAATAAAACTATACATCAAAAAACCCGTGAAACGTTATGTCCTCACATCTGCCTGACCTTCTCATGCAATGACTTAAAATTTTCGTGGTTAATGAATAGAAAGAAAGGACGCTAAAGGACATTCTTCAATAGAATTTACACTGTACATGCTAAAGACTACACGGCGCAGAATGAGAAAGTTGCGTCGACAGCATTGGAATAATGTGTAGGAGCACCATTTGTAAGTGAGCGAGCGAAGGAGCATGCCCTTGAGCGGGTAAAAGCGGGCATGGTGGGGTATGCAAGCCCAAGATGACTAACGTGCTGG
Source organism: Phoronis australis (assembly GCA_002633005.1). Taxonomy (NCBI): domain Eukaryota; kingdom Metazoa; phylum Phoronida; family Phoronidae; genus Phoronis; species Phoronis australis. Next base: position 145,884 of record NMRA01000253.1, read on the forward strand.
ATACACTTTTGTCCGAAGTACACGCGTTCGCTGAGGAGAATTGCATTTTACGGGAAATTGGTCGTAAGCTCGTCGGTTGATAGACGTATCCACTGTTGACTTTATGTTTTTCTTATAATAAAGATAACGGTAACCATTTATCGGTAATCGGCTGATGTGCGACCGAGTACGATATCCGTGTGACCTTTTTGTTACATCCAACAAAGACTCATGCAGGATAGGAAAACAATGGTACATGTACCGTCCCATAAGCGATAGCCATGTTACGCGCATACGCACTCCATACGCACGGATCTCGCAAGTTAAACAATAGTTTGCAACCTCCATACAAAGTCATTTAACATGAGGGAATTGTTGCTTTCCCCAACAACTTTTTGGGCAGCAGAAACCCTCAGCACGCTGAAAGAACCCTATTCACAAACGTTGAATAACAAGTACACGGTTGATACATTTAGTACCTTGCATCAAATGTTCACTTTGCAAAAAATTCTGCCTGGACAAGCTACAGTCGTCGACAACATGCATCGTGACAGGATGTCAACAACAACGAAGCATTATAATGCACGCGTCCACGATCGACTAGGTCAGGTTTTGCTTTTATTTCTGACGACTTCTAACTGCAATTGTGAGCAATATAATCAAATAGTAACCCTTGGGCATTTCAGGGAACTGAATTATTTGCAACGAATGATAACAGTCTGGATGTGAAACAACAAAATGACTGATTAACTATGAGATAATAAAGTAGAATTCTGGCATCAGTTTGGTTATATTGTGGTTCAAAAACATGAATAACATGATCTCTTTCCACTACTTAGTCGATAACCATTATGGCTGTCACAGCCAATAGATTACTAACCGAAAGGTGGCGCTGCCTAACAAAAATGCTAATTTAGCTGATTCATTAGCAGTTGGCACGCCTCAGTTTACTTACAATGGCTGCGGCAAGTGGACGTGTATTAATTTTGCTGGCGCTCTTCAGTTCAAATTGGTGGAATTTCTCTTCCGCTATCTGCTTGCAATGGAAAAACAAAGTGTTGTCCAAGGAGAAAACGTTACATTTCAAGGACACCTCTACTGTGAACTTCTTGAGATGTGGCATCCGCAAGATTGAGCGAAACGCGCTGACTCATTTATCTCAAGTGCAGTACCTTTACCTGGGACACAACCGCGTGTCTAATGTCTCGGACAGACTTCTTTCGTCTTTAACCAAACTCGAAAAATTGGATTTTAGCTATAATGAAATACACACTTTGACAAGCCAAGCGTTAAGTGGTTTGTTCAACTTACTAACTCTGGATCTCACCGGTAATCGTTTGTCATTTCTTTTCCACAACATTTTTAAAGAAACGCCGTCCTTAAGAGTATTGCTTTTAACTGATAACTCTGTCACTTCGTTGGATGTTAATTCTTTTGGACATAGCTTGAGCAATCTTGAAGTATTGCATATCGAAAACAACGATGTTTCTAGGATCGGAAATGGAACATTTGACGGGCTGAAAAAGTTAACACGTCTTGCACTCCAGAACAACCGCTTGGCCAGGGTGGACAACAATGTATTTAAAGGACTGGAAAATTTGAGGTTGCTAATGTTGAGAAACAATTCAGTTAGCGAGGTTGATCAATTAGTGCTATCTGCGTTACAATTTGTAGATTTACGGCATAATCGTTTACAGGTAGTTGAAGGCTCATATGTTCTTTCGAACCAAGTTATCTCCATTGACATGTCTTTCAACAATATTTCAAAAATTGAAAATGGATCACTTTGTTCCTATTCCTTAGTTGAAAAGCTTGTGCTGTCAGGAAACTGGCTTCCACTGGTTAATAAAAACTCGTTTTCGTGTCTGCAATCAATTAAAATTCTGTACCTAACAGGGAACAGGATAGCGAAAATAGAAGAAAAGTCGTTTTCTCAACTGAGAAATCTTCGAAAGTTATTTCTTGCAAATAACCGAATTACAGTTTTGACGCGTGGAATGTTTCGTGGTCTTATTAAATTGGATACCTTGATTCTAAGCTTCAACGACATACATTCCCTTGGAGATCGACCTTTTGATGGTTTAGCAAGTTTACGATTTCTTCACCTCAGAGGGAATAAAATTTCAGCAATAACCTCTCGCGATTTTGATGGTCCCAAAAGTCCAATGTTGTTGGAAATGAGAGGAAATCCAGTTGGCGAGATGAAAATAGTCTCTCCGTTTAAGTTTACCGCAATACGTATATCCGTCACTAATGTCAACGTTACGTTAAACGCGTCACTTCTCACTGACATTAAAACATTCGAGCTGCAGGGAGATTTTGGGCAGCTTTCCGTTTGGCACACATTTATTGGTAATTTTGGAGATGTTGTTGATTTGGATCTATCGGGGAGCAATATATCTGATTTGAATGGTCAACCATTTAAACTTTGTCGTCGGCTGAAATTCCTAGATCTTGCTAGAAACCTCATAAAACACATATCTGGTCACACGCTTGAAGGACTTGAATCTTTGATTACATTAAATCTTGCACTCAACAAGATTATTTCGATTACAGAAAATGCTTTTGATAAATTAACGTCACTTAAACGGTTACATTTAGAAGGAAATGGGATGATTCGTGTGAGTGCCAGCACATTGCCACGAAACGTTATGGAATTTCATATGGACGACAATAATATTAAAAATTTTGCCACTGCCAAAATGACCAAGGTTTTGTATCTGACCTTAAGTGGTAACAATTTTGGTTCTGTAAGGAGCAAAATGCTTTCAGGAATGCCCAATCTTCAGACCTTAAACATGTCGTACGCAAACATTGACTGTATAGATAAAGATGCCTTTGACAATATGACTTCTCTGTGGGAACTTGATCTTTCTGGAAATAGACTTCGAATAATAAGTCGCAACATGTTTAATTACCTTGCATCGTTGGAATTCCTTGAACTGGATAACTGTGGCATTGCAGAAATTGAGGAAGGGGCCGTGAAACACCTGACGGAATTGAATACTTTGTCTGTTCGCAATAACAGTATTAAAGTTGTGCCACACGATATATTGCGAAAGTTGATCAGCCGAGGAAAACGCTTACGTAATCTCTTTGTGTCGAACAACCCACTTCACTGCAACTGCTTCATCTATCCATTGCAGGCATGGGTCTATCGGTTGAGCCTACTTCTCAAAGGTCCAAACAACAAGTATGACACCCCTACATGTAATTCTCCCTCTAAAACTCAACCAACCATAGAATCGTTTGCGTCTCCCATTTTTACTTGTCGCAAGCCAAGTTATCCAGTAATTGAAGTCACGTATGACGCCATTGGGGTACTAATCCAATGTACATCTTACGGAGATCCGTCTCCAGTTATAGTGCTCCAAGACGCTAGAGGAAACGATGTGAATTGTTCTTTTCGACAGAATATTACAGAATCTAAAACAGTCGGACTCTCGAGTATACCGGTAGATAGATTTGTTGGTGGGAATTACACCTGTGTAGCTAAAAACATCATGGGGTGGTCGTCAAATGCAAAGTTGATAAAAGACCCCAAGAAAAGCGAGGAAAGAGAGAACAACGTAACTGATGAAAATGGCGTACCTATCGAGGTATACCTAATAGGAGGTGGCGCCGCTGCTGTTGTGGCTTGTGCGGTCGCTGTAGGCGTCATTTTGGGGGTAAAGATCGTGGGCAATTACAACGACCAATCCGAACCTTCTACCATTGGTGTCACGACAAACCAGAGTGGAGACACTCGAATATAAGACTTCTGGCTTTAATATGATGCCCAACTAGTACATTTTGGAAACTCCTAAAGATACTATGGTTTGAAAGTTTGTTGGTAAGGAATATAGGGTTGTCTTACGAAAATTCCCTTTGGCCTTTGTTATGGGATAGATGCTATTTATCAATAAAACTAAAAACGTGTTGGCAGTTAGGACTCGGGAATAGTTTGTACAAGGGAATTTTGTTTAATTTGACGTCGCATAAAAACTCAGTCCGTGTCTATTACCGCGTCCGTAAACGCATAGGCGTCTCTGCAGAATTGTGTTTATATGCAAAACTTGGGCGTCATCACTAGTATGGTACCCAATTGGTTAAAGAAAAATTGCGAAAAAGTCATTTTTTCAGATCTTAAAGTAATATAAAATGATGGCATACCCCTTACAGCACTAATTCCAACAACTCAGTAGCAAGTTTGCTGCACAAGAGTCAAGAAAATGTCGCTTTTGATACGTGACGGCTAAAAAGTCGACAAAATGTCTTTTGTTATTTTGATACACAATATGTAGAGCCTGTATATAGACTGCATGGTGTAGACCGACTGCGGTCCTAACACTAAGTCACTATTAAGAGCCACTTAACGGGTACTCCGGCACTGAAAGTAGAAAAAAGCAGCTTTGTTATGCCTCGTGCTTCTTCTTACTTTTGTAAAAAATTCAGTACAGGAGGTTTTACTTGTGAATGATATCATATTACGTATTTGACGGAAAAGGTTGGGTTTTTTAGGTGTAGTTTTGCAAATGTTACTTTGGTGAAATGCACATATAATTTCGTGGTTTTGATGCATGCAATTTATTGTGGAAATAATTTTGTGATTGTAGGTTCTGTTGATGTTCTTTCTGTGTAAGTAACTTTGTGGATGTAATTTTATGAATGTAATTTATTGGGGAAGAAAATTTGTAGATAGAATTATGGATGTAATTTCTTTTGCATGTAGTAACCTACTACTGTACATTCCAGTGGTTGCATTTCTTTAATTATTTACTGAAGTATCATGTACAAACTCTGTCTTTCTAAAATCCTTGTTGAGAATGAAAAATATGTGAACGAAAATTGCCCCCAACAATTTACAGTCTCGTGAATACTTCATTTTATTTGCCACACTACCTAGAATGAAATGTTCACTGAAAGGAACACTACTGGTGAAAAATTATCTTTTTACTGCGGAAGCAAGCCGTGTTGCTCCATAGTTGGGGCCTGACCCTCTGCCGAAGAGGCAAACCCCGTACAACAAATATCGTATATTTTTAAAAGGATGTTTAAACGGTAACGGCACTAGTCGTGATTTCATCGAATGTCTGGAAAAACGGCGCGAATTGTCACTTTGCATTAAAATAAAAATACACCATGCACTTTTTGTCTTATACATGTAGCTCTGATGAAAGCAAGTGACTCAAGAAGTCCATTCAGCAATACAGTCGAAATGGGATTCACATAGCTGGTTCTGATCGCTACAGAGAATAATTTGAGACATGGGCTCACCTATTAGAAATAAAATGTCTAGCGTTTTTTTTTTTTTAAAGCTGCACAAAAACAAAATCTGAATGATATCACTTTTAAATGTATCAGTAAGAAATTCATTTTTACTAACTAATGTGCTTTGTATTATTAAATGTATTCCCGTTTAATTCTGTTCGATTGGCTTTTGCTTTTTATTTTTCCTATTTGTGTCATTGCAAATTATTTTATTTTGCTTAAATATGTTATGGATAGATATACAAATACTCCTGGATAAAATTCATTTCCTGAGCTAAATTTCTGTGCTATTTACGTATTGTCTTATACTTGTGTTCCAATAAAAAGATGAGCCTATGTAATGACCTTGCCACAGTTAATCATAAGGTTACATAATATATCTCCACCCTTAGTTGAATTTTCTGTTTGATATTTGGAGTAATTATGTATCATGTCCTTTTGACAATGTCGTCGCAACTTGGATAATTACTCAAAACTTAGTTACGCCAAACGGCACCGAAGGTCTTATAAATACAAGAAAATTAATAATTTTGGATGAATGCCGACTGCATTAGTCACAGCAACTGTCAGCGGTCCTTATTGTGAAGTGTGCAGTCATCTTTTGTATCATTCAAACTAGATCCTATTGATTTAACTAGTCATCTGTAAAATGACTACCTGTCTAGATGGCTTATTTTCACAATGATTGACACTACTAGTTATCTAGTTCAGTAATAAGATAATTAATCTGCTGCCATGCCCATTATTGTACCATGACATGTCCTTTGCTCAATTTTCAACTGCTGGTTGATGACTTTTGGTAATTGGCCCATTGACTTGCATGCCCAGCAAAATTAATTAAGCAACTCACTGGCTGTTACTAACTTTCTACGACAGTTCTTGTCCGATTGTCATAATTAAAAAGCCTAGCAACATGTGCGAAACATTTGCGCCATTAAAAACTTTCTCTGTGAACATTCAAACAGATCTTAATGCAGTCTTCACTGTTTACAACAATGTTTATAAAGGACTATCTTTCCGTGTGGTTACTCAAGTCAATCTTCTCAGTTCTATAGCTGAAGCTGGCCGGTGTCTTTCAAGATAACTGCGGGTTTTAGGGTTAGCAAATCGATCGAGTTTCTCAAACTCTTTCTTTCTCTTTGAGAATGTCAAGGTAAAAGTCTTCAAAATGATAACTATGGGTTTCATTATTACACCCTTTATTATGTTTTCCACTTTCGGTAACTCTACTCTTTTTTCGGAATTAACCTCTCAGATGTGCAAAGTAAAAGCTATGTAGAGAAAAAATGTTTATCTTTTGTTTCTAGTATTATCATGTACAATCAACGGCTCATCAAGAGATTCCTGTCGACTTGAGCTTGAGCAATTCTATTGAAAAACAGCGGAGTTACAATTAAGTCATTGTGGCATTAAAGAAAGAGACACTATTCTCATTCGCGTAGTACTGAAAAATGCTTCGGTTATTATTACTCCTGGGTACATGTTTGTGGTCTCACGTTAGAGCTCAGGTGGAGCTTGTTCAAGTGGATACGCTTTAATCTACTACAACTTTATCGAACTTGAAGGCCTGGGGCCCATACCAGAAAACATCAAATTACATAAAAGTACAAAGGGGCTTGCATTGCTGAAATATACGTATACAATTCACCATTTATACTCATAATATAATTGGTGGTTCACAGAACCGCAGGTAGTGCAGGTACTTAGATAGATTGACCAATAGTGACAAGACTTGTATTAAGCTAATGCAGAAAATGAGCACTTTGTAAATGCGAGAATAAATTTACATGAATCTCGTAAATTCTTATATCAAGTGCAGTTTGTAATAAAATGGAAGTCGTCCTTAATTACAAAAATTCTAAACTTTTGAAACACTACACACTATCTCAATTCCCTTACAGTTTTACGCCTGCCTCCCTGCTTTAATTTCTAAACAATGAATGTCTTTAACCCTTGCCGTTGCCAAGATTCCATGAGAATATTCCGCAAGATGGCTCTGTTGTACAATTTCTTCTGTACACAGTAGCAAGTCTTCTAGCTTCAACTACTATAGGTCATAAGAGTATTCTGTTAATTTCAGCCCACATTATAGAGACTAGACATCAGAAGGAATAGCACATCTCCCCCCAATGAATTAGTGAAATTTACATACAGTGCGTTTCCACGTAACATCGCGCGTGCTAATCGGTGCAGATATGTTGCTGGATTTCCCGTCAGACGTTATTTCCACATTCCACGTCGCTTTATTAAAGTAAATTTACATCTCGTGTGACAAAACTTTGTTCCAAGTTCTACACGCCAACTTACTGTGCAACAATTTACACCATAGCGTAAGGACCCAAAAAGCATATTTGGTAGGGGTCATCTGCACTCGATTCATTTTAAATGGCACGCCTCCAAGCTGGCATCAGGTGGCGCTGGGTAAACCGTAAAAACGACGAATACGCACCCCTTTTCTGCAAGCGACATATTATTGCTGAAATACATTAATAGACAACCAGTAAATGCAGTACCAAACTATGACCAATAATACTATATTATCTCATTTAGCCGCACAGTCGAATTCAGTCAACTAAACTATAGATTAAAAACATTTCTTTTACGTAAAACACTCGTACGATTTTCGTTTTCAACAAGAGTGAAATTTCGAAAACTGCCTAGTCAAAGACCCACATCTTGTTTCTGCATTCATTTCCAAAATGACCTAGTACACCGAGTGTGTTCATCAAAGAGCCGGCCAGTGTTTTTCCTCAAAGCAACAAATTGCTTTGACAACATGAGGGTTTANCCATGGTAATGACCGAACTGGCCGGAAAACCCCGGCAGCCGACCTCCACAGGAAAACTCCAACATCTCCAGCCGTTAACATGACAATCATTCCTAAGGTCTGCGTACTTCAAGTTCTTTCGCTCGTGTGCCTCTTCCACCCTACTCTCCCACGGGATAGTGAGCTCAATTAAGATGACGAAAACGAGTGCACCTGGAAAACAAATCTTTTAGCTATCGACCTTACCCGCCATACCAGATGTGTAAGGGTAGTTCGATGAGGGACGGTCTTACTGGTGGTCTGTTTCTTTCTGAAAAGAACACCAACAGCTTTGCATACATGTAGTTAAGATTGTTTGTTTGAACAATTGCTTTTAAGATTTTATCATAGGTTCTACCAATTCTACGCCATCTGAACATGACCATTTTAAAACTCTCTTAGACAACTTGATTAACAGCCTTTCAAGCCAACAAAAGCCATAGGCCCCTTCCACTGAGATAAGTATAAAACGCGACATTCGGGGCAATCACCACTTCACACCCGTGATCCGCCCTTTGTGAAAGATTTAATCTTCTATTATTCAGTTGTCATTGGGGCATGCAGCGCAAATTAACTTCGGGCTTGATTAACAGCAAACAACAACGTTAAGTTCAGAACCAATCAACTGATCATTGAGTACTCATTAAGTCTTGTTCGCGCGACTATGGAGAAATCTACGCATGATGACTAAGTTTACGAACATCAAGAAAAATACTCAATAAGCCGATTTCTTGGAGCGCGAGCTACAAGATATCGATATCCGTTACGAGAGGGCCCTGAAAAGTGGAAGTGACTTGTCTGGAACAGTTTCACCGGGATATCAGTAATAAAAACGCATGGGCAGCGCGTTTTGTTTTGGCAACACGATAAAGGAAAAGTTTACTTGTCTTTATTCCATCTTCGCCGTAAAATTTCCTGACATCCCTCTCTTGAATGGGTAACCCATTCAGAAACATAGAGTAACCGTTTTATTAAGGACTACCAACAAGTTTCAAGAGAAACTGTTCACCTCTTTTCTATCAGTGACCCTAAAACGCTGAAAATTTACTTGTGACCAAACACATTTCCACGGTTTTCTAGATTCTTACTTGAAATATATTCCCACTTTCTGTCGAAGCTAGAGAGACGGCTTTGGGGCATTGGCGGTCTAGAAATCTGAGTGTGTGTTTTAAGAGACCGAACGAGGCACATTTACGCTGATATGTGTATTTAAGACTCACCATACATTTGAATCAACACGTTCACAGATCATGCAATTAGTCTTTAGTACTCTACAGTTTAAAATTTAGTACGCTACATTTACTGTGCAACTATACATGTACGCACGCATTTAGACCTATATTCCTATACAGTGTATAGTCTATGTAAACACGCGCCTCTGTCTGCAATTAGGCCCGCACGCCTCTATATGAGTAAATGCGTGGAACGAAAATTCCCCACAATTTTCTTTTGAGGAGTACATTACTTATCCTTTACAAATTGATGGTCGTTGATGAGTATTCACTGAATTTAACACCTGTTGAAAACGGACAAACACACCACGCGATAAACACACACTTTAAGACGAGCCATTCACAAGAAATAGACACCTGCGCGTGTAATTGAAGTTACGGAGCAATCAAATGTATAAAAAATAGTTGATCCAAAATGTTCTGAAAAGCGCACATAGGCGCTTTTTGCCAAATACGTGCATATACCAAAAAATACTTTCTTGTACCCCAAAAATCTGAATTTTACTTCGTGAAACAAATTTTAGCGCAAACTAATATATCAAAACCTATATCGAAGAATTTTCAACATGACATACTACCAGAATTTATTAATATAGTTATCTAAATCGTCCGCTCTAACGAAACATGAAAGTTTTATCACCAACGATCTGCATTCAAATTGTCAAAACTTATTCCTACGCCTTTTCACTTCAAAACATTTTAAAAACTAAGCAGGATTATATTATGACATGTTAAGATGAACTGTGTTTCTCAAAAATATTGGTGGTTGTGCAGGGTATCAAACACCGAAAGTTTCACTTTCGATCCAGCACCATCTCGAAAATACGAAAACATCCGGAATTCCTCCAGTCATTTGATGGTTCGAGTCCCACTAGGCCACACTGCTCTTCAGCTCGGTTTTAACCATAATATGTTAATCAAGCATAAAAATGGTTCCAGTTGATCAGTGCAATGGGCCCACATGCGAGGCCTGCGCACGTCTGGTACAACGTGAATCAGACCGCCTTTAATTAAAAAAAATCAATAGATGGCGCCATAGATTATAGACAACAGATTCGCAACTCAGAACTTGCGAAATATCCTATAGGAGGCGCCACCCTCTAAGCATAGCAAGCTCAGCTTCCGGTTAGTGTATATTGACGGGAAATTCTTTCATCTATTTTACTGTCTGGCAAAACGAAAAAAAAAATATCTCAGCATTGAAACTTTGTTCAAGTTCTTCCAACAGTAAGAGTCCAGAAATTCTGAGCAGCACCAGCATGCATTCGAGCTTAAAGATGAAACGCCAAGTAAACTGCTGTTGAAGTGCGAGATTTGAGTAAGCCTGGTGGTTATTTCTGGAGTATTAATATGAGCTTTATTTGAGAAGGCAATGTTTTACGAGAGTTCAATTTATTTAAACACGGATGTGAGATGGGCAAAATCGCCGATCCAATTCCCGACGAAACGACCATGATTGCCAGGTGCCGCTAGTGAATAATGACGTCACGGCTTACGCGTAAGATCACATATTCGTCCATTGAAAATATACGGAGCTGGCGGTCCATGTACTATAATTTATGATGGTGCTGACTACGCTGGGCAGATTTACCTCGTAAGTCAAGAATAGCGTTATATCTTACCTAGATCTGGGTAGAGTTCCGTGCACGTAAGAATCTCGTTATGATAACTAGTGTTATCACGTGTTTCGCTTACAATGCATGGCGATATCTCACGAAGCATTGCATTGCCTTGCGACAACTCTAGTCATCCCTAGGCAATTACATCGCCCTGGATGCCGAAGACAAAAGTTACGAATTTCAAAATACAGAAAATAAAATCAAATGAAACATGCATATACATGTATGCACATGGAGTTATAATTAGTACGTACATGTACCATAAGTCTAGTGGAGACGATTCATTCAAGATAATTTAAAGAAATCGGTGAAAATCTGTCGTGGTTTGTTCGAGTTTCTCTTACCGGGTGCCATTTGGAGAAAGTTACTGAAATCATGCATGTTGACAAATAAAAAGTTCAAGGGACACAAACCTCACAAATTTCACCTGATACCTTCCCATGCTATTTTGCAAGTGTCACGCGCCAGCGTCACGTGCTTGGCTCAGTCTCGCGGTAGCCTTTGCCCAACTCACTAGACTCGGTCGAAATACTTTGAAGTTATCGCACGCGTGGTGAAAAAGTTAACGGTGACCAAAAAGTGGAGTTCTTTGCCAAAGTCACAGTTATTTTTCGTAACTAAGCTTCGTCGAAGATACGCGTAGAAGTAAGAAAGGACCACTGAAGAATGTAAGCGCTTTTTAAGTGATAGTTTTAAGCGTGGAATGTGCTTTTGACGAGGTGAACATTTCTAATCAGTGGCCGGATTTGACCAACCGCCCGTTTAAAATACACCGGACAAAATTCGTACAGAAAGCGATGGTGAGTATTGTAGCTCCTAACCGGTCAACCGTGTTGCCCAAAGTCATCCTCAGCCCCATTGTGCTTTAAGGTAAAGTCATCAGGTATCGCTGTTCCTTTTCCCGTGGTTTATGGTATAACAAGAGATGGCGAAGAGTTTCGTATGTGTTGGTTGCGGCAATTTATTATTTCTGTGACCATGCTGTGACTCTTTTCAGTTTTCTGTCGGACATCGGAGAAGCGCAGACATGACACGAGTTTGTACAAGAACCTCGCTAGTTGGGGGATATGACACACTGGCCCTGGGTACGTCAATACGTTACGCTCATGTCCGTAGAGCTAAGAAAGTTTCAATTGTCTTCGCTTTTCTTCTATTTTCTCGTTTTGGGGATACTGAATTCACGATTATGATATACAGCGGTGTTATAAAGCAAGGTTTAATGATACTGAGAATGCAGTCACTTGTCAAAACAAGCGGGTAAATGGTGCTTTTAAGCAATTTAAGTCTTTAACTATTGCCGGGGACTTTGTGACACAACGGTTAAGGAAGCTATAAATAGTCGCAGTTGATAAAATATTAAAGTAATTAAGATATTCTAAACGGTGACGACTTTCGATATATTTTCTTGTATGTTTAAACAATCCTCCATTCGCCAATTAATGCATAAACGTTTTTTACGAGCTCGTGGCCTACTGTATAAGGAGTGGACTATTGGGTCTAGAGACTTGAAAAAACACTTCATGAACAATGTTTTTGGAATGAAGTTGAATCCAACTATGTGTGAAGTTTTCATGAAAAGCATGACCAGAGGCTAAAACTGCACCAATAGCTTGAAAGAAGAAACTGACTACAACGTGAGTAAATATCAAGGGGAGATAACAAACAACTTATCTATTTCGCTGTCTGCATTGGCACATACGTTTGGAAATGATAGTGCCTAATTAGAGTTACCGGGTCGTGGAACCCGCTAAAGTGAGCAGTGGTATGTCAACAGCCACGGTGATCATCAAAATCACTAGGACATAACATAGAAAAATTCAAGGGTGTCTAATGTGTCTATATTTAGTTTGTTATGGGACATTAACCAGTCAAGGACACAGTTTTTAAACATCGTTGCAGATCAAGGGCAAATATGTCATTTGTTCAGATGAGCAGTCTAATGTGTTCGCATCATAGACTATTGTATTTTAGTGAAACGCGTGTAGGTGCTTTTTAAACATCGCTGCAAATCAAGGACAAATATGTCATTAGTTCAGATGAGCTGTCTAAAGTGTTGGTTTGCAGCATAGGCTGTTGTTTTTCAGTGAAACGCATGTACATGTAGGTGTGCGACCGTGAGAAACAATACGACGCCGAATACAACCGGTAGAGGATATATTCCTCTGGATTTAGACTAGATGAAAAATTTTAGACATGGAAGCGACAGTTTGAGACTTATTGAGTCGCACTGTATGCGTAATAGATCAAGTCACCGCTTTTGACTTCAACGAATGCCTAGCAGACATCGTTGAGAATTGAACTGAATTTGTTGTTTTGACAGTCTGGTCAAAGTTAAGCCTACTAAGCCCACAAATGCGTTTTTCGCCCAAAAACCGATTGCACATGCCTTGGACTCTACATCTTGAACTTTTCTGTCAAATTCTTCCTTTCATTTCCCCTCGTTTTCTTTTATTCTGTTCCTCTGCCATCAAATGTATGATTCAAAGATCAAGAAATATTCTATTCAATCATAACCTTGTTGTTGTTTCTACCTTCTCAATGAAGATTGACGATCTCTTGAAGACCATAAGCATCTGTTCAGAGACAAGGAAAAGCACTCAATCAACTCTCTAACATTAGAAACGCACAAGGTCGTTCAACCATAAATGTTTAATCAATCGCGAGACATTACGAAAACAGAGCCGGGAAGTTTCATTATTAATTACAGTTGAGCCCTCAAGCCAGCATTTGCAATTTGGCAATTTTGGGAGGCCATTTTGTTGATGTACCACCATAATTTCGAAAAATAATTTGACAATTCTGTGTCTACGTTGGCTCTGATAAAATTGATTGCGTATTGAAATGTCGTTTCCAGGAAATATGTTTTCACTGGAGTATGGTTCGTGATCAATTTTTACGAAGCTTTTAAATGAAAAAGTCCAAAGAGACTCTTTAAGTCTTAGTGGAGTGACCTAATGACCCAGCTATTGCCAGCTCAAAATATCATAGGTCACGTGGGCCTCATCTCTTCCAAGTTAAACAATTAACAAGAGGTTTTATCAGATACTCCACACGGGTTTACGTCTACAACATTCCTCTTCTTAGGGAAACGTGTGCAACACTGACGGCTAAATGAAACTAAAGTTTGACCAGATATACATTCGCGATAACCTTGAACCGGTAGGTATAATATCATTTTTCTCTTATTGGTCATGTTCCCTAAAACTAGCCATCAGTATGAGATTAAAATAATGGTCATTCAGTTGAGTTCCTCGTCAAAATTGCAACAGCTTTCATAAAAATAGTGTTGATAACATTCCACCCTGTGCGTGCGTACACCATATAAAAAATTGTCGTCTGCTTTCGTTGAAATTGGGAAGGTGACATGCTGTGCATCGATACCCATCAAATCACAGCTTCGTTGGAAAACACGCCGTTTCAGGATTTCTTCTCCGGTTCAGTGAAGTGTAACGACTCCACATTTTTGTAATGTTTATAACGAAATCTTCAGAATGCAATGAATATACATAACCCAGAAAGCGCTAAGAGGCATTAGATCTGGGTAAAAAAATACAAAAGAAGTCTATATACAATGATTATATACGAATACATCAATAAAAAACTGATGTTAAGAATACAATGATATATGACAACGAATGAAAATAATTCATTTTCATTCAGATGTATAAAATTCTATCCACTCACACAAAGAGATTTAATGTTATAAAGAAATTCTGATACTATTTCAAATAAAACCTTATTTTCTTTGAGTTAAGTTCTTGACATCCATACATGTATAGAAAGAAATTAATTTTGTTGTACAATTGCGGAATTTCAGAATATTTTTATAAACATTGGGGTATTGTTCGAGTGCCTGGAAGAGCTGTACCCTCTCCTCCTTGCATACTTCACAAGCAAAGAAAACATGAGGATATGTCTGGGTATCTCCACAGGAACACAGTCAAATGGTATTTTAATGCTAATATACGTGTACGTACGTTAATCTTCAGCTGTCGACCAACATATACATTTCTATACATGTTTCCTAAAATAAGGTGGTTATCCATAAATTCTTGTAACCTTAAAATATCTCTAGAGGTCGGATCCATTGTGTTTATAAACGCGTTTAGACACATGCGGCTACATGCGAAACAAACTTTTAAGTTCGTTTGCGCACGCACCAAGTTCAATCCGTATGATTATTTTACTAATTTAAATCTAAGAATGTACAGGGAGTTCGAATTAAGTAGTTCTAAAACGGTATGCTTTCAATAAAATCCTATTTCTAACTGTTTTATGTTGAATAATATAAATACAGTATATATCGGATGCCATTTACAGATAAAGTAATATATACACTAAGCGGCGCCTCAAGTGAAATCAATTTACCTCACCGGTATAGTCCAGGAACCATACCCATCGACATTAAGTCTCGGTTAATCTTTCAGTTTTTAACATTTTTGGGAATTTTGTATTTCTACATCAAAATATCCTGACTTCTGAATTCATGTCATTGAAAGGAAGATTTTCCAGGAATTATGAATTTTAGATAAAATGCATGACCATCACTAATGAATCAATGTTGACAGGAAGGGAAATGAAGTTTGTGCATGCTTTCACTAATTAAATCTTAACTTGAAACAATTTTGGTTTGCTAAACCGAAGTGAAGACCTTTTATATCATTCAAATACTTTAAATAATAAATATACATGTATTATCATAACGGCCGTTATAATAAGGTTATTACAACACCTATCTCTTATATTATTCTGATAAACCCTGCTCACTATGTTACTTCATAACAATATTCGATCCGTTTAAATCCGAGTCCGTCCATGTCCCTAAAACAACAATGGACAATTAAGAACAACGTTTATTGACCCCGGCCGTTATCATACCAGCTGCACTCTCCACTATTGGCGCATAATACGTAAGAATAAATAACGATGATAACCAAGCCTCTCTTCAAATATAGATCGATAAAGATTACTCGAGTATCTTGCACATTCTCGTTTAGTCACGTGACTGCGTGTTCCAGTTATTCTTCATATCTACAAAGCATAAATTCAGTCACAGTAACGGTCTTGTCCAAGTCCATATTCATCTGACCTGGTTTTATGTGCAAACGGCCACCTGCTGTGAAGAGAAAGTTTGCCCAGAACTTGAGATTAAGACTGATGAAGTTGAACAGATTATAGGTAAATACGAGAAAGGTTTAATGTTCTTGATACTTCGAGATTTTGCTACTTGCTACGAACTACACCCTTACTACTTGTTGTGACTAAATTAGAGCACATTTTTCAGTTCTTCAACGTTTTGACATCTCTTTTTCGTGGTGGACCACTCCCAATCAGTCATGTATATTTAAACCTGTTTGTTCTAAGTTGATCGAATTGATCCTGGTCAGAAATTAGCCCTTGTTTCATGACTGTGAGCTCGCTATTTAGAAAAAATCTTTTGCAAACCTAGAACCAATATACACAACACCATGTACGTGCCGTTAATAAAAATGTTTTACTAATGAAGGCTTGGATGACTACGACGACCAAGGTGAAAACTGAGTCTAACTGCACTTACGTTTCGGAATATTGTCGAAGCTGTTTTCAATTCCCGGATGTGTATGTGTTTTAAGAAGCAGGATGCCCCACCAGCCTGAATAATATGGATCGTTTCCTGGACTCCAGAAAATCGCAAAAACAAACGTGCTATTTCACAGGTTTTCGCGTGGTGTAGCCATAAAGTAGAAGCAAAATAAGAGATTACACTAGCTTTTTATGAAAGTGCCATGCGTCTTTCGGGACAGCCCTGCTTTTACGCTAAATAAGATCTCAATTTTCAGTTGGAGACAATGTACATTTGTGTGATGTGTTTGTTTGTTTTTAAAACAGACTGCGTACAGTTTGAGCTCCGCCACGCACCTGCTAGTGTGAGATGTTCCCACAGTGGAACAGAAACAGTGAATTCTAAATTCCCTATTCTATCCCGTCCGTCCTTTCAACCGAACCAACTAGTAAATTTAGTGGCTGCAGTTTTGGTAGGTTACGCTATCATTCTTGGCTTTTCACCGACTCTCGTCAGTTTTGTGGTCTTGAGTGGCCTCGATTTTATGGCAAGAAATTCGGTTTGCGTAGCGCCACCTAGCTTCCACGCGGAAAAAAACCTCGTTATTGTAAATGGCCAAGCAGCTGCGCTCACTCCTAGTGGAACACACTGGATTTTTTTGATATTTCGTGCCATTCTTTCATCAAAATTGTCGTTTAAAATTTATTTGTTATACTTTAGTCTGTCTAATGAATGTATGTCTTTCTTAGTATGACGTACTGAGCTCATGAGCTACAATGTACTGTATTATTCCGTGGACCGTTGTTAAATAAATAAGTCAATGGGTCTTCGTTGTCTGGCCTGTGATAAAGGACCATTAGTGCCCCCCCTCCATTGGAATGAAACCCTCTAGTATGGCTTCGACAGGCTCAGTCGTGCATCAGATCAACAGCTGCCGACTACACAATACGGATTTATGGGCCACGTTCGAAATTTTCGTACACGTCTCGCGAACACACTTGCAGGGGATAAAAAATAAAGCCTACTCCACACACATGTCCACTTGTCTTGTTGAATTATTGTCGCGAACTACTAGAGGTAATTAACATATCACTCTCGAAGATCTCTCGACTCCTGATACTTTTGTTTTTCCCTGAGGAGTTGCCATGGACTTACGGAGAATGCAAATTGTATTGTTACGACAACACTTCCATGCGATAGTCGACAATTCGGTACTAAAGGTTTCAGTTGTCTCGTCGGGTGCATCGTTTGAAAAACCTAGCCTTGGGTAGCGAAAGCCGGTCATTGTGACTGTTTGGAATAGTAAATATTCAAGGCGCATCACAAAGTCAAGTGCAAAGTTAAGCGAAGTAGGTCTACGGACTCGGTGAGGAGAAGTTTGTAGGATCATCGGTGTACATGTACATGCCCATCTGTTGCTTTTCCATTTAAACCTTTTCAGAACATCGACTAAACATATGACCGAACGATAAATGAAGGTTTCCGGTGTACCCTGGATTCAGTGTCTGGCGATCTGACTTTAGTTGAATAGAGCATCTGCCAAAATTATGTACATGTAGTCACTGAATGTCTTGCCTTACGTCGGCATTCAAGTACCTATTGGGATGAGCTTCGTAGACGAAAGTCACTTTGACGCGAGACAAGCTAGTGTGCTCACGTGCTTTGCCGGTAACGTACGGCGAAGACTTGCGTAATTACTCTTTTTCGAGAGAAACTTGACACTAATTAAGAAGACGAACGTACATATCTCAGCGCTTTCGAATTTTTTTTGCCTGCTCACTGATTTGCAATTACATAGAAACCAAGAGCACAAAGTTGTGTTTACTTATTTTGACACTGTGATCAAAATCTCGGATTGATTTCGTCATCTTGTTTAAAAAAAAGTGTAAACCTTACTGCACAAAGAGATCATCAAGATAAGAATTCTTTTTGCATACGCTATAAACGGTGTCGCTAGGTAATATTCAACAACATGAATGATTCGTGAACATTCGTGCATTATTAAACACAGTTTTGATATTGGTAGAAAATAGTTTGTTTAATGAACAACTAACACTAGCGGGTTAGAGTTACAAGTGACGCGTTGGAAGGATAATTTCAGTAAAATTTTGCGTTTTCACTGAAACAAGATCTTGTTAACTGAACTAGCGCCACCTTCTGCAAATCCGAGCATCATGCGCTAGACTTCTAGTGAGGAATTTTCGCGTATGGAACAGAAACCGCTACTACAATTCCATAAATTAACCTTTCAGTCTCATTGCTTCATCTCTCTGGGGACCGTCAACTATTCTGCCAGCCTACGAGTAAGCTCCCTAACACACTCGCGAAACAATCGCCTTTCTCGAATGATATTGAGTTTTGTATTGCACTTTTAATTACACGATGATGTCTTCTCGGAAACGCGGACACTTGTGCGGCATAATATGCACTTTCTCTGCGTATATACTCAGTGGTGTTCGCTCACAGTACTTGCACAGCATGAATACAAAACCTTATCCTACATTTGATATGCAATATCCTGGTGTGATTCATGTTACATGATTGATAGAAACTGAAGAAACTCTTTGGAATATCATTTCATTCTTACTTTCTTTTACTGCATAGATTAGAATAACCCATCCCCTTGTAGAATAATGACAATTACAATGACGATGACGATGGTGATGATTACGAAACAAGCAAGCTGTCTTTTATTGTATCTCCTACAACCTATAGCAAATGTGAAAGTCAAGACCTGCAGTGTATAAGTGTAGTCAGCTCAAGTGACTTTCCAAACAAGGAAGTCAATATTTAACCATGAACTTTAATTGTATTTTCCGCTTACACGTGCTGGAGGCTGGAACGAGGCAAATCGGAGTCGCAGACATTACCAGTCACGCGTAATTTTAAGAGACGTTGGTACAAAACGAATAAAAAAAATTCGCTTTTGAACAAGCCAACAGTGCAGAGTGTCGAGGAGTTCGCCGTTATCGATCTATGATTTAGCAGTCATCTCATACAAAAATTAACGAATTGTGTTATTAGGAGAATAATGAGAATGGGATTTAGCGGTTAATCGCCACCCATCTGTTCTTTTATGAACTATTTTCCAGGCGCTTTTCGTGCTTTTTACAGTACCTAAGGAATTTCTATTCGACGTAGAGTGTCTTGCCACGTTGTTCGTCTGTGCACGTCATTTTACGACGTGTTATGTTGTCTAGAAAGAGTTCCACAGTCTATTCAAAACCTCAGTCTGAAATGGTTACAGAGTACTTACGAAATATTTTTATTTTAACGCACTCAACTACATTGACTACTTAAAACAAGAAGATTTGATCAATTTTAGCATTCCAATTCCTTTAGTTTTAAAATGTCATATAGCCAGTCTCACGCCAGAATGAGTAACACGGATTTTTTTGTTCTAAAGACTGATTCAGTACTACGAAAGCAATATCTTTTCTTCCGTTTATGATATTTCTATTGTTATTCAGCTTTGAAGTTTTAAAAGATGATCGCTTCGTATGTTAACATAATGACGTTGTCGGTTGGAAATTCAGCACAGGGAGCCGATATACTTGACTTGTAGCCGTCATGTCAAGTCGTATGATTTTGTAAAGAGATATTCAAAAGCCTGTTCATGTCATTCTTCCTAAATGTATCTCAATATCAATCTACTGAGGAGATATGCAAAGCATGACTTGTGTTAAAATCTTTTCACTGACTTCATGATAGACGAAAATTTCTAGACAGTAAAAATCACCAAGGTTATCAGTAAGTATAGAAAGAGTCCCCACTTCCCACATCCCGGATTCAACTCTCCTCTATTTGAGGTACAAAGGTATAGTATGCTTGGTATAGTTTCCGATAGGGTCTCTAGCACATTTTTGAGTCGGACAAGGAAAAGACGACTAATCGCGATTCACTTGGCTTTACATGTTTATGTTTGCATTGCACCTCACTATGTAACTGTTTACTGTATTTTATTGGCATATCAAAGACAAATGGCAGACGAATCTTAATGCAACATTATGATCAGCACTGCAACAGTTTGTACATGTACATGTATACCGAGGGGCGAGTGTCTTGCGGTTTCAAAGCACTGTGGGTAATTATCGCAGAATAAGAGAGGGCGCTGTCGTATTTCAGGAAGTGACTGCATTGGCAGTGTTTGCCAATTCCTTCCAAATTTTGTCTGCTGCATACTCACATTGTTAAACCTCGATCCTTTTTGATGGTAAAAATGCAGTTTTGACAACTGAAATTTTGCACCCAATTTTCAGAAAACAGCTTGTGTCACGAATTGTCCATTTTGCTGGTAGGGAGGGAATTAATTTTATACAGTGGTAATGCGCAATCTGTTTCGCTATACAGGCACTATGGGGTCTGGCGGTCGCTTGACCTAGATATAGGAAATATGAAGCGTAGCAAAAATATTGCACAGACTCAACAATCATTTCTCAGTATATTTTTGACGGGGAACAACAAAACTTTTTCAAAAGTCGCACCATTCTTTGATTACGTATGAATTTCATTCTGGTCTACAGGACGTACATTGTACATGTACATGTATGTATATATCCAAAACACAATATGCCGCATCAGTAATTTCATATAATAACTTGTGTTAGCCGCGCACCAATCACCCGCATCCACCCAATGAGGAGCTAATAGATATTGATTTCCCTTTAGAATAAGCAACGTCCTTAGAACAACGGGCACGAGACCGCCTTACATGTATGTATGTTTCACTTCGGCATCGATTCTACAGCGCTGAGGAGACACCACGCATATAAACGAGAAACTTAGACAGCAGATTAGAAATTGGTTGGACAAATGACCGTTCATGTGCTATTTTGTAAGTTATTTACAAGTAACCGTGCATTATGAGACCGTATGAAGGCGGAGCAGTTTCTTGTATGGAGACGGGAATCTTCTGTTATGATTTCGCAGCTGCAATCACGTGTGCTACGAACTTGTATGCAGTAGTATGGATGTGGATGATATATAAATAGGTTCATCATAATTTCAACGTCAAATCTTCATCGAAACCATATTTGTTTGGTCCAAACTGCTCCTGCTTTGCGCAGTGACGGTTGTGTTAATTTTTTTAGTGGACGAGGCACTCAGCAGTTTTAAGTTCATGTATCAAAAATGAACGATAGTACCTCAATGCAAGGATCAGCGATAACGACGACGATGATGAAGATGATGTGTTGTTGTGGTGATAAACACCGCCAGCCTGACTCATGTTAGCGTCTCGAGATGCATCTACGAACAAGCAATCAAGGAATAGTCATTATGACAGACGTTTGCTCATCGTTCAGTTGTTTACTATTAGACGGTTCCTAAATATGTTAGCGCAGGCCTAATGTATAACTGTGTCCCTGTGGACGCTGTGAAACTTACTGCGTCAACAGCAAAACGGATGGATGCATATATTACGGCTAAAGCATTATTGTACAAAAGTAGCGGGTCCTGAAGAGGACATAAATTCTGATCAGCGCGCGTGTCTGTATCCGGACAATCAGGTAGAAGACTCCTGATGTATTTCGAAATTTAAAATCGGATTCCCTTTCCTTCTTGAATGTGCTTTTTCATACATTTTCACTGGCTTTGATCTTAGAACAAGTCTGATAAATAGGAAGGAACACTGAGTAAATGCATTTCCGTTTCTATTTACCATTTATTATGATATTTTTTCCTACTAAAGTTTCATTCAACAGTAACCATCTAGTTGTTGGTGGTCCACCAGAAATTATACAGCTGAGTAACATTTCAAAGGAAACATATGGCTGCAAGATCCTGTGATTAATAAAACTATCGATTTTAAGGCTGCTTCACGCTCAAGCATATGTAGTGAATAACACACGGACGAATACGAGCCGCAAAAAATGCAAATGAGCTCAATCGATAATCAGCTTTTTAGAGGAACGCCGCTCTTTAGAATACTCATGGACAGCACGAAGATGAAATGTATTGCAGACACGAACCATGTATTGATTTCCATTTAAATGCATGTATGTGTTTGGTAATGATTCGCGACTAAATACCCTTATCGAATAATTCTTTTACATTTCAGATTGGGTTAACATTGAACGTCGATATTTCGCGTTAGACAGTTAGCAGGCGTTACTACTGAGATGGAAAATCACATTCACCAAGCCGCGTCGGCTTTAGCAGACGACAAGCTCGGAAAAGTTCTCACTGCTGGGGTAGCCACGATTATAACTCTTGTGTTTTCTTGGAAGTTCATCGTTGGAAAGCGCTTAAAACACAATTCTTTGTCGGACGATCTGTTGGAAGTAACTGAAAAGGTTGACGAAAACGACTACGCAGGCGCTGCTCGCTGGCAAAAACATGTAGACTGGGATGTGCAAGGCGACAGTTGCTTAAAATTGTTTGAAGACGAACGTGACAGTAATTACTGTTCTGACGATGAAAAATACAGTGGAATTACATCCGGGTATTCATCAACGTCCAAATTGTCGCCAAGTGAAGAGTTTGCTTCAGGCATTGTGTCGGAAACGACAAACGTACGCGGTGACAAGACACAAGAAGGCGAAATGAACAGTCAAATAGCCGAAAACGATACGAACATCGAGGACAAACATTTTTACATCGACAAAATTGACGGCAACGATGTCATAATAAACGGCATTGAGGAAACCATTTTGCTCCCGTTTCCATATGAGCCGACGTTTTCTGACTCTGAATGCGGGGCAGACGACGATGACATTGGTCGGAGTCTGGGCGTAATCGTGGAGGAGTCAGTGAGCGACGAGGACGCGAGTAACCATTGGTCTGAAAACACAAGTAGTCTTGAACAGAAAGAGACACTCGTGAGACAAGAGAAATTGAAGACATTTCGTCACAATTTCGTTCAGTTTGGAGAGTACTACTCACGAAATGACCCCCCATTTTCGTGCATAGNGAAGAGTTTGCTTCAGGCATTGTGTCGGAAACGACAAACGTATGCGGTGACAAGACACAAGAAGGCGAAATGAACAGTCAAATAGCCGCAAACGATACGAACGTCGAGGACAAAAATTTTTACATCGACAAAATTGACGGCAACGATGTCATAATAAACGGCATTGAGGAAACCATTCTGCTCCCGTTTCCATATGAGCCGACGTTTTCTGACTCTGAATGCGGGGCAGACGACGATGACATTGGTCGGAGTCTGGGCGTAATCGTGGAGGAGTCAGTGAGCGACGAGGACGCGAGTAACCATTGGTCTGAAAACACAAGTAGTCTTGAACAGAAAGAGACACTCGTGAGACAAGAGAAATTGAAGACATTTCGTCACAATTTCGTTCAGTTTGGAGAGTACTACTCACGAAATGACCCCCCATTTTCGTGCATAGTCGAGGAAGATGATGACGATGATGTTTTCTGTGAGGACTTTAGGCATTTCTCGTTAGATGTTAACAAAAATGATTCTAAGTTCGACGGCACCCAGTATCGAAACCTTGACGACAAGTTCCCGCGTAATGATCACACTAACGTCTCAAATAGCATACCTCACGAGTCAGAAATTGATTGCCATAGCAAAGCGAACAATGGCAAGGAATTAACGTGGTGTCAACGTCCTATCCTTAATCAGTGTAGTTGTCATGGCAATAGAGAGTGTGACATGCGACAAAATCATGGCTTTTCGAATTCTTGCGAACAACTGCAAAGTTTCGCTTATCCAAAAGATACCACTACTCCAGTTCCCACCGATACTGGTGCCACCTGTAGTTGTGATGACGCAGAAGTTAAAGGCAAGCAAATGCAAAGTCATCCGGATTTTCCAGCGCTGGATTCGTATTATAAAACATGTCAAAATCTAAAAGACAAAAACAGTTGTGAAATAAAAATCGACTTGAGCGATCCCTGTTGCAAGGAACACGAACAAAAGTGTCTGACTACAGACCAATGTCAAGTTGACCCTGGAAATGACTCAATTACAGAAATTGTCACAGGTGACCCAAAACGCGATCTTGTGGGCGATTTAAAAGTTGATTCTAGTGGAAGTTCAGGTTTCATTAAAAGGAGATGCAACGATGTGGAAAGTACGACGACCGAAAACGAGGTCACAGTTGAAAATAAATATAACCCGACACACGATAATGTTCACGATAATGCGGCAAGGTCGCTTAAAACAACACCTGCTCAGACGTCGCGAAGAGATAATATAAACGAGGACAGCCCTCATCCGGTGAATTATATCACGGGCTTCTGCAGTGAAAGAGAGGGGAGCAAGCTTAATTGGATTCTTCACAGGAATTTCGTAAACGAGAGTTTGAATAATGGAAAGGCAGAGACAGCGGAAGTAGGTACTGACCAAACCGCAGAAGACAGGCAAGTTGGGAGTGAAGCAAGTGACAAGGAAACTGAAGCACCCCGAGAGAGTGAGTCAATATCGTCTGAAGACTCATTCGACATGGATTTTCAACCACCGGTTTTCAGAAGGATAGCTGGATTCCCTCGCACGATCAGTGGCGACATCCCCGAGCTAGCTGCGTCCTATGATGGCGGGTTCCAAAGGCTTGGAACAATCCCTCGAATTGCTAGCGGCCCCGTGGAGGAAATTAAACGTTCGTGCTACGCTAGAGATGAAACAGCAGCAAAACAGATTCCAGGAAAAGGTATGACATTTGCAGCCACAACTTTTGCACTTGTTGGTCACGAGAAGAAGCACGATTTCCAGACCGCCGCTCCTGCTGAACAACGCATTGCAGCCGGCAAGGAAATGGAAGACAAAGCGAGAGATTGTACACTGGCGCCTCCTGGAGACAAAGCTAAAACTAAAACTAACACACGTGGAGAAGAAGCATCTGCGCCTGTGAAAGATAAGAAGCGATCGTCCCTTTCCAAATTATTTGCTCTTTTTGGCAAGGGGGAGTCAAAAGCAAAACAAAAATTGTCATCCGAACGCTCGTTTACCCAGAGTATTAATGAAACAACGGCCAACCCTCCAGTCCTTAACAATCACCAGCCTGCAAACGCAAATCCCAGTCAAAATAACCATCGTCAGCTTCATCGCCTGGCGAGATCAAACGACCTAAGGCAAGACCATGATAGATTTTTACTCATGGCAAATGGACATCGCTCCCAGACGCGTGCTTCTTCGAATGACAACATTTCTAATCGCAACGTGTCGACCAAGATACCTTACAACAATCACGAGGTCATGTGTCCTCCACTTGTCGACGCCTTTCCGTCCCAGAATTCCAAGCGTGACGCCCGAACTCGGCAACAAATTCATAATCAAACAAGTGGAGTACTAAACAAATATTACGATACAAAATTAGACAGTATCACCGGTTCCTCAGATACGAGAAGATCTCTTGATCCCCGAAGCGCCAGGAATATCGAGAATACACAGGTAGTTCTCGAAGATCTTGCAGTAAACCAGTCGGAAAACACGGCTCCATCTGTTGTGCCGAGAGAGCCGAGTTGGGAAAAATTGAACAAAGCTCACTCCTTGAACAAAAACGAAAAGTTAGAGGCTTGTGATTCAGACTTCAAGTGCAATTACGTTGATAATAAACTTGGCTGTCAAGTTTATCATGAGCCAATAAATTCGAGAGTCGAAGGTGCGACTTCGCAGTCATCTACTTCGAGTACGTCATTGGATGACGGGTTGCGGGAAACTTCACGAGAACATTTGCGTAGTTGGCCTCAACAGAGTTTATCTGATGGTTGTGCGTTTAAAGAAGCGAGACAGCGACATGGACAAGTGGTAAAAAACAGTTACGGACTTTTGAAAGGAAGGAGTATTTCTGAAGGAAGAGTCAACGTTGAAGAGCCTAAACAGGGTAAGGCGTTATCTGTTTATTGTGCTTTTAAAATTGCAAGCTTGTGGATTTTACCGTCCGTACCATCTGGCATTGTGTTGATTTATTTCAAAAATCGATTTTAAAGAAAATATTACGGTCCTTGTGCATGATTTCCCCGGATGTAATAATTAAAATGAACAACAGCATTCTAGGAGCGAAGGTTTAAAAATCACCATAACTCATAATCTATTTCGCACTAATCAACAAATATTTGAAATCCATTATTTAGTCTAGAGAGAGGTGAGAGAGAAATAAATTGTTGCACCATATAAACCACTAGAACTACAGTATTGTGCGTCCAGAATATGCATATGCCGCTTATACATTGTAGTTGACCTCCTACAAAGTGAAAAATACGCATCATGTACATGTAAACAGTTATTAAATAGTGCCTATAACAGTAAAGACAACGGTATATTACGAATGGAAACAATAAAATAAAATAAAAAGGGGACACTGTAATGCAAAAAAGAACAAAATAATTTGGGTATACATGTAATGAATGTACTCTCTTCCATAAAAATTGCACCTAACTTACCAGGAAAGTGCACAGTTTAAACTCTACAAACGAGGTGAAAGAACTGTGACCGTCATTGGTAACTCATTGTGCAAAAGTCTGGGCTTCTTTGTGAAATTGTGCACTGGTACCAAACGAGTCAATACATGTTGCTGTAAACTCATGAATATTAACGTGAGACGGCCGTGACCTCACGTGAACAAAAAGTATCTCACGGGAAACTCGTACCCGATTTAATTTGCATTAATCTTGGCTTAATTAGACGACCAGCATGCGGGTTGTTTATAAATTCTGTCTGTCTGCATTAAGCCACTACCGTGACACCATGATCTCGAGGATTCTCTCGTCGTTCGCTAGAATGGAATGTGCCGTATTAAGGGTCACGGTATCAGCAAAAAAATGTCGCATGTGTCCATTTTCCCGGCTATTTGTATTCTCTTTTGGTAGGGCCGTGTCCCGAAACCTCCTTTAGCGGGGACATAAACGTATGCTGACTGTAACGTCACTTAGAGGGTACATTGTAAACATTGTAACTGCACTGTGGCATGTAAACACCGAGTTTGAGTGACTTCACTTGAGTTAGATGAATATCACACGGAACTAAAATTTTAGAACATTTTTAGCAATTGTTCAGTTATTTTACACACAATATGGCCAACGAGTGAAATTCTATTTTGTTAAATATCTCCAAAAGTCAGTATTGTGGATAGTTTAGTGTATCTAGGCCTACACAGTGTAGATGTTATGAAGCAACAATAGTCGAAGCTCTCCTTACTAGAAGAACGGTAATTCAACATTGAAAAAATGAAAAAAACGATCACCTTGGCACTTATTTTTAACCGAAATGAGTGGAGAATTACCGTACGTTAGTTGGCATGTTCTGGGGCCGGGTGATAGACAATTGTGCCGCGGTCGCTAGACACTANTTGGTAGGACCGTGTCCCGAAACCTCCTTTAGCGGGGACATACATGTACATGTATGCTGACTGTAATGTCACTTAGAAATGGGCAACAGAATGTCCGTTTAAGGACTATAATATGGGAAGAAAACCCGACGGGAGGGTACATTGTAAAGATTGTAACTGCACTGTGGCATGTAAACACCGAGTTTGAGTGACTTCACTTGAGTTAGATGAATATAACACGGAACTAAAATTTTAGAATATTTTTAGCAATTGTTCAGTTATTTTACACACAATATGGCCAACGAGTGAAATTCTATTTTGTTAAATATCTCCAAAAGTCAGTATTGTGGATAGTTTAGTGTATCTAGGCCTACACAGTGTAGATGTTATGAAGCAACAATAGTCGAAGCTCTCCTTACTAGAAGAACGGTAATTCAACATTGAAAAAATGAAAAAAACGATCACCTTGGCACTTATTTTTAACCGAAATGAGTGGAGAATTACCGTACGTTAGTTGGCATGTTCTGGGGCCGGGTGATAGACAATTGTGCCGCGGTCGCTAGACACTAGGTTAAATTGGTCTTGTTTTGACTGCCATTTGCAAAAAAAAACGTATGACCACGAACAAATATAGATGCTCAAGGTTTCAACTTATCTCAGTTATTCAATATATCTGTAAAGAGTGCTAATAAATGAAAATGACACAAGCATGGTAGGGCAAATGTGTTCAAATAGTAGACGACTTGTCGTCTGCGTACCTCCGTGATACGAAACACACAATAATCGATGTTTGCGCTTCAGTACCGAACAAAATGTACCAAAGAAAAAACTTAATGAGAAGATTGCTCGATATCATAAATTATGCAGCGCGATAACAGCAGTACCTTTGAACAGTCATTAAACTCGTAAATTCAAACGTACTGAACTGATAGCGGCTTGCAATAGATGTATCGACATTTCTTCCGATCATTTCCACCTAAGTTTCAAAGGTGGGAGTTTTCGCACTGATCGTTTTTATAAGATCGTTAGGCATACACATTTCTAGCCCCTTCCTCAAGTCACGTGGTCTGGGAAGTGAGGGAAGCAAGCTCAAAGATTTGTACGTTTACAAAATGAGTACAGTTTGTTTGTCACACAGCAACTCTCTTGTCTGGTCAAATAATCTTGTCTAATATATTCAATTTCGGAAAAAGATCTCAATTCCCAATCATTCCGGCTTTTTATTTATTTATTTCCGATGATCGATGGCGTTGTGTCGTCAGGAGTTTTACACCCCCTTCGAAATCATTAGAAGATAACACGTATTGACTTTGCCTTCGGTCGTTATACTTCACCAAAGTCAAACGCATCCCGTTTCTCCGTTAGATGTTGCATATTGACAATGTCAACACTAGCGAATCCTTTCTGGATTATCTTATTTGTACTCGACCGCCAATCGTTGATTAAGTTGATTAATGTTCCCACACTAGATGAATAATTGAGACATTATTGGAATAGCCATAGAATGAAGTAATCCTTCTTATTTGTGAACATTAGGCATTCTTGAAAAGGCAGAATGTTCGCTGAGAAAGACATGCTCGGGTAACTCTGTCATTTATTAAAATCGCTGAATCCCAATTTATTACGTTTTTTTATTGCTTTTTACTTTTTGGGATTGAAACTAGACAGGGTTTAACGAGTTTCTATAAAGTTTTTATTTTTCCTCTTACACGTTGAGACAAATCCGCCTTCATTGCAAATGTTATACCACCGCGTTTTTTTGAGAGTTCACGGGAGCACGATTTGAAGAATTTTGTATTTAGATCACAGGTCATGGCATTGTAATGCATCATGTACACAAAAATCTGTTTAATCTGAGAATCAATCGTCTTAATCTCCATGGTATGATTCTGTAGGTTGTATAAGTCACCTCTAACTAGCGTTAGAATCTTAACTACATGTAGGGTTAGTGACCACCACCAAACTTCATAAATATGCTCACTTTAAAAGGGTTGACTCCACGATTGTACAAACGCATTTAGTGAGCATGCTATAACACGCTAGTGGAATACAGAATGCAAGATTTTTTTCTTAGGCAACGGGGGTAATTTAATTAAGGAATTACTGATCGTTAGGCGGGATCATAACGCAATTATTGGGCACGGCAATAACGAGATCGAGACAGTAGTTTTCTGTGATTGATCGTCTGCTCAATTGTGCCCGTCACCGGCGCACGCAAGCGCGAACCGATATTGCGTATTATCTCGATTATAGTTTCGTGCGAAATGTGGAGATAGCGACTTCATGATGACTGGTGCGTGTACGTTTTTTATCCAGTTTCGTTTCATGTTTTCTAGGTTGTTCAAATATTTATTTTTCAGTGACTGACACACGAGAGTAGTACTGTCAATATTTACCAATGTTTCACATATCGTAGTCACTGCATCGATCTGTGTATTTTGTGATGTAACTAAAACGTATTTCTATTCCACAGCCCTAGCACAGAGACCCGGCCATTTCAGACGTTTTGCAAGTGGAGGAACGCTCTCCTCGAACAGAAACCCGGAGTGGTTCGCAGCGACACTTGGCGACCTTGGACATCTGACCAGAAGACCGTATCATTCGGTGTTGCTAGGGAGACACAGCGACAGTCAACGCCTCAGCCGACAAACGCGGTCTGTCGAGTTTGAGCCCAATCGGTCGTTCAGAGACGACAGAAACTGGCAAAAGCGAAACACTTTTCTGTTACCACAACTCTCGAAAAATTCCAAGTCTCTCGTAGAGTTGCTGGAGGAGAAGGAACAACTTTTCCGGTCCCGTACATTTAAGTCGCCGTTGCGAGGCAGTTATCGGCTGGGATTTCCCGCCTCCTGGCTAAAAAGTACAGAAGAGATATTGAGGAGAGAGAGCAGTCCTAAAAGAAAACCTTTGACCAAGTTGCCAATCTATTCTGCACGGCCTAAAGTACCCGAAGCACGAGAATTTTCCTTTACACCTCACGAAACAAAGGCAGACGACAACCCCACAAGAGCGTGGACTGGTTCTTTTCGCTCAGTCGTAGTAACCGATGTAGACTCTGGCGAAGAAACCAGATTAATCATTCGCGAAACTGACGTTGACACTCTCCGAGAAGAATCAGTCCACCCAAACTATGGCAACATTTCCGAGGGCCTGCCGGTACGTGCCCATAGTATGTTAGAGCTGGAATGCCAAGAGGGGGAAAGTCACTCGCCAGCTATTGCGGACGTCAGCAACAAAAACCGTGGCACCACATTGCCAACTAATTCATCAAGCAAATGTGGATACGCGACCGTCCGCACTTACTCTGATAAGAAAGTTAATCGAATCGACAACCACGTGGCAAGCCGTGATGACACTGGTGTTGATAAGAAAGGAATTTTAAGTGGTCGAAATTACAGTGATATAAAATCAAAGGACTGTAACGTCAATAAAAACAACAATTCATCGCCCCATTCGTGGTTCTTCGGCCGATTGCGGAAGTCCAACAGTGGCGACAAAACGAATAACGTAGGAAGTTCGGAAAACAGGCGCAACAGCTCTAGAGGTTCGAACGCAAAAGACAAGCCGAACAAGAAAGACACGAAGAAGCAAAAGAAAGATAAACCAAAGGCGAATAAAAGAGCTAACATCGGCGATCGTGTAGCCGGTCTCGGACGTCGTAGACAGAACACGGAAGATAGTCGTAGCTCTGCGTCTTCAACGACCAGCGAAACCTCCCCGTCCAGTGCCGATTCATTGGCCAATCAGCAGCGACTCCGTGAACAAAGAAACAAATATAGATGCCCTGGTAAGTTCACTTAACGCTGAGATTTTCTTTTAGCCAGAAGATGTAAGAATGTGCGTGAAACGCTCCTGCGGGATCGTTATTGCATCCGGGCATACTCTATTTTTTACATACATGTATAATGCGTGACTTCATGTGGTCCAAATTTGCTCTCC
Source organism: Phoronis australis (assembly GCA_002633005.1). NCBI lineage: Eukaryota > Metazoa > Phoronida > Phoronidae > Phoronis > Phoronis australis. The sequence continues at coordinate 177,479 of NMRA01000253.1, forward strand.
ATATATGCCATCCAAATGCTATATTATTACAGTTTCTCATGGAGGTCTTTCTGACAGTTAACTTTAAATAGGATACTAAATCCGATTTTGACCTATTACACTAACAACGACTTTCCGAACCATCTCTCTAAAACAAAATGATGCGCTGTAACTCACGTCAACCTTAAAAATTTAAGTGCGCAGCGCAGCACTCAACTCACGGAATGTATTTTGACTCAGGATAGATATGTGCTTTGGTTTTCACTTCGGAACGTAATGCTAAATATGACGTACTGATTTTCATCCAGTGTGGGTTTTCATACTTTCTCATTAGGTGGTGTTGATCCGGTCTTGTAGCAGTCACTCTAGGATGAATATTTAGAGTGTTCTAAATTGTTCACTGAGGTAACTGTTTTTGCTGAAATCCTCCACTGCTGCACCCGCCATAAACGAGTGACGTCATTTCCATTCTCCGCGCACCTTGTTTTATGCACTCTGCGTCACCACTTGTGACATTATTGTCTCGTGGTTTCCTCCAAACCTTGTCGTCTTTCACCTCCCCCGTTTAGCCTGCTTTTTCTGTTGGTACCCAAAACTAGGAAACCCCGCGCCACGTGACCTGTACATGCACGCCAATGTAGGTTTAGGCCTTTTCTCCATGTTCATGTTCCACGAATTTTGTGCCTGTTGTGTTCTGGAATGACTTCCGTACTGAGACACAATGATCTCGCGAAAGAAGCTACGTGTAGTGTTATCACGTGCTTCGCTTGTAGTGCATGGTGACTATGTCGCTAGGGCTTGCATTTTTCGCAAGATAATGTGTCTATAGAACGCTCTCTTGCTCTCCCGATTGGTGTACGCCTGGCAATGGTCACCGGAAAAGAGCATTATTTACATTTCTATTGATTCTTGATGAGCTTAAATAGTTGCCTCAAGGTATTTCTCAAATTCAATAACATGGGATCTTTCTACTAAACTTACGAGTTGGTACTACTATTATATGGCTGCGGGTGAAAGAGTTGCACGTTATCACGTTCATCAACCTTACTGAGCCCCACCGCGGCCCATCTTAACTTTTTTAAAGTTATTGATATTATACTCAGCCAGCGGATGCAGAATTTATGGATTAATGCAAAGACACCAATTATCATAATTGATTCCCATGAACGTATTCATTTACTAACAAACGACCACCTTTACCCGATGCTTTCTCAAGTCAATTGACAAAGATAAATAATTTTCTCTCCCTCAGTCTATGTACATATTGTTGTCGTAGTAATTTGTAATTTGGGCTTTACGGCTCATGAGCTCTCGATGCATTTTATGGAAATCATCGTTTTATGTTTCAACATTGTGTAACCACGTTTCGCTATCTCTTGTCTTTTCTTCCCAAATTCACTTACATGCACCCTTACCCCCTCTAGCCTCGCACTGTGTTAACTAGTTCACTAAAGCCGGTGTGATTTTCTCTTGAAAAGAATGCTACGGACCTGGGTTGGTAAGTGACGAGTGATCCTGTTGTGAACTTTTCATTTCTACCCATGTTGTTTGTGAACGTGTTCGATTCTTTTCATTGGTAAGAAAACACCAATCGTAGCTTACAGCATGTACAGTGTAGCTATGCAATTCCCCTTTGTTGTAAGAATATTTATTTTCATTTTCAAGGTTTTTGTTACAATTTTCACAAAATGCAAACTACACGGGTGTGTTAATTGGCAAAGCATATTTAAAAAAGCAAATCTATTACTGGTGGAATAAAGGAAAAGTCTCACATTTAAGCGTATTTAAAAGTACAATCGAACCCACGCACATTACACGGTTCAATCATGTCTGTGTTGCCGTTCTTCAGCAGGGGATATTTTCAACGTAAAATTTCTTTTTTTCAGCATTTTAAAATGTTGCAGTGAAATTGAGCGGAATTATTTTTATTTTTGACAGTTTCATAAAGTGCTTAACATGCAACAGAATGTATTTTAAAATATTGATAACATATGTGGCAGGTGTACAAGTAATTTCATTTAATTTTTATATTTGAACGAGTCGATCAATCATTTGACATTGACCAACTTGAAATTACGGTATGAAATAACGACATTAGTCTAAGTTGTTACATGTATGTGCCCGATTATGTGACAAATCACAGTGATGACTGCCATATACATTTTTACAAATCCACGTTTGACCAAATCTCCCGTTGGTTATGTAAAAATAGCAGAGTCAGCCGTCTGCTACAATGTGCAGTAATCTAAATGCATGAACCAATAACTGAAGATCTGCAAGTGAAATTGTTGACAAGCCAAGCCACCGGGGTAGCGCTCCTCAGTCGCAAGAATTTCGCGAGTAAATCTAATGTGATCACGTGCTTCGCTTGTAATGCATGGCAATAACTCTTGCTTGCGTGATCTTGCTTTATGAAGGTATGCGGAACGGCAGGCCAGCCAGGCAGCTACATTCACATGCAACACTCGTTGCATATTGTACTTGTGTGTTTTGAAAACCTGTTGCTTCGGTTTCATGTCGTCACAACCTTGTTCACGTTATCAACTGAAAACACCTTCGGGCATAAATTGACTATGCAACGAAATCAAGGCGTGAAATAGAAAAGAAACTTGAAAACATCCCCCAAGCAGCGTACTTTGTGGTCTATATATCACGTGTTTGTTGTAATCCAATGAAAAACTTATCGTCCAATTGTTCCCAATTGGCAAACTCGGGTATTCTTAACACTCTCCGATGCGTAAGTATCGTCCCAACGATGTGACTATTATTTGGTGACACATTGAAATATCACCAAATGTTGGATAAGAAATTTCAGTGTTGGGACTGATTCTACTGCGGAAATGAACATTCTGAATGTTGTTAGTCTAGACATTTCATTTCATGTGTAGTAATTACTCGTCTGTACTACGCGAAATTGCTTCCGTACTTGACAGTCTGTCGTCAAGATAGGCTATGCTAGGATTCTGGACGAGATATTAAATCAAAATTGGATTCTATACTCATGAGGGTATGGAGGACTATTTTGCATTGGCAACAGGTTTGTATTTAATTAGTGTCCGGGGTAAATCATTATGAACATTGTCAAGATCATGAGATTCAAACGTTAGGTTGCGTGTCAATCAACGGTTAAGTGTACGCATATGTTTTATTACATACGATGTATGGGTATAATTTGTGTTATCGTTGTAGGAAAGTTTGTTGTACAACTAATTATAAGGTGTTTTACGTCCAACCTGCGAGCCACAAAAACAGAATATAGACCTAATCAACAGAATTAGGATACTTTTACCGCATCAACCTTTGGATTATTCCGCTGTTTGGCACCGCCATATAATTACAACAGTGGGGTCTAGTTCGACGTAAAACATGGACATTGTTGAATTGCAAGTGACAATTTTATGACAGCCTTGAAGAATTTTAATACCCCCGCGTTGTTACTCTAAAGTGACGTGACCTCTGTATAACACCACTCATTGTCAGCGACTGATAGAAATTTACCTCTCGCAGGTATTCGGTAATTTGTAAAGGCTTGTATGTCCATCGTTATTGCAAATTATGGCCATTTGAATCCGACGCACTAACAAGAACAACAAATGCAGGGTTCATCTTCACAATGCGTGCACAGAAGTATTCGTTCAACGCGGATACATGTAAAAGCATAATTTCTTGGTATCAAAACTGTGCAAGCGTTGTTGTTGAGCCGTGTTGGTGAGCGTACGCTTAGAGGCGAATGGAAAAAAGCCGGGATATTTGGTGTGCCTGTATGAAGTAAGAGAGAGTCACGAAGACGTCGAAATTTTATAAGGCCAATTGTAAAGGCTTTTTTGATTATTTCTAAATTAACTTTTATCAGTTCTTACGAGAACCGTCGCCAGATAAATTGACAGGACGACGTTGGCGTGCACGACACGAATGACGAGGCTTCGCAATCTATCCACATAATTGTGGTGAGGAGGCTGGTTTATTTTGGTCATTTATGGTTCGAGGTTTGGGACAGAAAGCTGGAGTTGGTTGCGTACGTGTTTTACCATTGTACATGTTCCAGCATAGAGCATTTCCTTTGAGCAACTATTAACCTGCGGCGTTTAATCACAAAAAACAGCTCTTGATTTACGTAGACCATTTGTCGTCATGAAATCGATCTAAATTTGTTCCTTAGTCGAATTGCGGATGAGTTTTGATATTATCTCAGAGACCAGGCTTTATATTGGCTTCTCATGTCATTTTATGCAACACCGCAGTATGGTCTGAACGAATAAAAAACAGAACTGTCAGGTTTTTGCAAACATATACATTGTACACTCGGCCGTAAATCATTTCTCCTCTAAGTAAGCTGAGACCAATTTTATACACGTAGGAGTAAGTGGTCTGATTTGCGAATATTCGCTTCTTCGGTACGGAACGCGGGAGTGCGGGACCATATCCGAATGTTTGTATTTATCGAAATGTCTACAAATTTGTGGGTTAAAACTGTTTATTTTATGAAAGCAGAAAGCCAGTAGATTTTTAAATTTTATATAGTACAATAATAGTGAAACAACACCATTTGGTATAACCTCCCGTAAAATTGGTTTGAAGTAAATGTTCAAAATGAAATCTTAGAAACAGAGTTACATTTTTCTAAATTGTGATTTGATTTTTCTAAATATTACTTTTGATTTTTTTCACAAAAACCATGAAAGTCCTATTTTGATAGCCCTTCGTGTAAAATTGGAACATTTTAAATCAGTTCCTAACAGCGTAGTCGAGAAATGTAAAAATCAAAAAAGTTCATTTGAATCCGATTAGCCATTTCTGAGATATGATTTTCCGAAGCCTTAGAGATAACGCTAACGTGGTATCTAATGTGTAGTATTGAAGCAGTCTGTTTCACTCAGGTCTTTTTTCTTATTTGAAGTATTTAATTTTTTTACAATATTTATATTACCTACCACAATCGATCAAACTTGAGACATTGGCGAAAAGATGAATCGTGTGTGCAACCACACCTATTGAAATTCTTCTATGCATACCTTCAAAATTACCATACTTATCCGGTGCGATCGATTGTATACTCACAGCTGCAGACTTGACTAGGAGAAACGATAGACACAATTCGTGGACAGTTGTCTCCTAACACAGACGAATCGTGTCGAAACGACTTTTTGTAATTTCATTTAAAATAATCGTACCAGGCTTTTGGAAATTTAAAAGTTTCACTGAAGATTTTAACAAAGTCAATCTAGTGCTTCTTTCGTTATTTATGTACGTTTCAGTACCAATAGAATGGAATCTAAAAGGCGATGGTCACTTATATAGGTAGCTAGTTAAAACATTTTTTATAATTCTTGGTTCCTGCTTTTTTGGGGGAAATGATTACTATCGGACACTAGTTAGTATTTTTGATAGATGACTTAGAGTTGAGCTATTTATGAACGATTCTCCTCATAGCCCGCTAAATAACGTCCATCGTTTGCTTTACCGATTAGTTGTTTTTCTAACAAGAGATTACTCACGCAAACATCGCTTGGGTATTTTCGACTTTTTGTTTTTAAAATCAACAAAAGTGAATCGGGATATAATTGATTCAGATCTATGTTCTTGACACCTGTTCCAGCTGAATGTTACTGACGTGAGTTAGTTATTCGCAGTCTGTGTTAATCAAACCATTCCCGTTCATTCATTTCAGTCAACGATTATAGAATAATGATACCGAACAACGTAACCATGGCGACAGATCAGCTTAACACTATTGAACGAGACGGCGGCCATGTTGATCTAAGTGACGTAGGTCTTGATACGACGTTAACAAAACGGAAACTGGATTTTTTGGATGTTCAACACGCAACTGATGGCAATGGAAGTGCGAGATCATTTCGCTTAGTGAAGCAGCCGTTTCATAATACCACCATTAATAACAACATTGTGAAAAGCACATATATTTCCGCTGAAGGCGAGTACGTGCTTGATGGAACTTTTTCGAATCAATCACGTGATCATTTGAAAAATGAACTGAGAAGTACCAAGGCAAATGTCAATAGTGCCAGCACGCAATATCCTGAAATCAACGTGATGTCAGCCCAAACACAGACGGAAGACAACATCTGTATGCCGTGTGATTCCAGTTGCACTATCAAGCCGTCAAATCCTGGTAAAATCCGTCAGGTTTTATATCAATCCGATAGTCTTGAAGATTTGTTGAACTTCATAGATTCACCATCTTCAGGCGCTGTTCCACACGCTCTGGAAAACATCCAACGATTGGACCCGAAATATACAAAACTTGAAAAAAATGTAAATCATCAGAATGAGGGGTCTCTCAAGACAGTAATCGAATCTCTGAACAATGAGAGATCCACTTGGTACAAATCGCAACCGTCGATGATGTCATCTCCTTACGGAAGCACCCGAAGTGTAGATTCGGAGAACTTACCGAAAGCGGAGTACGAAGCAGAACCAAAGAATGAAAAAAGCTTTCCAGTGCTGGCGCATTCTGGGTCAGTGAATACTTCTAGGCATTCGACACCCAAGTTAAAAAGTAAGATTTCAAATAACCTCGGGATCAAAACTGACACTTTTCAATTTAATGGTCTAACTTGTACTCTTTCGTTTCGCATGGATGCAGTGCTATTCAGCTGTATATCTGAACTGTTTCGCGCGCTTTGCACATACATAAAGGAAAGATAATACACTGGCTTTACTTCCAAAACCGATTGCAAAAATGAGTGAATCTTTTTAACTCGCATCGCTGAGCACAAAAAGGCAAAGTTGAAATATGAAACACAATACAAACATATAGGGTTGGTTTTTAATTTCTTGACCTGAGTCCTGTGGCATAAACATTATTGTTTGGATATCATCAATGACGTCCTATTTTCACGCGCCACGTTGCCATTGTTGAGAAACGCATTTGACGTCATACAACAATCAAACTTATCCGGCGGATAAGCTTCAAAGTTTTATGCAGCTCAGGTCATGCAGTCTTACGGCGACTAGATAATTTAAAGAAGCATGGAACACTAAAGCTCGCCAAAAATATCTTTTAAACAATTCCCGACGAAAGTAACATCTCGCAACATCTAGTACAGATGAATTTACTTGCCCTTGTGAGGAAATTTCCAGAAAAAAATCACGAAATTTATGATTTTTGAAATACGCGCGAAGGAAAAACTTGTGGTTACCACAGAGTTTCTAATATCCCTCTCACTTGTGACAAATGCGGGCATGCGCTCACATGTGGCAGAGAACCACTTTTAACATTGCAATTTAGTCTATTTACTGCGTTCCAGGCCTCTTTAAAATTTATGCGTGCGCATTATATTATTAATGTGAAGTTGTCTGCTTCTGCAAAATCGTTCAACGGGGGAACTACGGTTTATCAAATGGAATACTGTAGAGTGCTAAGTATGTATGTATAGTTATTTTTAATTAATACTGATTTGACCATTGATGTTTTTATTTATGTTTATACTGTTTTCGCAGGAAAACAAGAGATCAGCTCGGATATCCAGATTGCATTTACTGACACATCTTTAGAGAGGCCATCAATTGAAGAAAAAACAGAAGAACCACCAGGTGGCGTAACAATTGAAGCAGTGTACGACGCACTACTTGCTATGCCGGCGGATCTCGAAAAGGACTCGTGTGACGGCCTAACGGGGAGCAAATTGGGCTTGACATACGAGAATTCTGGCACCAGTACTCCTCGCGTGGAGTACTACGAAACCGATCTTGACGACGACAGCACATGCTCTCCGTGTAGTGACAGGTCGTCGGGTCACGTGACCAGTGACATGAGTTCCCTGAACAGTAGCATCGAGATGTCGCCAGATGTCTCTTCGTCTGTTGAATCGTTATCGGATACGTATGTGAGATGCCGTTATCCATTGTGCAAAAAGAGAGAATTGTTGTCTGACGCTCGAACACATTTCAAAACTTGCCACAACTGCGTCACATACTACTGCAGCCGCGAATGCCGACAAAATCATTGGGAGAAACACAAGAAGCGCTGTATGATCGGTCGCGTCAACAGTGCGTGCAAGCACGTGATCAAGATGGTGTCTGTCGATGACGTTATGCTGTCGGAGTTTTCCAAAACGGCCCGATTGGGCTATCTCACCCAGGGACGTGGATATGTACAACTGGAATTCACTACCCCTGAAAATGCTGAATCGTTTCTCCGTTCCCCGGAAGCATCAGCAACCGTCTCGGAATGGTGTGACATTGTATACGTGCCAATAAAAGAAATCGATTCACTGGCGTCATCTGATAAACGCCTCGATGAAATCAGCGAATTTGTGAAGTCATACAACCCAGAATATAAGTTTGTGTTGAGCGTTACCATAGCAACGCCAAACGGTTGGCCGGTGCGACCAGTTCCACTTAAAACGTTACCATTTATTCACAAGTGTGCGAAAGTCAAACTTAGCGAACCCAAAGTAAATCCTAGATGTGACGGCTCGGAGAAGACGGACACGTTAATTCTAACAGCCGTCCCGGGAACACCCGATGGTAAAATTTTCGAAGGACCAAAAGCTCGGGAAGTATTTTTCATAAACGTGCAACGGAACTTGCGTGAAAAGGGTGTCAGTTTGCGACATCAATATCCTTCGGAGTACGCCAAGTTATGCGCGTATGTGGAAAGGGACCAAATGTTCGCGCCAATTTTGTTAACGCCACGCGAAGGTAAAACGGGAAAACGATTCATGTGTTTAATTATGCCAAAGTCTGATCCTGAGAATGAATGGCTGAACGATCCGAATTTACTGAAGGAACTCGGCTTATTATGATATCGAATGATGTGCATTTAGGCCAATACTTTTGGGCTGATTGCTTTGAAGTGAGGATAGTGACAGTGTAACTATTGACGGATTTATTGCGCTTTTTAGTAAATATTTGAGAAACATTTCAACTGTTACAGACACACGTTATTTAAAACCTATATTTATGTTTACAAATGTGCCAAGCTGTGTAAAGCTATTGTTTATAATCTAGTCAAACTAATTAATTGGCTTGCCCTGTTGCATGAGGTCGTTTATTAGTATTCCCAGAAATAAATGTTGAGCTTGAATGCAATATTGTTGATTCACCAACGAAAACTGTTATTTCATCTGTTTTCAATTCTACATTAGTGGCGGATCCACGATGTCGCAAGGGGGCAACCGCAACTTTCGAAGGTCTCGTAGCTTCTAAATATACAGAAAGAATGTCTCCTTTTTGGTGGTGGGGAGGGGGTTCAGTGTGTCCCAAAAACAGCCTGTGTACACGCGGATTTGTGAGGAACAAAATGTTTGTTTCGTTGGCGTTTGTAGTTGACAGGAGCTGCGTGACTGTTCACATCTCTGGTCACGTTTGCTACAAGATTGGGCCGTTCTGAATATGTTTTTGTTTTCTCCTGTTGGTTTCAAAATTTCCCTCGTTTAATTTTCCTTTGTCATTGTTATGGGAGTGGGGAAGGGGGCTAGTATTTGTTGCGAAATGATTTTGTTTTCTCAATTGACGAAAATGTTTATCTTTGTCAGATTGCAACAAAACATGTCATATATGTGCATGTACATATATTTTACTCTCGATCTCACGAGACGAAACAAAATTAAGCTTTACGTTAGATGAGGCATGTTTGTGAGGGAAACAGAGACTGGCCACTTTCGAAAAAAGTGCATGTATTCATAATCAAACGGCAATTTAGCTTTAAAAACATACTGCAATCTGAGCTGTGTTCCGTAGACCCAAAACACAAGTCATGCTTTGCTGGTCGTACACGGCATTATCTTAAGTTTTATAGGCCTACGTCTAAGGAACGCAGTCCTGAACAAAGAAGCCATTTAGTGTGAATAACTGACAATGCATTTTGGTGTGGAGAATGAAGTACTACACAAACCTTTTTATGACATTCCCCAGACTACGAAATTTAACTGTTTTCACGTGTATTTCTTGGAAACACGCGACTACATGTACTTGTACATGCCAGCATCTCTGTCCAAAATCAAAAGTGTGAACTCATCTCAACGCTCTTACGATATACACGATCGCAAAGTCAAAGCACAAAGTTGGGATTTCAAGTTTTAACCCAGGATCGAATTGCATCAAGTCGACTTTTGAGTTAAGCGTTCAGCCCATGTATGCGTTTGTCGAAGAATATATTAATATAGATAACGAAAAAGTCAGGATTCGACGGAGTTGAATTTAAAGTTCGTGGATTGAATTACGAATCCTCTCATTTGTATTTATGTAAATGATGCGTATATTTTATTAATAGTATTTTAATGAGATCAGCCCATTAAATGTCACAAACAGAAACGAGTCATTGAATTTAAACATATTGGAACTCATTTATTCTGAACTGTTGTACTGTTAACCCCAGCCTGTCTCAGAACATTTGCCTTCTAGCAATTACGTATCTAAAGTTCACGAAAAATTATTTTAAATATTTAACATTTCTTTATCTAAAAGTGAATAAATATGAGAGGATTCTCGGTCTTGGGAGCAACCAGCTACTAACGTCTGTGACAGCGGGGCCACTCCCGTGAAACAGGTGTGCATGATTGAGAGTGACATTTTCGACCAGTTTCCTTAGAATGTCTTTTTGACTATTTCACGTTTTGGGGGTTCGAAATTTTAGCAAACGCTGGTTTCTTCGCGCATTCACAAATCTGGGTTTCAGTTTACCTCAGTCCCCAAAATATTAAGTCAAGTACCACCGGCTGGCCTACATCATTGTCTAAACAAAACATTCAATTTGTCGTCATGACGGACACATCAAATTAATTTGATGAAGAATCTGGGTATCCAAGTTGTGGGGGTGATGTGGCGTCTCAATTTCAATGGGCGTGGATCTTGAAATTAGGAGTATGGTACCAAGTCATGGGGAGTTTTAAACGCATTTGTTGAATAGTTGCTGCTTTGTATAGGTCTGTTCCATCTTTAACTAAGGTTAAGGCAACGCTTAACCCATACTGAGGACCAGATTGAGCACCGGATTAGAAATGGTTTTGAGTTTAAAAACACATAATTTTTTCTCATACGGAACATTTTTGCCGCCGCTCATAAACCCTATTGTCCAGTTGCTAAACTTGCTATTGTCGTGCCACGTCTTCACCCTTCTCCGGTTGCATTTGCGTTTATCATGTAACCGAATCTCTCTACGATTCGACTCAGGACGTCCTGATTTCACTTAGTGAACGAGCACCGTTTTCCATATTCATCACGATTCTTCGTGGTTCAACCATAAAGCGACAAGTAAAGAATCATTATTGATTTTCTTCTTCAGTCGTTGCTGCAGTAGGCCTAATTCATGTAATTGAAGGCGAGATAGATTTATTCAGTGACCAAGTAAATTTGACAGTTACAAGACGTGCACAGTTGAAGACAAGGAATACACAAATGAGTCGGCTAACGACTTTAGTTTTCCTTATTCGTCACGTACATATTCCATTAAGGCCATGATGTAACAGCTGCGTCGTGAGGAACTGTTCACAATTTATTACAATCTATATGACACAAAATCAATTTAGACCATTCCTCCACTCCCTCTGGGCAGTCCACGGCCTTCAGTTGATCTGAAGTGGATTAACGTGGTCCGTAAGCCACACCGAGGAGGATTATAAACCACTTTTGTAACTAATTTTTTGGGAGGGGGTGGCGTCTTGTTTTATTGTTTTTCGAAATAATATAAGCCAGTGTGCTTAATTAAAGTGAAAAGTCAAGTCCCCTTGTTTAAACTTGCACATTTCCACGAAATTTGACTTTCAAATGTACATGTAATTCTGTAAATTTGACATGAAGTAGAAATATTTGAAAACAATGAAATTAGGCACACATAAGGTATGATGCTGCAAAGAATATTTCTATACATTAAGTAATAAAAACATGTTCAATTTCTTAATTTTTCGCATAAGGAATAAAAACAAACTTGAGGCAATTTTCTAACTTTTGAGCGTCAGCTTGTGGTTAAATTTGGAACTACCAGTGCGAACGTTTTAACACAAGCACTGAAGTACAGTGTACAAACGTGAGTATTACCAAACTGACAAAGTCGCCAGTTAATTCGGTAACACATTTACAAAAATAAAATAAAGCAGACCACCAGGAACACTGACGTTGTACCAGACGTACGCAGGCCCCTCAGGTGGCCCCATTACACTGATCACGTCGCACCAAGCCAGTTGAGGAGCTAGACACCTGACTCAAGGGCCTAGCTTATGGGCTGAGCCGCACTGAGATACATGTACATTGTAAGTGCGGGGGGGAGGGGGTCTATAGAACACTCCCCCCATCCAGACCCAATGGTGCGCCGCCCTTGAAGCAGTGTGTCAATGTACTTAGAAAACTCTTGATTTAACAGAAATGTCATTTAGTAGTGATAAAGATTCACTATTTTAATGCGAATCCTTTCTTAATTTCTTTATCAAGAACGTTTTAACAAGTTGCATTACACCAGTCCTACATTTAATTATTTGGTAAACTGTATTTAAAAATAAAATAAACCCTGGAATTTCAAGAGAAAGTCCAGTCTTTTCATGACAATGGCGATTTGACTTAATTTAAAAGGGAATAGTATTTTCTAAAATGGAAGTATTTACAACGCCAACAATAAATAAAAAGGGGATCTCGTCCCTACACTGATCTCGTGTCCCTTTATTTTTACTTCCAGCTGCATGCTCCCCAGGTGATGCTTCCTCCTGATGATACCCGTCACAATATTCCGTCACCGCCATGTCCTCTCAGGTGGTAGTTCTCCGAAACCGATGTTCCCCGAACCTGGTAATGTCTCTACCATGTGCAGAAGCAACCTATGGACATTTTTCAATGGAAGGAGCACGCAAAACTGATCGGGAATTTTCGTGAATTTTGCCCGGGGGTCTAATGAGTTGACAGAGTGCGCATCTCCGTCCGCTGTGGTTCCAGTGCCTCTCTGCTGCTATTTAACAGAGATGAAACACAATTCCGTCTTGTTTTGCCTTTGGCACGTTTCCGGACAAGTTTACGGAATTACGGCAATGCCGTGTTCTTGTAGTGCGCAGACCGGGCTGAGAATATTAAACAAAATAATTGCCGGCGATCTGATACACCTTGTCCCAGACGTGCGCAGGCCGCGCAGTGTAGGCCCGTTGCACTGATCACCTAGAACCATTTTTATGCTTTATTGATATATGGTTAAAACCGAGCTGAGGAGCTAGAAACCTGGCTCAAGGGTTTAGCAATGTGACCTGGTGGGACTTGAACCCACGACCTCGGCTGTAAAGAAAGCGGCACCTACAGTGTACATGTATCACACTAGGCCACACTGCCTCCTCTCAGAAGGTCGCCACTGTGAAATTTGTTTCTTAATCTCGAATTAACGCCATTGTTTAACATTTGCCATCCTTCAATTTCTTTTCATGAGTAGGTGTTTTTGTTTAAAAACCAGGAACAAAAATACGGTTAGAATTCACGTTTGTAAGCTAACTGGTGAACAGCAAGAAACATAATGTTTTTAAACATGAACTTAAAGTTACTATTGCTTTGAGTGTAATGAATATTGTCAAAACTTGGAATTTGATGATTTATCCCTATACAAGTTTCATTTTTTTTATCATTTAGTTATATGTTAAACCTTCTGAGCTTGTGATTTTGAGATCCGGCAAGCGCCTTCTCTAAATAAGTTTATAATAGGAGAGCATATAAATCTGCTTTCTACAAAAAATATGCGCATCGAAATGCAAGGACTTTTCCAATATCAAATGCATCAAACATTATTTAGCCACATAAGAAAAATGAAGTTGCCCGCTTGACTTGGTCACAGGATGAAAGGACTGGAGCCTTGACGTACATGTACGGGGTACAATGTAGATCCTCATTTACTCGACAGGAGACGCTGTGAAAAAAACAGCATCCGATAGATGTCGCCCACAGTGTTGTTTGAAAATGGCAGCTACATGACCGAAGTTGTACAGTCAGTAACTTTGTCGTAAGTAAAATGTTCACGTGTGACTGAAAGCGACGTCATATTTTTGTGATTGTGAATCTATGTTGTTATTAGTGAGCAGTGAAAGGAAGCTTACAACAAGCAAGGCGTGGTGGCTTGACTCTTTGACAAGACCAACTGTCAGGGACTCGCCTAGGATTAGGCAATGACCATCGCCTCTGTTGGCCCGAACCAGAGGCGATGCAGCTACTATAGGCGCTCCATACGCCGGAAGCTTTTCGACGAATTATGCCTCGCACCGACTAAAACATCAAAGTCACGTTGTTATAAATACCTTTTGCGCATAGAGGAACACCTTAGGAGGCTGTCGATGTGTTTAATTCCTTCCAACTCGAGCAAATAAATACTCCCGTTTTCAAACTTTTTCTGCGAGCAATCCCTATTTCAGTTCCCAAAATCGTGAACTCAACATTTTTATACTGCGCACGCTCCAATTTTTACCGCACTCGCTAGGTGATGTGACTTCATGACCTCAATCTTTAAATAGGCCAAAGGTGAGCTATTGCGGTCTTGTCAGTCAAATGTTCGTTTCCAAAATGCCACCACTTATACTTGTCTTTAATTGGCGTGACTTGAAACTGTTTGTATTTCAATGAATTATTGTTTGTATTTGATAATAATAAATGCTGTTGATGACATTTAATAGTCTTTGTGCACATATTTGACATTTTAATGTTCAACAACACGGCAAATGCACGGCTGGTTCCCGGCAGCACGTACGCAAAGGGTGGAAACTTCAGCTTTCAAAGTTCGCCGGTAGGACCTCAACTTCTGACCTTCGGCCTGGTTAAAAGAATCTCTTGGCGTGCGCCGAGTGAAAATGTTGAGTTCACGATTTTGGGAACTGAAATAGGGACTGCTCGAAGAAAAAGTTTGATAACGGGAGTATTTGTTCGAGTTGGAGTTTGCCGAAAAGCTTCGGGCGTATGGAGCAACTATAGGAGCTGCATCGCCTCTGGTTCAGGCCAACAGAGGCGATGGTCATTGCCTAGTCTAGGTTTTGAAAATTGGGGGTCCAAATTCGTGAGACTCACGAGTCGTGATAAGCGCGAATCTAAGGCGCACATTTAGGATGTGTGCATTGTCACTAGACTGCAAAAGTCAAGATCTGTAAATCTTTTTAGTAAGATAATCTGTGTAGAGTTGCATGTTAGACAGATAATTCACAGCATGAGTACAGGACTCAATGTATCTTGAAGCTCTCAAAAGGGAGGTGTACTACTTTAATGTAGTTGAGAAACCATTTAAAATTATGAGAAGACAATGAAGCTGCATTCGAAAGGACATGAAGAAATATATCCTAGAGTACATGACTTGTCTACATTTCATTACATCGCACAGTATTGCAATTCACGAGTCTACACTGAACAAGACCATATCCTCAACAAATTCACAACTCAGGCCCACCAGTGCTCAACACGGATGAAAATCTCCGCTGGAAAATAGGAGTGACAACATATGTGCACTCGCGCTTGTATACCGGACTTGGCTTCGTAAAAGATCGTGACCAAAAAATAACCGTTGAAACTCCGTGTTTGAACTTCGCGCTCGTATTTTTACGTTTTCGAAACGTTTTTCCGAGGGCTTTACTTGCAAATTTCAAGTCATTTGGCTACGAGCGTCGCCAGTGGTAGCCGGGGACATCGTAGTTTTTAACGTCTTCTGCAGTGCATTATAAGTGGACGCTTTATTGAAATGAATCTTACCAGGTCAAAAGTCAATCACAGTCTTTCATAGTACGCTACAAGAAATTTATTCTTAAAAAGAACCATTCTTTTCTCACAGTTTAAGAGTCAAATCCCCGGCCTGGTTCACAGCCGAAGTAACAGGTGCTGTGCACGTGACTGGCTGACCTACTTTTTCCATTATATACGGCACGCAGTGCCACACACAGGCTAAACTCGAATAGCTCAATAATCATGGAATTCCACAAAAAAGTATTTCGAGGCTTTTACTTTCATGCTAAGTTAGTCATTGAATACGTAACCAACATTACACACATTTTTTTCTCGTGAAGTTTGCACTGCATTCCGTGCATCAATATACGTTGTTCGGCCGTGCAGATTTCTTGATATTTTTTCATTTATTCGTTCGAGTTGCAACGGAACTATGCGAACACATTAAAAAAGTTTGCGCTAAGTTTTATCTGATTTGCATGTTCAACGACATTGATGGCATTTATATGGCAGGTCAGTGCTAGAATTTTGGCGTGTATCATTTTTTTTTCGAAGTGTACATCCTCAGCTATTTCAAATTGGCTGCTCTATCGAGTACCACTTCAACTTCCGCGTCAGCAACTAGCATTATGGGTACGGCAAATCCTTTGAACTTCGGGTGTGGGTTCTTCAATTTCAAAGATTAAGTGTCCATGTACGGGTAGTTAGCGCTGGGTGTGCAATATTTCTCGACACTAGCCATGCTGGGATTCCATATGAAGTCACCTTGACGTCATGGAACAGGAAGGTATTCCCCAAAGATGGCTGCCAGTATTTGCCGATCGTAATTGTGACATTTATAGTAAAAATAGATCGCAAAAGTTTCTAATATCTAGTTATTTCTTAATATTTACCAAAATTAAACAATTAACTGTAGATTTCAATAAAATTTATTAATAATAAATGTTAAAATTCTTCGTTTAGCCTTCATTTTTTGCCGAGGTTTTCTTGGAACAGGCCGTCTTTTTCTGTCTTGGCCGTGCCATCCAAAGCCGTCATTTTTTTAAAAAGGGCCGTTCCAATGACGACCAGGACGACCGCTTGATTAGTTCCTGCCAACTGTTCTAAACCAGCCAGAGTCGAGACTATAGAGGAGTAGTAGAGACAGTAAAGCAGTCACTTGTCAGTTTCTTTGTCACCAGTGTTGGAATAGTCAACATCATTCATTCATGTCCTTGTCTTCTTCTGTCATGTGACTTATCTGTGTGATAGTTTCCCGTATTTTCCACCTTTAGAGTTACTAGGAGGCGCCACCATAGTACCAGAAACACTGTGTTCTTCCTGTCAACTCTGGATTGTTGGCGAAGCTGGCCTAGCTAGAATTTTGCTGCCCTGAGGGTTATTATAAGTTTTACTGTCAACAGAATTTGTGACGACGGGAAAACGGTATTCTGTTTGACCACTTTATTTGTCTTGTGCTGTAAACATACAGATCGTGATACGGAAAAATTTAGAGGTAGACATTAAAGTAATCAACACTACAGAAGAACCACGGACATTCAAAAGTTGAAGTGCCCAGCTCAAAGAGTGGGTTGTCTGTAGCAGAATTCTCCAATTTTTGTGAAGAGTTTGTAAGATTGAAATCTTGCTTCTAACTTTGTTGATTTTCTTGAAAAATCTCTGGACAGATCAATGCTCGGGTATAAAATTCTCGATGATTCTTTTTAAATTTTGCTGTCTTTAACAGGAAGTGCAGTGCAGTCTGTAAACAGTTGACAACAAGTAACCATGACAGACAAGGAGGATAAAGAGGATAATTTTTTGAAGCTGGACCGACCTACCCCTCCAATTAGGGAAAAGGTATTGTAGATGTCTCCCTCTATGTAAATTTACGATTTTTTACATGTGAAGAAGAAACTGAAAAGCATGTAAAAGTTGTGGATAAAGCATCTTTTCAGAAAATGACAAGCAAAAGATTATGGACAGTTTGCTAAGTAGGGGGAGTGGCCTACAACTGTGATTGTGAGATTACAAGTGCAAATTTTAGTTCATGTGCACCCGTATGGTGTACTTCTTGTTATTGAGGTATTCTCCAACGCCCTTAAATATCTGCGATTATAACCAGTAAAATTATTTCCCCAGCTACTTAGTTTCAGTGGATCATTTGAAAATAGACGGAAGTTGAAATGCATTTAGGCTTGTTTTGAAGAATAAAATACGAAATCATTAAAGTGATAGCCTTCTCTTTCTGTGATGTCACTCCCATTGTTTCACTTGGTCACAAATTTTGCGGTCCTGTGGGGACCTCTGGTGAAGGATTTTCTCAACCAAAAGTGAACTATGCGTACCCTTTGTCTGTTTTAATCTGAGCCATCCAGCCCTTATGTGTGCAGCATGTTTCAGCCCATCATATTTCGCCTATATTTTGGTGGGAGGGAGGCATTTGGAAAGTTTAGCTTGCACAGTTTACGTACAGTTGTGTGCACGACTGTATTTTTGCTGTTGCATCTGACTTGACTTGAATCATCGGCATCTGTTCTGTAGTAAAGTTTCTCAGCGTAAAACGCCCATGAAAAATTCAAAGTGGAATAAGCCATGATGGTTTTAGTGTATCTGTTGAGAGAGGCAAAGACAATCGATCTACGGTTTGATGTTGTGTAATTCGAATTGGCAACTCATCCTATTAAAAAGCCAAAACAAAACAAAGGATTCCACCCCAGAACATGAATCAGTAGAGTCTTCAAAGATCGTGCTGCACGGGGTTTCAACATTATTTTACTCTGAATGTTTGTCAAACACCAATGCCAGTTTGTTCTTTAAGTATTATCAAACTATTTACAGGGCGATGGTGCAGCTGTTGCACCCAAGGCAGCGGAAGAAGTCACATCATTGCCAGAGACATCTAGTTACCAACCACGAAAACTGACAGTAAATGTCAAGCTAGACATAGCACAAATCGGCTTGTTTGTTTTAGCCCTTGTCACACGGTTTTGGAGACTAGGATATCCCAGAACTATTGTGTAAGTTGTTACAATAAGGGTGATTATTCAAAGATTTGTTTCATGAAAAGTGGTATCAGACTTCAGTCAGAAATTTTGTGTTACACTCCACTGAAAAATTTTCAAAACTCACTTTTGTGAAAGTAGAAAGTACGTGAGAACATACTCCCATATCTACCGGTTAGTGCAGTGATAATTTGTATCAAGTATTTCTAGCCTGAGACGTGCTAACAATTACATGGTGACAAATTTATTCCATCTTTGTGAAGTGAAAGCTGAAGACCAAATTTATGATGTCTTAAGTCACTTCCTTTGAGGCAGACTCCTGGAGATCGCACTATTGAAAGTCTGGTCAAGTATAATAGAAATCCACAGGCAAGCCAACGAAATGCATTTTGTTCATTCGTCTCAACTCGAATGTGCCTGACACTTGAAAATATATGTCTATCATACATTGATATATTTATCTCATATGGGAAACAGCTAAGTTGACTTATGTATGGTGCTACAATGCCTTGATGCATAGATTCATTATCAGATTGACAATTTAGTGCCACCAGGCCTGGTTCTATTGATCTAAATCCATTGCTGAAAGTGTCTATTTGTACAAAGGTGTTACTAGGCTGTCATTTCATCTTTAATGCTGCAATTTCTATTTTCCTTTAGCGTGCTGTCAGTGTGGATGTTTGGATTTTGACTCAAGATAATTTTTAATTTTCTTTGCTGTGTCGTGCTGTTCTCACCATTTGTTTCCTTATTTTAATTCAGTTTTGTATTTGATATAAATTTTTTTGTTGTAGATTTGACGAGATTTTATTTGGTCGGTTTTCTCTATTCTACCTGAAAAATCTATTTTACTTCGATCTCAACCCTCCGCTGGGTGTCCAGATGTATGCCTGGCTAGGTAAGGTGAATTATGACATAGAGTGCCCTTATGAATAATTAAGCTGTTAATATGCACAACGATATTGTTTCATCTAGTGGATTTTTCAGAATCTCAATGTCAATAATCAGTGAGAAATTACACCAATACAATGGCGTGCAAGGTTTGCCTTCATTTAAGTTGAAGCATGTGGTAGTGGTTGTAGTAAGGGAGCTCTTGGCTTAAAATGGCCTTGGTTAGGGTCCAATCTCGAAATGGAACTCAGAATTACTTTTGGCATTTTCTAGTTTTGGCTTATGCAATTTCAAGATAAATATCTATTACTCTATGCTTGAGAACTTAAATATCTAAACCTAGTTTGTATTTTACATCCCCAGCACTGAGACTGAAATTTGGATTCTGAACTTGAAATTTTGAGTTTTTACTTGAGTTTCGGAGGTCATCAAATTGGAACTTATTCTAGAAACTCATACTTAAAACATAATGCACTCCAGCACAGAATAATGGACACATGGCTTGAATTCTCGAAGAAGTAGAGCAGAAAATGCAAAAAAAATAATTTTAAGATCAATTTTGATTAGAAAGATTGGACTCCAAACCCTGATCATCAGTTCTTTGTTGATAAGGAGGCCTTTGGTATTAGCAGTTATTACGGTACAAGACAAAAGTATTCGACAGAATACCATTTCCCTGTTATGATGGATTGTTCAATTAACAGCAAAAATGACTTGTGGTAATGACTGTTATGGGAGCAAAACCATAATTTCAAGCTGGAATAGCCACATTCCTAACTTTCATGTTAATTACCATTTGTTCTTGGTTATGAGGAAAAGCCCCTCTGACAATCAATTGGCTTCTGCCCAGCTGTCATGGTGAGGAAGTCCAGGTCATTTTGTCTGAATACTTTCTTTTCTCATGTACTGTATCTCTAAAATTGTTATAATTGGCTTCAACGAGTGTGTTTCAAAACACTGCACTCTATCTATAAACACTACAGTGCAAAAGTTGCCAGGTGAGGAGACAGTTCCATTACGTGGGTGACATGATTCAATGCAATGGACTTGTCAATTTTCTTAACAAATGAATACATTCACAGTAAAGTAACAACGCTTCTAATAAGTAAATACATTCACAGTAAAGGAGCAATTTATTTAACAAATGAATGCATTCACAGTTTAAGTAATAGTATCTCTAACAACTGAATAAATTCAAAGTAAAGTAGCAACATTTCTAACATACATTTACAGTAAAGTAACACTATATTTAACTAATGAATACATTCACAGTAAAGTAACAACATTCCCAATGAATGAATACTTTCACATTATCATCATGGAATTATGGTAGTTTACAAAATTTAAATGCTTGTGGATCTTTAAAAGTCATACTATTTTTCTGTGACTTACTTTTGGTTGATTTAGGATTGGCCTTTGTTTACAATTCCCTGAATAGGACTGGATGTCATAGGGCAGTTGGTCATTTTTCTGCTGATAGACACATGACCAAACTTATATCTTTGAGCTATAAATGTTATTGTAAGTAGTTTCATTCAACGTAATTCAGGGTGTTCTATTATCAGACGTGCAACTATTATGCCTTGTTTCTGAACCAGTGTGTTTCAAAACACTGCACTCCATCTATAAACACTACAGTGCAAAAGTTGCCAGATGAGGAGACAGTTCCATTAGGTGACATGATTCAATGCAATGGACTTGTCAATTTTCCTAACAAATGAATACATTCACAGTAAAGTAACAACGCTTCTAATAAGTAAATACATTCACAGTAAAGGAGCAATTTATTTAACAAATGAATGCATTCACAGTTTAAGTAATAGTATCTCTAACAACTGAATAAATTCAAAGTAAAGTAGCAACATTTCTAACATACATTTATAGTAAAGTAACACTATATTTAACTAATGAATACATTCACAGTAAAGTAACAACATTCCCAATGAATGAATACTTTCACATTATCATCATGGAATTATGGTAGTTTACAATTTAAATGCTTGTGGATTTTTAAAAGTCATACTATTTTTCTGTGACTTACTGTTGGTTAATTTAGGATTGGCCTTTGTTTACAATTCCCTGAAGAGGACTGGATGTCATAGGGCAGTTGGTCATTTTTCTGCTGATAGACACATGACCAAACTTATATATTTGAGCTATAAATGTTATTGTAAGTAGTTTCATTCAACGTAATTCAGGGTGTTCTATTATCAGACGTGCAACTATTATGCCTTGTTTCATTTTTCAGGTCAGTTTTTTGGTTTGGCTGATAGCAAAGACTTTGCGTTTGATGAAATTGGAAAAGGTAGGGAAAATAAAATCTAAAAATATTGTATTCCATGTGCCACTTAAACGTTAATTAGAAATTCTTCGCTTTGACATTTGTGGAAAAACTCCTGGAAATGAGATTTCATTTTCACCTCATGCTTTATGTTGCAGAGTACCCCGCTGAGTTCCCCATCTGGCAGCTCCGATCCATCCCAGCCATATGTGGCAGCCTATTGGTGCCTCTTGCTTACCAGGTCATCATAGAGTTGGGGCTCTCGCAGCGCGCTGCTGTTTTGGCTGGACTGACCATACTGCTAGGTGACTCTCCGTTGTCTTAAGCTACAGCATGCTGTACTTTTCAAATTATGATTACAAAGCAAATACAATGAATGACTTTAACCTAAAGAGCAAAAGACCAAGAAGAACATTCCATTAGCTATGCAATGAATTTTGTTCATAATTCGTAATTTGATCATATTTAACAATTTTGTTCAATGGTCATAATTTGATCATATTTAACAATTTTGCTCATCGGTCATAATTTGATCATATTTAACAATTTTGTTCATTGGTCATAATTTGATCATATTTAACAATTTTGTTCATTGGTCATAATTTGATCATATTTAACAATTTTGTTGCTAAAATTAATTCTCACGGCAAGCTAATTGTAGTATTTTGTATTTGAGAAAAAATTAATTGAAGCAAAAAAATATCAATTCCTCCTAGAAATGTGTGAAGCAACTGCTTAAAACATTTGAAATAATGGTTTTTATTCATGAATTTTCATTTTTTGTAGATAATGCTCTGATTACCCAGTCGAGGTTCATGTTGTTGGAGCCAATGATCTTATTGGCCTGTGCCACAGCGCTGATCAGTTTACTCAAGTTTAGAAAATCCAGGTAAGTCAACAGGTGGCTCGGGGGGGAAGTATTTTCACTAATTTAGGACACTTTATGTCATACAAGCAATATTTTATCATCATTTTTTGTCAGTTACAAGTAGCTGGACTAAATTACTGTTTCACCGCTTTCAAGTTGATTAGTATAGGTACCAAAAGTCAACATTTTCACAAATTACAGCAACACCTTTTTGTTGGAAATGGGTTAGATATTTCCATACTTAGTGCTCTGCACGACCTTTCACAAAATATGAAGTAAGGCAGATTTTGTCCCACCTACCTCGGGGATGTTTTTCGAAGAGATTTGACTTTCAGCTAAAAATCAGACTGGATGGATTCTCCTGTTTCATGAATTCGGCCTAAGCATCAGAAAATCTGTTGACAACTTGAAGTCAAAAGACAGAAGTCGGTAGCCTGCTCGAAGCAGAGTAGAAGCCAAAGTCAAATAATCAACTTCTGGATATGGCCTCTTCGAGAATCAGACCGCAGTTGTGGTACTGATCTTTTACCTGAGGCTTGTAAGACCCAGGGCTTGGAATGACCAATGACAAAAAACGCGGAAACTTTGAAACTTTTACGGCCCAAGTCATGCCCGATAAACAGTCTTGAAATGGTCAATGTGAACCTTTCCCCGACAAAAATCGGGAGGACTAAAAAAAAGAAAAAAAAACGATACCACCATCAGTAGCATGCGTCTGCGTCCTTTTAGCTCGCCCGACCACTCCCAACCCACACATTTTTGGCTGCAGAGCGGTAGTATTTGCCGCCGCGCTTAACAATAACACGAGACGCCATTGAAAATCACACCACGCTGTCCCAGATGCCCCGGCAATGTTGACAACTTACGTTCCTCCGAAACATAAAGAGCAACTTCCGCTTTTCGAGGTGAACGTCGTCTGCAACGCCGCGGTAAGAAAGGAATTTGCCGCGGAAATTTTATATCAAATCCGATTTTTTTACGCGGAAATATAAAAAAAGCGGAAAGCACATTTGAAAAAAGCGGAAATCCGCGTTTCCGCGGAAAATTCCAAGCTCTGAAGACCCCATGTTGGTTTTTCACATACATAGACACAGAGCTTATGCATGGTTATGCCACAAGGGGGCGATTTTGTCGCTCTTCCCCTGCTGAGTGAGGAATCTGGCAGGTGGATATTACTTAAAACAATGTGCTCTGTATGTGACATATACCTAGTTTTTTGTATGAAAGACTTGGTTAATCATAAATGAAAGAATATAATTTAGCTTTCAGTGAATAGAATTTAATTTTGGCCATATAATAATTATTGCACACATGAAGAGATTTGTGAGTCAGTACAACTTATTATGTAATAGGCATATGTCTCGGGTACCATAATGCTAAACAGGTTGAATGTATTTCGTCCATTATCTTGTGTGAAAAAAGTTTTTACATAATCATTTTTCCTATTTCTTTTAAAAATGCAAGTTCTGTGTTTTGGTGAACTGCTGTTCAATTAATATCATACCAGGTGACTGATTGTTTCAAAAACTTCCAAATCATAAAAATGGTTTTGCAAAACAGAAGAGGGAGAATATGCCAATTCACGGATATCCAGACTTTTAGATTGTGAATTTCAAACATACTATTACTAGACAATTGGAGATTTCTAATATTCGTGTTTTTCAGTCCGTTCACTCCCGATTGGTGGTTTTGGCTGTTGCTAATGGGTGTCTCTGCTGCATGTGCATTCTGGTGAGTGGGCCATCTTGTAATACTCATGTGGAACAAATACAACGATGCGTACAGCTTCAGCTTTCTAAAAATCGAATTTCGAACTAGGCCTTTTACTCTCGTAAAATTGGTTTCAGAATATGTCTTACTTTGATAGGATTCTATTTTTGAACATCAAAGTCATCGGAATCTCAAGAAAACGCGTCACCGTAAAGAAAATTATGAGACCGCTTTGATGAGAGTCAACGGCCTAATTCAATTTTAATTTTTAGTCAGCTAAACACGGGAATGAATTGATTGAAGTGAACTGTGTTTTTTTCTCACATTCGTTTGTACAATCTTCGATTCATTATTTATTTTTTTGGCTCAATATGGCTGCCAGTTGCTAAAAATACTTTTCCCATCATACTCACCTGTAGGAGTGGAAATATTGCTTTACATTTGAAGACAGTTTCTTTATTTGGCAACACTAGGAACAGTCTGATTATTAAAATATCAGTATTTGAAAAGAGTCTCTGAGGGTGAACAAAACGCAATCTTCAAAAGCCATTCGGCCATTCCTTCATTTTCATATAGTGCTTATCATAGCTGATCCTGTCGTCATTTCTATCTACGTAACTAGTTATTTTTTCTTCAACCTCTTATTGTTGTTTGCCATGTACATGTAATGTTATGTTGAAAAGTACACAATCTCACAGTTAAGTCTGGTTTGCACTTACTGCAGACCAGATTGTGAGCGAACACCCTAATACAAGATCTAACCTTTCATCCAAGACTAAGTTGTGTGTGAAATGTTAAATGTGAGAGCTGGAACCCGTACAAGTCGAGCCAACCTAGTGTGAGACAAAAACCACAACTAGCACCGCCAGTTGTCTCCGCCCTCTCAAGTCTGCAAACATTAGACGTTGATACTGGAAGTAAACAGTCACCCTTTAGAATGTGTGATTTCTACTTCCCAGGTCTTTGTAGATCGTTCAAGCATATGGATAGGGATGGAATTAGTTACATCTCAAGGTGACCATTTAGCTAGAAGCAGTAGCTTTACAATTCACTTTGGCGGTGTTTACTTAGAAGAGTTGTGTTTTTTGTTTTCTCACTGCTATCAAAGTACAACGTTTTGAAAAGTTGAATGAAAACATCGAATGTATTGTCGAAGGAAACACACACACGATTGAATAAGGCTCATTGATGAATAATTTAAATATATTGTATGCCGCAAATTTCATCGCTCAATGCTCACCTATCGATAACAACAAAACATGAATCAGGCAATGCAAAAAACTCAACGTTTAAATTTTACAAAAACTGAGTCGTACCTCGTGCATCCACAGTTATAGAGTTATTGTATAATTTTAAATTAGTAATTGAGATGTTGAATTTGTTGCTATGATACAAGACAATACAGTCTCCCCCGCTGCTAATTCAGAATTTTAGCAGCAAAAATTACTGGTAATGATATTGGGGAGGCAAAATTTTAATTACAGAATGGCTTCGCCATCTGATATAACTTTCTTGGTATTTCCTTCTCTTTCTCAAGCGTAACAGAACACTACTGTGAGTGGTGAATTGAGTGTTCACCCAGCTGTCAAGGCAGGAAATTCTGGGTCAATTTGTCTGAATTCTTTTGTCTGTACTGTGTTTGTGACTTGTGTAACTTGCTCATTAATGTTCGTCCAGTTTTAGCGTGACTTAAATACTAGACCCTCAACGCTCCTCGTCTGTTTCAGTATCAAGTATGTCGGTGGCTTCACCTTTCTCCTTATGTTGTCATTGGCTGTGCATGATTACTGGAATCTTTTGTCTGATCGTACAACGTCTGCTGTAAGTGTGTAACCCATTGCCTGTGGCCTGTGGGTGGAGACATGTCGTGCTAAAGTTTTCATGAAAGAGCTGACAGATATTATCAAAGTCTGATTGTCCAGTTTTGTCAAAATGACAGTGATTCTTAAAATTAACTATACATTCCAACGTCAAAATTCGACAATGATTTGTCGTATGAATCTGTAATTGAATGTCTTTTTCTTTTTGACTAGAACCCATTTCAGTTACGGCAAAATGTTGACAGGCATTGCTCCATGCTTTTTATGGAAATAGCAACAATGGGCCCATTCCTAGAAACTGACTTAAGTTCATTGTTGACGTAAGCCTAAGATTTGTCTCAAGAATTAATAGCTAGGTTCATTAATTTCACACCGAGTTCTTACTTAAGTTTAAAAAATGCTATTTTGTTGTGATAAAAGCTTGCCAAAACTGCCAAATTATTCTGACAAGAAGTTTGTCCGCATTTGGCAGAGTCTTTCAAAGTTTTTATGAAGTTTGTCTAGTTGATTTTGAGAACAAATGTGCTTTAGAAAAGCGGGCTGAGAAGGATACGAAATGAGGAATATTAAGTGTATTGTGAGTGAATTTGTAATTGACCTATCGCCAGGATTTTGAGTGACGGCTTAACTGACCATTTAGAACGCAGCGTTATTGACACACCTTTGTTTCCAAGCCGCCATTTTACCCGACAAACAACACGTTGCCAGCTAAAACTTATTGTCTGTTAGTCGACATTACGCAAAAGGGCGGAGCTTGGTCAATTAGCCCAACACTTTCGTGTTAAGCTGTAATAATTTCCCAAGTTGATATGTGTTCTTACCTGCAATTTGTTGGTCACATCACAGGACCTATCGTTAAGTCTGACACCATCTCAAGTCCCAACCAGGGCATATACCGCGCAGACGGTGTAATCCACTGATTCAAACTGAATTGTAAGTCATGTGATATGACAAACGTATTTCACATAATAGGACTAAATAATTCTTACTCATACAAAGCCAGCTGATATTTTGTGGCATGATTTCAAAATGCACAACCCTCTAAAATGACCTGATTCAACTATTATTGACAGAAAAAAATGCAAATTAACTTTTAGGTGGTAAGGAAGCTTTCTATGTGAAGAGGTTCGCATCTCACTGGCGCGCCTTGTAATAATTTTATTGCAAATTTTTCCAATGTTAGAATGATGCTTTCCATTGATGGAATTGGTAAACTGAACTGTGCTCAGTGGCAGATGAACAGTTTGCCAATGAGGATTCATTCACTCATGCTGACAGTCATGTTTTGTACTGGCAAAGCACTTTTATTTTGGTGATGTGCCCCGAGAGGGTTAAATCTCTGACCTCCACATAAATCTTTAATTTAATGAGATCATTCCTGCCCACTCGCTCTTAGAGTTGCAGAATTTTTTCCACTGGACGTTCAAATCATTAGCATTTGAATGGCAATGTTCAAATTTGTCTGCGAAGGCAAGGACATGAGGCTTTGAGGATTTTTCTACCTCGCCCAAAAGTCAAAATTCATTTTTGTTGTGTTACTTACAATATTGACTTAATAATAATTTGAATATTATTCCACAATCCGCCAAGCTTTAAACTGAAAACCAAGAAATAAAGAAACCTATCTTACTGGACAGGTTCTAAAAATTCTTTTGCCATGAATTTGAATTTCAGCTCGAATGAGAGACTAGAACTTGACCCTTGAACTTTGTCTTGTCTTTCAGATTGGTCTAGTGCACCACCTGTTGGCCAGAGTTTTCTGCCTCATTGTGATCCCAGTGGCCATCTATGTGTGTGTGTTATACGTCCATCTGTACACACTGACTGTAGCAGGACCTGGTACTGTTCAGATGACCAGTGCCTTCCAGACCAGTCTTGAGGTGAGTGCCACAACTGCTGGTGTCCATAGCTTCTACTTTTGTCACAGGGTGGTGTCGCTGTGCAGTTTTGTTCTCAGTTACCTTGCTTCATTTGTTTTCATCCAATAGCAGAGTTCAACAGACACGTGTCATCAGTTTTGAAAATCTGGGATATTGATGCTTCTGTTGTGGATTGTTGTCTGTACTTTTGCTGTTGGTCACTGCAGTATAACCTAAAAGTAATGACTGCTGGGCAGATGCCAAATTCATTGTCAAAGTAATCTTCCCTCATGACTTAGAACTAAAGGTGTCAACAAGAAAGTTTGTACGGTGTCTTAGCCATTTTGCAATTGAACTATCCCCAGGATTTTGAGTGTCGGCTTAACTGACCAATCAGAACGCAGCGTTCTTAAAACACCTCGCTTCCAAGCAACACGTTGTAAGGTAAAACTTATTGTTTGTTTGTGGACTTTTCGCAAGGGGGTGGAGCTTGCGAAAAGTCAATTATAGCTTTGCTCCCACAATAGTCATTGTCCGCCATTTTTGCTGGTCACAGAATGAGCCGTCATGATGGAAAATGGTATTTTGTCTGAGTATTTTTGTCTTGTACTGTAGTTCAACCAAAACTTAAAGCCACGTGCTGCCCTCTTTGAAAACCTTGTCTTGAATATATTTTGGACGTAGTGAGAGAGCAATCCTACATTGTATTGTTTAGAGTTCATTGATTGATTCTGAGAATAGGTCGTTGCCTTGGTTAGAGAGAAAGGGGTGACACGCTTATGCAATTTGTAGAAACATGGTTTGGTAAACATGCCACTCCATCAACACTTATTAGCCTTAATTGGCAGTTTCTCTAATTGGCTTTACATCAGATGTCAGATTGTCTTGCAATCAAGATCTGACTTGCTGCTAAATTGGCGAGACTTGTCAAATAAAGGCAGCTGTTATTTGCAAGTGAAATGACGTGCTTAACAAATCATGTCTGCTGCCGAAATACTCTTACATAAAAACAAAAAAAAGTTGATTTTGACTCGACGTATTGTTATTACCAGTAATTTTTGCCGATGATAGAATTAATTGTCATGACTGAGAAATAATATTTTGTCTGATAATGTTTGCCCTGTACTGCAGTCTGAATTTTAAGTTTAAGTTTTTAAGCTGTTGAAAGTTCACACGCCCTCATTTTAAATTTTTGTTCATTACCTCAGGGGGGCCTGGCCATGATCACCAAGAACCAACCGTATGAAATTGCTTATGGCTCCCAAATCACCCTGCGTCGATCGTTTGGCAATGAGCCATGTTGGCTACACTCACATGACCACGTCTACCCAATCAGATACGAGGACAACAGGGGGAGCAGCCATCAGTACCACGTCACATGTTATATATTCAAGGACAACAACAACTGGTGGATTGTCAAGCACCCTGACAGGTGAGCGACCTCTCGTGGGTGGGACTCGAACGAACGCCAAGTTTTAACATAATAATTTTGATGTATAGTAGCTTTAGGAATGTGGCTTGGGTGTTTTATGCCGTGTCAACTTGACTAGCCCAAAGGCATGATCAGATTTCACTAGCTTTATGATGTGAAACGTGAAACTCAAATTGAGCATGAAGGAGCGGAAATTTGGCCTGTGCCATGTCAGTTGGGTTGGAAGCAGGTTGTTGTTATTCCTTATCAGCCATTTGTTCCTGGCCAGCGTGCTGGACAGCGCAACTTTAAATGGAGCATAAACAATAACTGGGCAAGACTGGGTCAGTTTTGACATTTCGAAAATGAATTTTGAATGTTTTTACAATGAAGACAGATGCAAACAATACTTCAGTATTGGTTAGTGTTGAGAATGATGTATGCACGGTTTCCTATATCGGGTAGGTTTCAAATTCATCGCATTTTACTAATAATTGCTAACAATNGTAATTATATCAGTGTCCCAAAACAGTTCTCCCACTTTTTCAACTTCCAGAAATTCAAGTTACCGATAACCATATAAGTTGGCACAAGATGGCTTTAATATATTTTCACTTAATAGAAATGAACTTAATTTGTAACAATCCAATTACAAGTTTTGAAAGTGGCAACATAATTTTTATTAACCCTAATATTTATATGACGGATCTTTACGAAATTTGGTAAATAGCTTTTTATTAAACAAATGATTACATGTTCTTGCTTTCGGATGGATTTGACATATTTTGCGTTGTCTAGTTGCCATTTTTCTGTTTTCTAGTCTGTTTTTGTCGTCCGCTCCTCTATCAACCAAACTCTCTAAGGATGATTTTGAAAATTGGCATTTATGTTTCTACTGTTAAGAGACTGGCTGATGAGACAGTTTTCTGGGTCTAGTGGCTGTATCTCTCAAACCCTCTGCTGGATACTTATTAAATTTATGATACAAATAAACAACCCTGGATGCACACCATTTGCAATGCAGTCGTGGGTGCATTTCAGCTCTCCGTGTTGCTCTTGTAAAATAGTTCGTAATCGACTATAAAATCAGTCATTTTAATCTACATTCTATGTAGTCTCTGCCTTAGTCTTTACCGTACACAGTCTTATCTCTATAGCATGCCCCCAGTTTTCTGCACTGAATAGCGGGCATCAACTTGTTCTCAAACTGTTGGTGCGCTATGTAGCTGGTTCCTAATGGGTTATTGAAATCAGTTCCTTCGTCATTCATTGTTTGCCATGAAATAAGTTGTTTTTTGAATATCCTTTAACTCCGACACCGGTTTCAGATTATACCCTGTTCCCCTTTAGTTTATACTTTATGACTCCCTAAACATGTAGAGGGATATTCACTTCAGCTGAGGAAAGTGACTAGACTCTGCCAAAAACCAAATCTCCTGAAAGTTTTATTTTCTTTCATTTATACTGAAATTGTTCATTCCATTTTACTCATGGAACTTCTTAAATACCGCATTCGTCCGGGTTACGGGCCATGCTCGGCTTGCCGCCTACCCCCTGTTTTTTAGTTTTCCAATTTAAGCGTGGATAAGTATGATAATTTAAATTTGAGTTTTGTGTTATTTTCTTCGGATTTTGAATGATACTTAATACGTATCAAACATCCAACAACATTAAAGTGGTCCCAACGGCTCAGGAGAGCTGAGGATCACCACAGATTACATTGAGTTCCCCTAGCTTGGGCCGGGTTGGGGCAGGAATCTTTTCAGACTGAGGTCATGTGACATATGACTGCAGTTATCTCATCTGTGCGCATAACATTTTTATAATGAAATCATTTTTCATTCTTACTGCTGTAGGGATAATCTCACTGTGGAAGTGCCTCCAAAGCCCGTCAAGAACGGTGATATCATTGAGCTCGTTCACGGAATATCCGGAAGGAAACTTAACTCGTAAGTAAACTTTGAGGTGTAATGATATTTTTTAAGAAGTCTACTAAAAAGTTTATAATTTGATTGGGGAGCACTTTACCTACGTTTTGTGCTTTTGTGAATCTTTCAAAACTGTACTATACCAT
Source organism: Phoronis australis (assembly GCA_002633005.1). Classification (NCBI taxonomy): domain Eukaryota; kingdom Metazoa; phylum Phoronida; family Phoronidae; genus Phoronis; species Phoronis australis. The sequence continues at coordinate 208,977 of NMRA01000253.1, forward strand.
AGAGAAATATATTTTTGGGAAGAATGGACAGCTTGATAGATTGATGTTTAAAGCCAAGTTACCACTGAGTGAGTGAATAGTAATAATGATATTGAATGCTTCCAACACGTGAATGTTTCTCGTTCTTCAGCCATGATGTGACCGCTCCATTGTCGAAGAACAAACAGGAAGTGTCGTGTTACGTGAATTACAACGTGTCAATGCCACCGCAGACATTGTGGCGCGTGGTACGTAGCAAGCATCTAGGAACTCAAAATATCCAAGAATATATTCCCTGTGACATGGTGACTTTCTGTAATAATTTTGTTGGTCTGAAATTCTGTGACAGACATTTTGTCAGATTTTGAGAATTCTGTCATACTTTTATTGTCATCTACTTCTAGGCTTTTAGTGTTTGGTGGGCTTAACAGTTATTTTGTGCTTCGTCAAGTGGTGGTTCCTTTTTTCACAAATTGTAAAACCATGGAATTCATCGTTATCGTTGACAAAGATTGTGTCTCCCATATCTGGCAAAAGCAAAATTGATGTGACTCATACAATGACATGTAAAACACACCAAAAAGTTGTGACAATTGAAACTTTCTTTCAGTGTTGATTGAAAACAGTTAGTGTAGTAGTTTGTCTAATTGTAATATACGCTGTGTCACTTAAAAAATTTTCCAGGAAATCTCCAACCCTATCGATGGTGACTCATGGAAGACTGTACGAAATAATGTCAGATTAATTCACGTGGGAACCTCTGCCACACTGCTGGTAATATTTGATCATAGAATTTAGTTGACGAACACTTGATTTAAAAAGAGTTCTTTATATATCATCTGATTGTTGATAACATGATAGTATCACCCTTTTCTATGACAGTGATTAGACAGAAACAATGATACACAAATGTATCCCATTTGACTGAAATGCGTTGGGGTGTCAAAAATTTTACTTGGTTGTTTAAAGTTGTCATTCTGGAAGACATCCTTTCCTTCATACTCAACAGTTTAGAACACAGAAATAGTTTCATCGACTGAAATGAGTCACAAAAATGTGACGAACTCTTGCCAATTTTGGACAACAATAATTGTCAAAATTGGTCATTTTATGTTTTTCAAAGGCTTCTAACACTGTTGTGAATGCCACAGTTCCTTAAACCATTGTTTGATATTAGCTGTGTTGTAGAACTTTAGACAGATAAAGAGTTATTTGTCGGCTCTACTGTGCCCACTTATTGAGAACCAGTTTTCTCCACTGAATAACGGGCATGAAACTGGTTCTCAAAATGTGGGCATTTTAAACTATTGCATGTCAAAGCATAGTCTAATTAAAATTTTCTAAATTATTCACACACGCACATACGCACTCATGCTGATAGTGGAAAATTGCAAGGCAATGATATGTTATCTCCCCTGTACAGACCACAGACCTTTCTCTGCCAGAGTGGGGTTTCCACCAGAAGGAGGTAGTGACAGACAAGGCCAGTGGAAACAGCGACACCTCTCTGTGGAATGTGGAAGAACACAAATACGGACAGAGTAAGTTCAGCTACTAAGAGTCACATCAGTATTCAAGGACATCTTGTTTTCGGCTGCAAAAGATCCCAATGTGTGTACTAGCTTGATGTAAGTACACAGAAATGGTTGCTGTGCCTAACAATCGCGAGTAAATCCATTGGCTACACTGTTGATGTCAATCACTCACAAGGGGTCCCCATTTTAAGAACCAGTTTTCACTACTGAATAGCAGACATCAAAGTGGTTCTCAAAATCGGGGTCCATTTAAGTGTCTATTGTATGTGTCTATGCAGTATGTCCATCAAGAATATTCTTATCGACTTTTAGTTCCCAAGTTTATTTCAAATGAGAGAGAAGTACACCACGACATTGTTCTATGAGCGTAAAATGCCTAATATGTAAAATCTTGACCGAGATATTTGTGATACCATAACATACTAGTTTAAAGTCGTGGTTTAAAGTATGTACAGGTGAAAAAGTATTTGCTTGACAAATCTTTGTACCGTTTGAATTTGAAAACTCTTATATCATCCAAATGATATGGAGCACACACTTTGATAAGTGAATCAAGTTGTATTTCAAGTTGTATCATTCTGGCTTTTTATTGATAAATATTTATTAGAAGGTAATATTCTACAAAAGCCCAGAAAAGATAAGGCATTGTTTTATTCCATCCAGGTAGTTGTCCCAGAGGATTCACTGTGTATTTTTAAATTCACCAAAAATGGACACGAGAATGTGTCATACTTTGTCCATACTCATACTATTGAAATAATGGAGCAACAGTTCCTCCTGTAGACAAAATTTGTTGAACGCAACAATGTTCGTGATCAATAGTTATCAATGAACTTTGCTTGAACTCTCTGAATCTTTGACAGTCATTTGCTGTGCAGCAATAAAGCAGACAGCCAATAGACGTAAGGAAACTAATGCTGTTGTCTGCATTTTTACATGTATCTATTTTTATATCTTTCTTTTGCAGACGAGGAAATAGCCGCGGCCCTCAAGGCTATTGACTTCATTCCATTGAAACCGAGTGAAATGTCCATCTGGTCCAAGATGTGGGAAGTACAGGTAACCTTTATTAGACTGTTAGATCACCAGATGATGGCACACAGTTGGGCAAAGCTTGAGCTTTTTGGCTATCACATTTGATGACAGAAATTGAGCATTAATTTTGTTAAATGTTTTGTTGAAAATAATTCTCTTTCGTGGATGCTGGTCTGATTAAGCATGAAAAGTTTGTGTTGTTTTCTTTCGCCATATGTTATGAGATAACCTAATACTTTAATTGAGGAACGACCATTGAGGACAACTTGTGGTGTTTTTGTTGTCTTGGTGAAAACTTTAAACTAAGAACTCGAGTTGAATAAGAAATGAGTGTATTGGTGAACAGTTACCTAGGATATCTGAGAGTCCCCATGGGAGCTCATTAAGAAATTGGATTAAAAACAATGAGGTTCCTTTTAGACCGTTTTGCATGACTGGTGCATTGAGAAATTGTGTGCAAAATGTCAATATTTCCTAAATTTTATTTTTAAAAGGAGAATCAAAAAGTATTTGAAGTTTTTCACTGCAACCTATGTTTAGTCATTGATGGCCAATCAGGGCGTTATTATCTAGGACTTGGCTAAACGGATGCGAGATGCTGGTTCAGATTGACTCTGGGCGCAAACCAGAAGCTCTATGCATTTTGACCTCACTCTGAACTCATCAAATCCATTTTACTCCCCAGTTAAAGCTGATATCCTCAAACATGGACGCTGCTCTTGAACACAAGTATAAAACGTCACCCCTTGAGTGGCCGTTATTAGACAAGAATCTCGCTTATTGGATGGACAAATCAAGCAATGTAAGTTGCTTACTTTAGCAGTGGGATTCCCAAGATTGAGGCTTACTTATAATTAAGAATTGATTTCGAGTGACATTGTCAGAGTACTGGCAAGGTTGTTCGCTATGTTAGGCAATTAGAATGTATCAAAACATGGAAGTTCTGTTTCTCTAGCTAACAGCAGATGACGCTGCCCTACTCAGAGATTTTCAATGTGGCTGAGACGACAAGGCCCCGTTATTTGGGATTTTTAAAAGTGTTTAGTAATTAGTTGGAGATTTGCAGGTGAAGGAGGAAACTTGGCCTCACCGATCACAGAATCAATTTTACTGTTTGGGAAGTGATTTTAATTTTTGATTCAATGTTTTTCTTTTGTTGCAGTTTTAATAGAACTCGTTATGTTTTAACTAATGACTCTAGAGATAACTTTTTTCTAGAGACCCTGATTTTCCGTTTTCAAAAACAGAGAAACCAGTTTTAGAGCAAACATAGAGTCACAGTTTTGACTCATCCCGTGATCCATCACAGAGTTTCTTGCCTGTTCATCTCTGTAATTACATTTTGTCTATAGGCTCAGATTCATCTGCTGGGTAACCCTGTCGTATGGTACACAGGCACGTTGTCTGTTGTTGTCTGCTGTGGTCTGATAATACTAGAGTTACTCAGACGGAGAAGACAATGTTATGACTTGACCGAGGGTAAGGTTAACACTTTTGGCTCATTTCTGGCCCTTGCTATGATTATCGGTGGTATTTATGTCAAGGTGCTCCTTCAGCTATCTGCAATTGACCATTCAAAGTCACTGTGTGCTTTAGAAATCAAAAAGATCCCCAATGTAAATACAAGTAATTATTGATGCACATTAATTTTCCTAAATTCATCAAAATATCATAACCACTACGGGATTGGCTATTAGGTACATACAGCCCTGGGTACAAATGAAAAACTGTTTCCTTGCGGTGATTTTGCATTGGGTAGTGTTTATTTTGAGCTGTGGACTTGTTTGGATCACCAGTAAAGGTCAGAGGTCACCTGAAGACAGATATACTACTAATCTTGAGTCTGTTCGAGTTGCTGAGCGTGCGCATAAACTACCTTGTGCGTCCGTGTGGTCCAGCGTTTCAAGTTAATCTCTTCTCTGATTGACATGTTGTCATCATAAATGAGTTTTATGTCAGATTTAAGATGCCCACATTTTGAGAACAAGTTTAATCCCCGTTATTCAATGGAAAATACTGGTTCTCACAATGCGAGCATGTTATATCCAACTGTACTGTTACCAGCTTCTTGGTTGTTTGCTGTCACTGTGATATTTTGTTCTTTTCTTTTCCAGCCTCCTGGAGTTGTCTGCTCAATGTGTCAGCCATTTTGTTGGCAGGTTATCTGCTGCATTATCTCCCCTACTTCATGATGGACAGGACACTGTTCATCCATAGTTATCTCCCCGCTTTCTTCTATCAAGTCCTATTGTTTGCAGCTACAGTAGATATTGTTATCTCTCTCATCAGGTATAATCATATTTGGTAATTTCTCTGTTACTCTATTTGGATGTCTATTGTTGACATGTCATGGCAGTAGATGACGCAAAGTTGGACCCGGAAATAAGAATAGACGTGCCATCACACTGGATCCAAAAGTCATGATGTGGTCAAAGTGACCTCATGCTAAACATTCCTATAACCTCTGTACTGCTTAAAACTACATTAAATTGAAAGAAACAAACCATTTATTACAATAAATCTAATGTCAACTTATTTCTTGCTATAATCCAAATTCGTTTCTGGACTTGGTAATAACTTAATGTTCGACATAACGTGAGGTCATGCTCGGTGCGTAAAATGACCCACCATGACGTGCCATGTTGTAGAGCCTGGTCTCGAGCAACAGTGAATTATCAGATCTTTTAATGACCAAAAATCACTGACAGTTTCAGTACAGAAGTTGTATCAAAGTTGCAGTTTAGGCCAAGGCATGTTTATAACTGTACAGTTTCGTTAGCTAGAGATGTACAGTGTAAAAGATAAAGGTGATGAGCCTAAACGCCATTTCTTGCTGACCGCAAAAACTATTGGTAATAGCCACCAGGGCACCAAAAAATCCAACTGAATGTATTTACAAAATTGCTTCGCCATCTTACTAACTTTCCTGGTAATTCCTCTTCGTTCTCGGTCATCAGGGGAGACTATTCTCAGTCATCAGGGGAGACAACTCTGATGATGAGTTCACCTTCCACGCAGCCATCTTGGCGAGGAATTCCAAGCCATTTTGTCAGACTACTTTTGGTTGGTTTCATTCCATCTTCAGACTTCATGTGCACAGTGGGGCTGCTCTCGCAACCACATGTCTTTGCTCATCAACCGTAGTAACTGAAGCCAGTAGTGGACTACACATTTGTGTTACATTGCACCATGTGTGCCCGTGCATGCATGTGCGTGTGCGTGTATGTGTGTGTGTGTGCGTGCTTACGCATTCCTCCTGTCAGTTATTGTGCTTCGTGTCTGCAAGTAAATAATGAATTGATGAGAAAAAATATTATAAGAAAAGAAATACTGATTGGTTGTGAGAAAAGAGTTGTAGTCACGTGAATAGAATGCTTTTAATTAGAGGAGCTGTATTGTCCACGGGTAGAAATCTTTATTGCTATCCAATACACCTCATGTTCTCTACAATGTGTGTGTAGAAATTATATCAAATAGTCAAAATACTGAGAAGCTAGTACATTCTTTATGCATGCAAATGTTACAGCTTTTTATTGGCTTTTTATTTTACTTTGAATTAGAAGTTTTGTACTTTTTTACCTTTTTCAGTCACCCCCATGTGAGGCTACTGTGCTGGACGCTGGTCGCTGTGTGGCTAGTGGTGGTCTCATATACTACGTCCAAGCTCTCCGTCTTCACGTACGGCACAACAGTACTCACCCGTCCAGAGATTGACGCCATGTCTTGGAAGGAATCCTGGGACTTCTTGGCTCATGCATGAGGCCACTCCATGTGCGGTTGGTGAAGCTAACCGTTTTCATCTTAATCAACAGAAACATCAGCGAAGATCGTAAAATTTGCATGAGAGCCACCTAGTGATTGAAGTGGTGTTAGCAGTGGGTCTAATGCAACTAATCAAAGAAATCATGTCGTAAAATTTAATTTGTGAAAGAGGATGAGAATGAGCGTCCATGATTTATAAATAGGTCAAAGGTTAAGATGCATAAATTTTAGTCGCTGTATAATAACATTGGCATACAGTCGAACCGTGTCACAACAAACCCTCGTGTGACCTTTCTGAAACTTTGTTGTATCTGAAATGTGCCATGACTAAGTGAAATCGTATACAGTACAGTTCATCTGGGACTTGCGGAATTGGCCATTGTGAGCGAACAAATGATGTAAACCAGGTCCGTGCTTCGTAGAGTAAGTTTCTTGTGAGATCACGCAAGTCTTCGTGAGATATCGTCGTGCATTACAAGGGCAGAGTGTGATGACACTGACTAGCTTTACTTGCGAGTGTCTTGTTTCTATAGAACACCCTCAGGTTCATTGTAACATGGCTCTATTATGTCTCTATCACGCCACCTATTGAGTGGGTTGTGTAACACTGTAACAAATATTCAGTTTGTAATGATTGAATTTTTTATCGCCCTCTTCAGGTCTGTATGGGCTAAGCTTCCTATTACTACCATCGCTTGTTGTCTTTCAGTCAGAAACCAATGCTGAATCTCAATCCGGGTTGGAAGTTAGAACGTTGAAATAATACAAAACATCCTACTTTTCATACTCTTAAAGCCCATCAAATATTTACCTGCACACATTTATATTGAAGCTGCAGTAAGGAATTTACAAATGATGCGTCGTGTGATTGGAGGAGAGTCAAGACTTCCCATAGTATTTAATATTCATTCTGTTTTTATGTACACTGTTCACTCTGCCCCCTGGTGGAGTACATGTACAAAATAATGTATGTTATATACATTCAAGTTGGCCTGGTTGCATCAGTTGTACACCAGGAGTGTTAGCATGATGTCATCTGTTGAGAACATGATGGCTGATAGTTCATTTGTCAACGACACTTGGAGATAAAAAGAAGAAAATTTGACCTACATGTAATTATAAGCATTGAATTGTTCTGTGGGTGTACTAAAGAGAAAGTCATTGGTATGACTGTCCTGTTTAAAAATTTTTGTCCCCCACCCCATACTTTCTTCTAATTTCTATTGTGCAAAGTTTCGGGTATCACAAACTTTGTTCCTTGAACGTGCTTCTGACTGACTGACTAGTGATTCTTGATACAAACATGAATAGTTGTATCTCCAACACATGTACATTCTAATGGACAGATTGTGTGTATTGAATGTATTTTGAAAATGTTGGTTGACTGAATGTGAGAACTTTGACACCTTTTGAATCATGTTCAAGTCAAAATTATTATCAATTTTTCTTTTACACTTCTCCGCAATGATGTCAAGTAATTCTGGTTAGGCCGATTTTTAATAATATGATTTATTGAGACATATACACATGGCCATAGGCCCCAAGTATATCATGTACAAGACAGAACATTGTTGGGTGCCACCTTTCAAACTGGATAATACATTATGACGCTAAAGATAAGGGAGTCTGTCGGCACTGTACTTAACTGGGTTAGCGCCTGAAGCGTTTGAATTGAAAACCATTAAAACCTCGGGTGGATGTTGGGTCGAGCATGGACTCATAAAGAGAAATCTGGAGTATTCTAGAGATTGGCATTTTGTCTAAGGAATGATACACTGTATGTGTTAAGGGCTTGTGTCATTGATACCATTATCAGGTTTTTCATTTGCATGAGCCAAACAAATTACCATCTTAATATGGACGGTGCACTTTTAGTGACTTGCGAACAAAATGCGTGAGATATGGAAGGTGAATTGCCCTGTGGATGAGTTTTCACCTGAACATGATTAGGAGAAAATTGCAAGTGTATGACTCTGCGGTGCGCATTTTGGAAATTCAAGAGTAGGTGTTTCTATGGAAGTTAATGATAACCAGGACTAGTAGGGTATTATATTGTATTATATTGTATATACAATGTGTGTGCAGTACATCATTCTCTGTCTGTTTAAACCTAATACGCTCATGTGTTCTTAGAAATTTAGCCGTGGTGAAAGACTTTTCAAAATGGCATAGTATTGATGTTGACTGCCTTAAATTCCGCAAACATTACACAACGCAGTTAAGCCACAATGTCCGAGGCAACACTGTACCCAAGTGAAATTATTTTCAATGTCCCTGCAAGGGACTGAAAATATAGGTAAAGCTCCGCAGACCGAGATGATATACTTTGCTGAGTGTTACTGTACACTCACACTTCATGTACTGATTCATTCAGGGTGTTTTTACTAAATACTGGTAAGGAGAAACCAAAGAATAGCTAACGAGAAGAGTCTCTGTTTTGATGATGATAAATCGAACAACTGTTTCTGTAGTGATAGGATTTTGAACCTAGTCCTCCTAATGTTTTGTCTTTTGTTGGTTGTGAAAGTGTCCTCCACTATATGTATCGGTTTTGTACTCTGGTATAAGGTGCAAGTAATCAGGGCACAGTTGCATAAAAGTTATAGCAACTATGACGTCGCATTATCACGCGCCACGTTGTTATTGTTGAACAATGCTCCTGACGTTATGTAACAATCAAACTTATCTAGCAGATAATTTTGAAGTTTTATGCAATCCAGCCCTGAAAATGTTCGGTTTCCCTCGTCATGACGGTTAATTCTGTTAGTAGCAGAAATGGCTGGTAATAACCTTTAGAGCTGCAAAATTCTATTTACAAAATGGCTTAGCCACCGAAGGACATTTTTTCCGTTAGTTCCCATGCATTCTCACCCATGAACTTTGTTCAGTGAAAACACTACTAAACTTTTTGTTTGAAAGCTTGATACAGAGTCACTCGTAGTGTCAATCTCCTTTCTTCAGGTGTGCAGCTATGTAGCAAAATACGGAGAGAGACGCAACAAACAAACAAATTAATTTCCTAGCTCTATACCTATCAACAAAAAGCTTAGTCTGTTTTCTACCGAACTGTACTCGTCTCAGTTTATGAGGGAGCCGTGTGCTGCTGGTGTCTCCATCTTTTGGCAAGCAGTCATGACGGGGAATTCCAGGGGTTATAATATTTTGGTCTATACTGTAGATGAACATTCCACTGTTATAATACTTTATAGTGTGTAGATTAGCCACCTTTAAAGAATCTCCTGTTTCTAATCGTATTCGCTTTTAAGGAATCTAAAACAAGTTAACAGGTTGTTCTGTTTCATTGTATGTTAACAACTGTGATATCAGAACTGTAAGAAAATGTACTGTTGGATTTGCTAGTATTGACATTACTGTTTTAAGATTTATAATAAATCCGGTCTAGAACGTTGCTAAATTCCTCTCTTGTAGAGTGCTTGGAAATCATTCATTTCCGTTTAATTGCTTTGTGTTGTTAAGGTCTTAGTGTTCAAACAAAAGTGCAAGTTTTATTTGAGCAAACCAGAGACATTGGGGTCACAACCTGACTGCTCAATAACCTTTTGGACCAGCTGGGACGTGTTTTATGAAAATTGGCTTAGAACATAAGACATTGGTCGTGCGCTGGACACATAACTCTGGAAAATAATTGAAAGTCACTAAAGCAAAAGACCAAACTATCTGAGAATATACCCGAAACTGTTACTTAGAAAATGTGTAAAAATCTATTTCCAGGTAGTGATATGGTACTATAATTACATGACCTTTCATTGATAACTAAATCCGCCGGAAGGGGGCGCTTAGGAACAAATTTCTTCCTTTAGTCACTTTTCATGAAACAGAATTCTGAACTCAAATTGAATAAAATCCCCTTATTTACTAACATGTATAATAGATATATTATGAAAGATGTTATTGTTGGACCCCATTTTACACTGCAGTCACATACGTGTGCGTGTAGTATAACTTCATGTTTAGGAATCAAGCCCTGAATACAGCTACCCAGAAATTGTACTTTGGAATATTCGCTACTGCTCCATAATTAACATGCATCTGAAAACTGTCTGCGATTTCTCGAAAACGAAGAAAACATAGTCAAACTCCTAATTCATATCCAGTATGTTCCGTCTTTTTGGCAAAATTCACCCGTGTACTGGTTCTACAGTGTACATGTAGTATGTTGCTCCCGGCACATACACATTCAGAAAACCATGGGACGGAGATTATTCCGGGCGTGCCTCTAGTACCCGAAATCCAATTTCCTAGACGAGCAGGCATCAAAGCCGCTACACAATTTCTGCACAAGACCGAGCACCATAACTCCACACACGCACCAGAACTACCCCATTTCCGAAATGGGCACCGGGTTATTTTTGGTGCATGCGTCCAGTATAGGGGCGCTGACTATGGAAATTGGCATCGCGGGTTTGATGTTTGTTGGTTTGAGCTTGGTTCAGGGTGTTTAGTGGATCGTAGGTGTAAAATTGAAGACAATTTCGTGCCTTTGACACCCCCTGAAAATACATTACAGTTTGCATGTACATGATTCTGGTGGCATTTATTCTTTTCCAAAAACGGAATGACGAAAGTTACCATGTGGCCATGTTTTTACGTTATTTCGTTACACAACAATGTATTAAAAGTTAAGCTGTCAAAAGTATTAGGATTCGATTGATTCACTAAACCAGTCCAACGAGTTTGTTACACCACCAACTATAAGCTGTGATAGTAAATCAACCCCCTTGTAACGACAGCACTTTTTAAAGATGGCCGAACCGCGACTTCCGTGCGCGTTGCATGTAACTCGCGTGAGGTGCGTAGTTCTCTGATGGTGTCTCTCCAGGATATTGCTGTTGATTTATACATGTTCCAGAACAAACAAGTTCCTTGAGTCGCTGCTGTTCGATCATGCAGCCAGCGTTGCCATGACAATCTCGGACCTTGCCTATGACAGATGTTTCGATACATTTCTTGAGGCAACGTAGGAATTCTTTGTCTTCGGCTGTGAAGTTATAAAAAACGAGAAATTAAATTACATGTAAATTTCAATGAAAACTTTAGGGTATTGTGTGAAACCGCCGTCATGACGGATATGAGCACGTTTATCACAACGATATCCGAGATGATTGCATCGATAGAAGACAACTCAAATCCATATTTTTCTTATGTAATATCAGGGGCGGATCCAGGATTTTGATTGGGGGGTCAGGGCAGAGTATTAGCAAAGACTTTGCCCGTCAGGCAATCGCACCCCCGAACTGCCAAATGGAATCTGGGAGAATTTTAGCGGGGCATGGGGCCCTTGGCCCCCTCTAAATCCGCCACTGAATATTGCGTTACTAAGTCGTGCACGACGTTTCGCGCATGCATTTATGATGTTTGAAAAGACCTACTAACCTTCGCCATTTCTTGAAAACTTCTGATTGGTTAGTGGTCGAGCGCACGTGGTCCTGCTGGGATAGTCACACACACACGGTCTCACGTTGAACTGGAGGTTTTTGGGACACAGGTGCGTGCCGGAGACATTTGTAAACACATTTCTTTGTGTAAACCATCTACAATTCGTCCCTGTCACAATTTTGTATTCGTTTCCCTTTTCGTAGCACGTAGTGGAAGAACCTGAAAACGTAACATGTCCATCACTTCATCTTAAACACCGTTGTATCACTGGTACCTTCCAATTCACAAGCCAAGAATTTTTACGGTGACACTTGATTTACCTCAAAATCCAACTGCTGCCCGATTATGTTGCACATCCAGCAGAATTAATGAGGAGCACATTGCAAATATAAACAAACGCGTTAGGTTGTAAAAGTCATATTTCTTGTCCAGTTTTCAAAATTCAAAAACCTTATTCCGTCTACTTTTCACGGAACCAAATATGCTATTTATAAATTTTCAAAACGAAAATATAAAAAAACACTTTCTCCCCAAATGTGATTATGGTGGTCTCATTATCTAGATAACGATAACATCAGCAGCATGAGGCGATTTAATTAAACACAACAGCATGATGTCTTTGATCTGAACCGACAAATTTTGTGGTACGCAAACAGGTCGCGTTGCCCAATCTCGACCAGTTAGGCTGTCAACGTAGGATTCCTTTGATGGGCTGTGCGCGCGCATTGGTACTGTGTACTCAGGTGAACTACTTTCTTAAGTGAGGAGAGACGTAATGATTCAGCACCGGACTGTTTACAATACGTTCGAAAATAGTCCTCACTTGGGAGGTTTTCTAATTCAGCCCTCTTTGGAGTCGCAGCAGATAATGTTCTCTGTTTGACCGTATAGGTGGCATACATGTATAGGGTACGAAGATAAGCCAAGTCCTGTCTGATGATTGACCCTGTTCTAGATTTCGAAATGTCAAGCAATTTAATACCGCACTAGAAATATATTGCCCACCTACTGTTATTTGTCTTTGAGCCATGTATCTGCATTGCAGACGTTTTTACGACTCAGGTGATCTTTAATTTGAAATGAAAAATGAAAAGATGAACCACACTTGAAGAACGGGTAGAGCACCAAATGAGAGTAAAGATTACATGGCATCGGGTGCCACACTCGTTTCCGGGGGGGGGGCGTATTGTGTCTCATTTTTCACGTTTTTTTTCTATAAACCCGCGTTCCTTAAAAAAATACTTTATCAGTCACCGTTATGACATTGATCTCACAATCATGGGAAGGGCGTTTTGTGCATATAAAATAATTCGTTATATCTTGAGACAGTACTGATCGGTGCATAAACTTCTCCGTGCCAAATTATAGAGCCAGGTTTGCGTTCAGTAACACTGGGACCTACGTTAGGACCTAGCTAAAATCTAACCAAAGTGACGTGTTTTCATTTAAAATACACGGAAATATCTCACGTAATCTCGCGAAATCTTGCTTTTTAGCGAGTTCCTAGAGTTACTGAACGGGAGCCAGGTTTCAAGTGTCTTTCAAAGCCCAGCCTCCCGTTCAGTAGCGCTAGGACCTCGTTAAAAAGCGAGATTTCGTGAGATACTGGCGTGTATTTTTTGAAATGGCTAGATTTTGGCTAGGTCGTAGCGTAGGTCCTAGCGTTACTGAACGGGAGACAGAAATCATATGCGACTTAATTTAACTAAGGGACATCTTGAAAGAACCCTGACATGGCTATAAGTTTTTTTGTGACAAAATGCGAGTTTACAACAGCTTTTGGAGGTACTGGTTTAAAATGCAAACAAAAGACGGTTAGAATGCACTTGGGTTTTCTGTATACAAGACCAGGTGTACATCCGGAAAAAACAGTTTAAATGGGAACAAAAGTTCATGGGTATATTCGGAAGTGATGTTTATATGATCGGCTCTCAAATGGAAAATTAACGGCACATTTTCGTCACTAAAACACCGTAACGAAAATTGTGTGTTTTTATACACACAATTTTTGTTATTAAAATAAGATTCAGTGATGAAATGAATAGAAGTTATTGTTGAAATTAATTACTATAATACTGGGTAAAAGTTTTTAATTAGGATTCAACTAGCGATACATGTATCTGTCCCAAATGCACACCGTGTTGCATCTATGGAGAATCGTCTCCTTAAACACGCCAACTGCTGTAGGCGTACCTAAATGTGGATCTTTCTACCCAAACATCTGGCACGTACATGTACTGGTGTAGCCACCTGGGGCACATGAGGTCCAAGAATACCAATGTCCACTGCAAAATCATCCCGATGCAAACTCATCTCATTTTATATTTACACCCGCCCTCGGCTCATTAAAAACTGCCCCCGTGATGCCCATTCTTGACGTTTCTTCATACATGTACGTCTGCCTACGTGTGCCTGTATGTAAACACTGTGCGATTTTTTAGACTCACTTGGTGAGGGACCGGGGTTTGCACATTTTGTCCTGTTTCTGTAGTCACACACGCAGACAGCCACGTTGAACTGCAAGTTTGAGGGACAGTAAAGTTTGTCTGTCTTATTCGTCTTCAAGTCCCTCTGGGTGAATGCTGTGCAATCACTGTCAGGGACTATAGTATAGAGGTTCCCTTTTCTTATACACGATGAAGCACGGCCTATAAATATCACAAAATCAAAATAAAGTAAACAAGATTGTAATAGATGCTGTAATCAGTATCGACTGATATCTCGTCTCATAGATGTCACACAGCTATAAAACCTTAGCATCTTATCGACAAGTGTGTGTGCTTAGATAAATATTCAGATACCGAACTATGGATTTTAAGCGTTAGTAATGAGTATTTGTTTTCAGACAGCAAAAACCCTGTAGAATTGATGTTTGATTTTTTACCAATGGTTTGGTCATGTGGTCGTGTTTTTTCATTTATTTTAGCAACATATGAATTGCTATGACAGTGACTACCCAGCACGAATTGGGCTTACTTGCCATTTGTTCATGGGACATAGAAACGAAGACAGTTGCATTTCGCCCTGTTTAACTGGCTGAAAGTGAAAATGGAACAGACATTTTGCTCTTATAAAATCGGTCTCATAAACCATCACTCTCAAAACAGTGGTAAAATTCCTTTCCGTGAATAAGATGAAGATAGATAATGTGAGCTTTAACCATTCGGAATTTATTGGGGTTGTCACACTTCAGAATTAAAAATTGACCAAAGAAGACGCATCTACTTGAATTGGTAACGGAATCCTTTTACAATAATGAATATTATGAGATCAATATATAGGGATTAAAAGCCATAATTCGATGTTCGTTTTTAGTCAGCTTACCAGGTCCAAATGAAGTTTTAAGTAATGAAATACAAATGTACTTCAAAATTTCGTTCTTAGATAGCAGACTAATCAGGAATATTAAAGTGCGCTTACCACTGTGCTGGTTCACTAAACATTATCGTGCAGTGATGTAAAGTATCAAAAGCGAAATTGCAAACCTGTTGGAACTCGTGGCATTATTTGATTGGTTAGTGGTTTTGCACACGTTGTCCGGTTGGGGAAGTCACATACACACGGCTTCACGTTGAACTGGAG
This sequence comes from Phoronis australis, assembly GCA_002633005.1. Taxonomy (NCBI): domain Eukaryota; kingdom Metazoa; phylum Phoronida; family Phoronidae; genus Phoronis; species Phoronis australis. The sequence goes on from NMRA01000253.1 coordinate 224,267, forward strand.
GTTGCTGGAGCACATGAATGTGCCGGAGACATTTGTATATACATTTCTTTGCGTAAACCTTCTACAGTTTGTACCGGGTACAATTTTGTATTCGTTTCCTCTTTGGTAACAGGTAGTCGATGACGCTGAAATGTTGAATCATACTAATAACTTAGAAGTTGCGAACAGTTCAGATCTTTGAGTGAGGCTTATCATGTCGACTGTAGGATCGAGGTTCAATAACGCTAACTTTGTCACTAGTGAGACAGTAGCCGTGAGATTTGTTGGTTAATTTTACCTTTTTGTAACCATCATTGAATCAAGTCGCTAAAAACTTTCGTTATAGCAGTATAGCCTACATAAAACAAGCAAGATTACAAACGGGTACAAATGCAAGTCTATAAGACTGCAACTCCAAAATGATATGGTAGACGTCCGAAAGGGTTTCGGAATAAGCAAATTCTAAATGTGTCTGCAAATACAATATATCTTGGCCCTTTTATACGAACCTTTAGCCTATTTTAATTGGCACGGTATTTCAATTGGTCATTTCTCAAGCCACATTTAGCTGTTACAGCGCACTCAGAAGAACGGGTACACGTATTTCGTGCAGTTACATGTAGTTTGGGAACTTGGGTTGTAAGTTTGCACTTCTTAACGGTTTAAGGAATTCGTGGCCGTTTGTGAAGAACTAAGTTAAACTCACTCGGTGAGGGACCGGGATTTGCACATTTTGTCCTGTTTCTGTAGTCACACACGCAGACAGCCACGTTGAACTGCAGATTTGCGGGACAATAAACTCTGTCTGTCTTATTTGTCTTCAAGTCCCTCTGGGTAAATGCTGTGCAGTCACTGCCAGGCACTATAGTATAGAGGTTCCCTTTTCTTGTACACGATGAAGAACTACCTAAAAATATTACAAAATCAAAATCAAAATCAACATGAAATAAAGTTAACAAGGCTGTTAAAGATGCGGGTTGCGGATCGAGAGCTTAGAACTTGGAGCGCTAACTTTGAACTTATGTTAATGTCCTATTTTTGATATTTCGAAAATCATAACAACTAAAGGGAAAATGTAAACCTGCAGGTAACTGCGGCATCATCTGTATGGCCAATGGCTGAGCGCACCTTGTCCGATACGGGTAATCGCAAACACACGGTCTCACGTTAAATTGAAGATTGCCAGGGCATTGATGTGTGCCAGAGACATTTGTAAATACATTTCTTTGCGAAAACCGTCTGCAGTTGGTTCCTGGAATTATTTTGTACTCATTGCCTTTCTGATAGCAAGTGGAGGAAGAACCTAAAATGTAATAATATCAATTAATGTTTTTCAATATTATTTGACCTTATTCAGGCTGTCATCTGATTACAGAGGCTAGCTCTACAGAGAACTAATTTGATATACTGTCAAATTACCAAAAATATAACGAAGGAATTACATGTGTATGAACACTGTTCAAACGAACAGGTGAAACACTATGCAGCACGATACTAAAGAGCTACTGTATACTCGAGTTTCCTTCGTTACACGAGGTCTTGATAATTGTACACGAATGCATTCAAGCGTTTCTGGTCTATACTCTTATTATTGTACAATGCATTTTTCGTAATAGACATTTAGAAAGTGGTGTTTTTATCGACCTTAAAGCCACAATGAACAAAATTTTTGGAATGGTGCTTTTGTTTTGCATGCAGTAGTAACTGTACATGTACATGTATACAATATACTACATGACCTGGATGCTTACTTGGCGTAAAAGATGCACACTTTGTCCTGTAACTGTAGTCACATACACAGACGGCCACGTTGAACTGCAGGTGTGCCGGGCAGTAAAGTTTGTCTGTCTTATTCGTCTTCAAGTCCCTCTGCGTGAACGCCGTGCAATTACTTCCAGGAACAACGGTGTAAAGATTTCCTTTTCTGGTGCAAGACGTGCCTATGCCTGTGTACAGCAATTACATCTTATCGTAGTCACTACGTTGAAATCAGTGTCTAAGTATGTATTGCACTTGAAGATACATTATCGGGCTTTCGTAAGGAAAATGCATTGTCTGGAATAGTGTGAAACGGGATAGACTTCTCGGAGTTATTGTCGTTGACCGGTACTTTTTTACGATTTCACTACAAATGGTCATTTCACGCTGTTGCCTGACAAGCATTTTCTGAAACCAGGTCCCCTTATACGCTTAGAACACTCTCTCATTCACTGTCTAAGTAAGCTCCTACAATGGACTGAGTCCACGCAATTCTCAGGTTCCATTCCGCGCTGAGGCTAATCCCAGAAAATACTTCTCTCGCCGACGATGTCCCTTTAAATGCCCAAAATATGTTTAAAATGGTTTTCATGTTCAAGTTGAACATTATCGCCAGGACCATGTTGGTTGGTCACAAATATATGGAACTAGAACTAATTAGTTACGGGGTCCGTTGTCAAGTGTTCATGTGTGACATATGTCGATATCAAGTGTGTCACATTTCCTGTGTCCCGAAACGTGAAATAAACACTAAATTGTGGCAAAAATGAAATGTGCTTACACTGCCATCGTCTCTGTTGGCTAAGTGGCTGGCATATCGTCTTTGTTGGGCTAAACTTACCACTCGTCGCAATGATTTTGCTTCCGGTTGTTTGTCTCGGTAGATTTCAAACAACGAACAGTTGAGCGCGACGTCGCTGTGCATTACGATTAGTTCGTCCCGTTTTTGTAATGTAATTCAGTGTCTACTTGGATACCAGACAAAGATAAGCGACCTTGTACAAGTACATGCTAAAAAAGCGCTAAAATATGTCAGTGGGCCAACACTTGTTGTAAGAGTCATTATACTGTACATTGAGACGCATTAAATCATTGTTGGATGGAATAGACTTTTAAAGGTATTAACATTGACGAGAAATACAAAGCAGCAAAATACGTTGTGTGGCTTTATTACAAATCGCTAATACCCTTTCGCTGCCAGACAAGACGATGAAGGCAAAGCCGGCCATTTCAATGTTGTTAAAATTACCGGATTTTTACGTTTTAAGTCTTAGGATTTGGCACAGCGACATTGAGTAAGGCTCCGTTCACCTGTGCCGGGAGCCCGTAGGTTCAAATTCGGATTACTGCTAATTTCTTTTAAATTGCCCTTTTATACAAAAACGTTCCTTTAATCAGCATGATCCATTTTTTTCATTTCTAGTTAAAAAGCTGCTTTAGGTAGTTAAAAGTGTGCATTACTGACAATTAGGTATTTACCTGCGCCAACGACTGTAAAGGTGCATATCAGTAGGACTGCTGCTGTCAACGACTTCATGTTCGACAATGTCACCCTATCCAAGTCAGTAAATGCGGACCATGAGTGACGGACGATGTTTATAAGTAACGAGTTATACGTCACGCGGTCGTCATGTGCGTGACGAGGAAGAAACCACGGACCTATTGTTAAATGTCTTATCATGGGAAATTCACCGATAAGTCACGCTGTGTTTATTACTTTTCAAGAGAGTTACGATTAAAACCGAAACTGCAACTAAAGAAATTTTCAGAAATTTTGTATGCGTACCTGTAAGACGCGTTAGTTGTCAGGATTTTCATCCGTGGAAATAGCCTGTATGATGTGTATGTTCATTTAAATTGATGATACCTGATTCACATGTATTTGTACGTTAGACCTATACATGTGCGACACAAACGTACAATGTGCTATGATAAGACACCCGTTGTTTAACTTTATAGGATTTCATAATTTTTAAAGATTAGATAGAGACAGTGTTGTGGTCGCTGTTTACTAGCTACATACAATGTATACGTACATTTTAATTTGATATTATGTTGGTTGTAGGCATAACAGAAACGAAACCGAAACCATGCATCGTCATAACGATTAGCAGGTCGTCTTTTGATCTAGAATTTAGTTTCATCGTTTGATACAGTAAAACCGGATTTTTGAAATGGCGTTGTTGGGTGACACTGTAGGATGGCGTTTTTATAACCTGTGCCTCAGGTGTATTACAATAGGATTAGGTCTGTGTCGCCTCACTTATCCACAATATCAATGATTCTTTATCAATGTTCACCTAAAAAGGATTATCAAGGGTATAATACTCATTTGAGTTATAGAAGTGACACCATACTGCGTGTAGACACAGGGCCTACTTGCTTGTGTATGTATACATGCACATGTATGTAGCTTACGATACATGACTATTCAACTGCCTGATGATCTCACCTTCACCGCAAAGCAAATGCGGAATTTTCTCAATTAATAAAATAAAAGATTGGATACGTAAAGGGTCTAGAACAGTTTGTTCTCTTTGTCGTCCTAATGCGTGTTTTGTCAATCAACTATTGGCTGTGTGTTTGTGTGTGTGTGTGTGTGCGTGTGTGTGCGCACGTGCGTGTGCGTGTGTGTGTGCGCGCGCGCGGAGTGCTAGATGCAAAGTTCTCTCAAAATCAAAATTCGAATGAAATAATGTTAGAAACTGTTTATTTTCATTTCAAAACATCGGTGGTGATTTGTACGATCAGAATTCCTCAGCACGACATAGTATGGCAGCTTTTACCCAACTGACGCTTCCGTGTATTTACGTGTATTTTGGCTCGGACGTTATCCTGAACAATGACTTGGCAATAAAATGGATAGCCAGTGTGCAATTTAAATGAATGTAGTTAAACAAGAATACACGTACATGTAGATATAAAATAACGAACAAGAATTGCATTATCACTCAGGTCGCACTGCAAGCTTTGTTGATCGAAACAACGGGATTCGAAGAGTTCTCTATACATCTATCAATATAACGAACAAGCTATTTCACAAAACAGTTAGGATTCAACTTAGTCACATCTATCAACGCCCTACACCGTGTCATTTAACCTTAGTCGAGATCACCTAAAAGAATTTGATCACGTTTAGACGAAAGACCAGCTGTCGTTACACCGGTTGCATAGACTCGATTCAAAGGCTAAGTTTCCCTACACTACACACTAGTGCATGTGTACTTATGTCAATGCTTTCGTCTTGGGATCATTTTGCACACGATTTAAAGCAATTATTAAGGTCTGCGCTAACTTGAATTAAAGTAGTTGTAGACCAGCCTTCCATCATTACAACCAACCTTCAATTTAGACAATTACTGTACGAATTTGACCTCGAATTGTTCTTTAGACAGAGGGGTAATTTCGGAGCTTTAGGAAAATTGACAGTTCATTATTGGTTGAAACCAAGGACCCGTTGCTTGAATAATATATCGACTTTTGTCTTTTGTCTTTAGCCAAATGTCCCCAATCTGACCACAAAGAGCCAAAAGTTGTTGTTTTATGGCAATTTAGTATCTCGAAACTTTTTTATTCTGTCTATTGGAGCTAATTTCTGTCTGTTGACTTCGAGTAGCAGACAGATTTTCCTACTTTAAATCTTAGCCTAATTTTCGTGAAAAGGCTAGGCTGATTTTTAGTGGAAAGGAGCCCCAGCCACTATTGGTTGGCGTGTCAGGGTGAACATGTCTCGATGAACAGCGAACAGTCGACTCTTTGCAAGTCTCGAAATCACTAGCATCTTAATAAGGAACAAGTCTAAACCAATTTTGTACCGGCGATGGAGCGCTGGTTTATAGCTACTTTAAACATTAAAAATCAACAACGCGGAAGACGATTTACTAGAAATATGCGTTCTTACATCTTCAGAAGAGATCTTTTATGACTTGTTTGAGCTTGCAGTCAAAGTCGCGGAAAACGAGTAACTTTCCGCCGGAGTCTTCTCTTTGGCGCTCAAACAAGAGGCAGCGCAAAGGAATCCCTTGGCACCAACTTCTCTCATCCAGCACCTGATGTCGCTGTAACATTTGCTGCTCAGCTTGGCAACATCTGGCTGAGATCCGCCCAGGCATTTGGCAACGCATTCTTCAGAAACACTTGCGTCGCCTGTAAAATAAGTGAAAATTGTACTGTGTATATGTACAATAGTATAGCAAGGGGCGAGCAGGTGTTATTTTTATTGATGTCGAAACACCACAGATCTCATCTGAAACTTTTAAACGAACGCGCGGAATGTTTCCTTGCACATTATGTTCGCAAAATGGTTTCAATGGAGCACCCACTGTGCATATAGACACACGGAGTGTCATCTGTTAACAAGATTTGGCGAACATATTTAATACATTTGCTTACAATGATCACCTGCGACGAAACTATTATTTGTTGTAATATTTTATGATGTACTAGCAATGTTTTATTTATCATTTAAAGGGAATGTGCATTTAGACAATACAAACAGTTCGTGAAGTTAAGACCGCCCACTCTTCTGTCACTCATCACACAACTAGGTCAAATTTTGTTTGCTGCACGCGAGCATTGCTCGAACTAAAACGGAGTTTTGTTTAAGTCCATGCAATAACCAGAGCCAAAAGCATGTTCTCAGGGGACTCGGCTCTGAATCAAAACTTAACCAGTCACGCTGCGTGAACAAATGTGTAAGTTTCAGTAAGCTTGTCATGCAATTGGTCAATTGTTGAGTCCATTTTCGAGTGCAGAGAATAGACCCTTTGGAGTTATTAACTGTTATCCTGTTTTGTTGGAAGCTACACTCTTGTAAACATTTGCCAAGGTGGGCTTTCTCCTTATGTCCGGTCGAGTGAATGAGAAAACTTCAAAGAAGACTAACAAAGCATGCATTTCAACACAGCATATCTAAAGGGAAATCGTCTTAAAAACTTTACATGTATGTATGTTACTTTATTCGTTCCTGTTGTGAAAAAAAATAAAATGAAGTTGCGACACAATGGGCTATTTCAAAATGTTGTTCTTGAGAGCACTATTTGAAAGATTGGCAATTTGAAAATTTTCATGACGTACTTTGGTGACCAATTGGTTGCGTGGCCGTGCATTTTGTCCTGTTCCTATAGTCACATACACAAACGTCGACGTTAAATTGCAGACCTGTCGGGCAGTGTTGGGTGTACGTCTGATTCGTTTTTACGGTTCTTTGAGTAAATGTCCTGCAGTCCGTGCCAGGAACCACGGTGTACACTATGCCGTTACGTGTACACGATGGTGGCGAATCTAGGATCACAAAGGGGGCTTTGTTTACTTTGTTGAATAAGCATGGCTATTGACAGACATTGTTTGAAAAACTGTTTTACGTTCAGTAAGGAAAACTACAAGTGTTGTGCATCTGACCCGGATTCAGAAAAAGACCATGTGGTCCAGACCCCACGCTCAGTTACGTTTGCATTTATGTACTGTAAGAATATGACGTGCCTATTATGCATGTCGATCCAATGCCAATGTGCATTTGCTCATAATCCTGGGTGAAGCACTGAGTAAGTCAATAACCTCAATGTAATGTAACACAAAAAGCAGCTGTGCTCGCTTGTTGCTAGCTAACAACTGTTATTATCTCCCCTTACTGGTTTCTAGCTTGTTCCTGCCAAACCTGGGGACCACTCATCTGACTTGCACGCCTACACGTACAGCATCGGCATTTTACAATAACTGACTATTTTGCAAATATTCTGTGATGTGGTCTGCCCAGCAAGTCGAAGCTTACCGGGATATTCAACTTATTTCACACAAAAAATATAATTTTTTTTTCATTTTCCAAAGGCAGATTGCTTTGCTACAAATTATGGAAATCTTACTAAATGTTTTTTTTCCGACATTTAAAAAATGCAAACCAAGCTTATCAATGGACAACATTATTCTTAATCATTTTTGATGAGAAAATTGAATAAATAGAACTTCACTTTTCCGCCATATGATTGTAAGCCATGATACATGTAAGTAAGCGACGAATTTCCGTACTTTACGAATGATCAACTTCCGGCCGTCTATAAAGATTTATGACTACATGCTGAGCTCCCAACTTTCCAGTGAGAAAGCTCTCCTCTGGGATACGCTGTTTCTCCCCATCAAAAATGTGACAATTTTAACATCTCATAATCTGAAGCCATTGCAAAATACATGCACAGCTACGTAAACATACAGGTGATTTCGACGTCAGATTAAATCACTTCAGTCACTATTATGTGTGTTCACTTTCGGTACAAGAGATACACAAAGGAAGCCAATTCAAGCAATGCATAAATTAAAATTAGGCAAAGAGGTGGAACGTCATAATGAAGTTTTTCCAATACTGAGTTTGTCTTGTTAGGCCAAAAATAGCCCAAGTGGTTCTAGTTTGCGTCCAACTCATTTCGAAAGCTGGGCCTCAAAGCTGACACAAGATTGCTTTGGGTAAAAAGGTTAACATTACGAAGGACCTTGACTCGTTTCAGCCGGCATCGCTTACCTTTTTAGAAAATAAGGGCAACTAAAATTACTGCATCACCGCATCAGTCTTCACCAAAAATACACAGTTATTGTACTGTGGCTTAACAATGACGTTTAGACTTTACTTGATGTGAGATGTGATTTCACCAATGAGAAAGATTTAACGGGCAAATGGATTATTGAGAATACTTGCGCACTTGTGTACAGTATGGATGTAGTTAGAGCATCCTTTGTTTGTCTTGCGCATAGCAGGAAGTGCTGGGTTCGAGCCAATGCTGAGGCTGAATCTTAGAATAAATACAAGTCACGTGGTGTGATTAGCAGATGTCGTGAAGAGAAACTACTGCTGCATACACTGTTCTGATATTACCGCTAAGCATCCGGATTCAGCAAAAAATCAAAAACGTGTTTGATTAAATAAGTAAATATTATCATGATCACAAATAACTGATTGAAGCGAAATGTCATGTTCAAACCAATAATCACTCTGTGACTGCGGTTATTTCGAGTGCTTTGCTTTTGCTGTGGCTGAACACTGGTGGTTCATTCAGTGATGATTACAGGAGACCCAGAATAGGGTAGATTAATTCAATTTTGATAGTGGTATGGCTAACAAAAAATAAAATTTAGCCACACAAATAGCAGAAAACTTCACACACCTTTATACTACAATACTTTGCTGTTGCAAGTCTTTTAAGCACGGTACATCGGTAAATTTTTACAATGTGCAGAAAACAACGTACTTGTCACAGACTTTTCAGTGTGGGATTCCAGAGACTTGGTAAACAAAATACATCGTCCGGCGCATGTGAGGCCCTTGAAGCCGACCTTTTTCAACCAACAGTTTCCATTAGTACCACACTCGTTGTACCATTGTTCAATATCTGCCAGCGATTTACCCAGACATTTGGCCATGCAGTTCAGGAAACGGTTGCCGCCTTTCAAATTAGCTGCATGTACAAAAAACACAATGTTAGGCCTGAATGAAATTAAATAAAGAATCTGTGATAATCAATTTTAATCTACGAACACTTTAAACGATTTCCTCCGTAACAAAAATTGTATGCTGTTTAGGTAATATGACTGGCATACGTCTTCATACGTCATGTATGACTATTACGGCATTAGACCGACCGGTTTCACACTTGCTTTCACTAAGAAATTGGCCACCACAGAAACAATTGGTGAGCTAGGCTGGTATTATGAAACAGGGGAGAAAATGACGGAGTACATTGTATGCAAAGTCATTATAACTGTTCTACAAAACAGCATCAGTCAACTTTTTTGTGAAAGCATTTCTCAGTATATTTATCGTTACGGAACGAACGTACTTGTCAACACCGTTTCTTCTAAGTCAACGCCGCTGGTTTCCAGGGATTCCGTAAACAATATACATCTTCCGGCGCATGTGAGGCCCTTGAAGCCGACCTTTTTCAACCAACAGTTTCCATTAGTGCCACACTCGTTGTACCATTGTTCAATATCTGCCAGCGATTTACCCAGACATTTGGCCATGCAGTTCAGGAAACGGTTGCCGCCTTTCAAATTAGCTTCATGTACAAAAAACAAAATGTTAGGGCTGAATGAAATTAAATAAAGAATCTGTGATAATCAATTTTAATCTACGAACACTTTAAACGATTTCCTCTGTAACAAAAATTGTATGCTGTTTAGGTAATATGACTGGCATACGTCTTCATACGTCATGTATGACTATTACGGCATTAGACCGACCGGTTTCACACTTGCTTTCACTAAGAAATTGGCCACCACAGAAACAATTGGTGAGCTAGGCTGGTATTATGAAACAGGGGAGAAAATGACGGAGTACATTGTATGCAAAGTCATTATAACTGTTCTACAAAACAGCATCAGTCAACTTTTTTGTGAAAGCATTTCTCAATATATTTATCGTTACGGAACGAACGTACTTGTCAACACCGTTTCTTCTAAGTCAACGCCGCTGGTTTCCAGGGATTCTGTATACAATATACAACTTCCAGCGCATGTGAGGCCCTTAAAGCCGACCTTTTTCAACCAACAGTTTCCATTAGTACCACACTCGTTGTACCATTGTTCAATATCTGCCAGCGATTTACCCAGACATCTTGCCATACAGTTCAGGAAAGCGTTACGGACCTTCACGTCACCTTAAACAACAAAAGGTACATTTCTACAGCATAGAACAAAGTTACCAGACGTCTAACAAGTGGATTTAGCAGGTGAACTAGATGCATCGTACTTTAATTATAAAGTTCAATCTCCATTGCTTAAAGCCCAAAATTATTCTTTTGATATTATGTCCACTTTAAGCGCACGTGAGCTAGCTGCCTGGCTTCCAACAAATCGAACAAATCGAGAGACACCTACGGCGAGAAAATTGACGTCGACGGGCTGTCAGGTGGTGGATCAGATAATCAAATAATCAAATAATTTGCAACGTCGAGGGTGCTACCTTTGTGGTGACTGGGAGGAGGGGGCGCTAGGCTATTCGCAATAACAGGGTGAGGCGAAGTTTTGTGTCTCCTACAATGACATTTGCCTTCCTTGCAGGAATTCAGAGATCACTTATTTGGCTAAGCAAGGAGCAAAGTGAGACCAATTTTAGTGTTTTAAACCGAGTTCGCTCCTTGCACGGAGCCAAAGTTTATATTCGTTTTATTTTGCACGGATGTTACCTTCATTGCGTTTCACTTGAGAACAGCTGACGAGAATTGTCAGCCCTTAATCAGCACTGACGTCGGGATTAGACAACACTCAAGCTTCCTACTGTATTTCTTGTTTGATAACTGACCTGATTTAATCTCATGCTCAATGGATGTGACGTCACTGGTTCCATCATCAAACTTGATGCAACTCCCAACGCACATCATTCCCTTAAAGCCAACTTTTTTCAACCAGCATTTTTTGTTGTTCCCGCACTCCTTGAACCACTGTTCGATTTCAGCCAGCGACTTCCCGAGGCATTTAGCTAGACACTTCACGAAGTCAGGGAGTTCGACTTCTGTGTTTGTTCCGTCCAGAAGACCTATTCAACGAATTAAAGCAAAATTGTATTTAGCTAAAAACGACAATTACAAAATAGCTAAAAACTGCTGCTGTTGCTGCTGCTGCTACTGTTTGATTTCAGCCAACGACTTTCCGAGGTATTTAGCCAGACACTTCACGAAGTTGGGGAGTTTGACTTCTGTTTTTGTTCCGGCAATAAGACCTATTTGACGAATTAAAGTAACATTGTATTTAGCCAGCGACGGCAATTCCAAAAATAGCTAAAAAAACTGACTACTACCGCTTCTGCTGTTGGTGCTGCTGCGGCGTCGGCTGCTGTTGCTGCTACTAATGCTACTACTACTGCGACTAGGCCTACTATAAAACCAAAAGCCAAGACATTCGATTACATTTCCCTTCAAAAGCATTAGCATTTACATAATTTTTAAAATTTATTGATCTGTCTAAACCAACGTCTAGCCTATTTACATCGTCACGACGATCTTCCCTTCGATCTTCTTTAGGTGTTTAGCATTTATGAGTAAACAGTCTTCACAAACTCAGTAGGTGAGACCTGCCCTCCAATTCGGTTGCATTTTATCTCTAAGGTCTAGTACTAATATTTTTCCTTGTAGAAAAGAAACAGAAAAAGTGGGTTTTGACTGCGAGTCCGCGTAAAATTATACGTAGCTTCAAGTCAATTATATTAAACATGCCCGCACCCAGGGGGGGGGGGGGGGNGGGGGGGGTGGTGCTCGGGGGCTCGAACGAGCCCCACCATTTGGCGAAGTGGGCAAAAAGGTCCTCCTCTGAGACACAAAAAGTCCGAGAAAATGAGACAAAACTCCCCTAAACAAGCACAAACGCGCAATTCACAATGGTGGCCCCATTTATTATTTTTAAAATTTTTTTTAGTCCGCCTGCATTTTTGTTACCAAAAGGTCCACAACGGAAGAATTCGAGCCCTCCCATATTGAAGGCTGGGTGCGCGCATCTTAAACAGTGGATAGTAGCAAATACGGTTAGATATGGAATAGCCCTTCGAACTTAATTTACTTAATTTATCTTTTTTATTGACTTACCTAACTTGATCGACATGAGGTATACTCAAAAATAGAATTAAACCAAGAATAGTAACTGTAGATATCCATGCAGTGGGTTTTGAAACGTGCAGTGTGGAAAAAGTGCGTGACACATAACTGCCTGTAAACTGGGATCGACCTTTCGACAATCTGTTACGATAAACTAATTTTTGGTTTCATTACGGTGACGTGGAGAGAAGCAATATTGCCCAGATATGAAGTAGTCCTTTGAACTTCATTTAATGACTGACCTAATTTGTTCACATTTTCGTCGGATGTAACGTCACTGGTTTGATCATCAAACTTGATGCAACTCCCAACGCACTTTAGTCCTTTGAAGCCAACTTTTTTCAACCAACATTTTTTGTTGTTCCCGCACTCCTTGAACCATTGTTCCATTTCAGTCAACGACTTCCCGAGGCATTTTGCTAGACACTTCACGAAGTCGGGGAGTTCGACTTCTGTGTTTGTTCCGGCCACAAGACCTATTCGACGGAAGCGTACATTGATCTGGGGTTCAGTTAGCGACACCAACAACAAAAATGACAACAGCAAAATAAACATAAAAACAACCACTATTACTACCACTATTACTACTATTACTACTTCTTTTACAAAAACAACAACAAAACAACAGTTAAAACCTTCCGTTATCATGAGGATTTTTCTAAGCCTTTACATTAATTCTAAGATGTATTGGTCTAACTACATCCACGTCTAGCCTACTGTAATCACTGTCAAAAATTCTTCTGAACATCTTTAGCATTCCTACCTGAACTAAAAGAGTTTGCTCCAATTGCAGCGCAAAACCTGCTATCTTAAAGACATGATCAGCAAAGCAGAAATAAGCAAAATAGACACACAGGTGCAACAAAAGGGCGAGATTTAAAGTTAATACTCAAGCAAACGTTCTTGTCGAGCTGCTTGACTACAAAGCTTGAGAAGTGTGAAATCGTCAGCTTGAACATTGCACTGCTTGTTTTTTGTACAACATTTACTATACAATATGCTGTCTCACAAATCGCCTATAATTTGATCAATTTAAAATGAGTGCTGCCCAAAAAAACCGGTTACCTGCACGTGCATAGATGGTTTTGTGCCAGACGGCATACTTTTCAACTTTGAGCATGCGCATCAGTGCAAAGAGGAGACTCTCTCAACTTAAAGTACATTGTAAAGCAAATTGGACCTACTGCATATCTAAGAAGGGTCAGTATGAAGAACAAGACCGCCTAAAATTCTCTGGAGTTTAGTTGAATCAACGCTGACGCCAAAACAAGCAAGATTCGCATACCAGCCGGAAGATTTTCCTGATTGTTCATCGGCAGGGCGCACCTGGTTCGGTACGGATAATCGCACACACATGGCCTCACGTTAAACTGAAGCCCTTTAGGACATTGCAGCATACCGGACACGTTGTTAAACACGTTCCTCTGGGTAAAGTTTTTGCAGCCCGTGCCGGGAACTATTTTATATTCATTCCCTTTTTCGTAGCAGGTGGTTCGATAGCCTGCAAAACGTGCAGTGGTTAACACTATAAAGATTCTCATTCTACATTGGATGGAGTAAGTCAAGCGTTTAACAAATCGAAGACAGAGGCACGATATTTGACATGTGTATCTCGTGAAGGATTCAACATGGAGCAGTCAAGTAATAAAAGGAAGCAGCACTTGATTAACTTAGACGATTCAGCCGTGTCAACCAGAGTGGTCCCAGACGCAAGAATCTAAGCTAATGTGATGAGGTTATCGCTTGTAATGCATGGCGATATTTCACGAGGTTTTGCGTGACTTTGCAATTTTGCGAGGTTGTCGGGTCTCCGAAACGCCCGTCTGATTGGCTGGTAAGCCGGTCGTTGTCACTGAGACCCAATATGATCTCTTACCCGCATCCGGTTCAGTAACGCTAGGACTTCGCTAAAAGTAAGACTTCGGGAGATTACTTGAGATATTGCCGTGTATTTTAAATGAGAACACTTGGTTTTGGCTAGATTTTAGCTAGGTCCTAGAGCAGGTCCTAGCGTTACTGAACGCACGCCCGGTTGACCTAGATGAGAAGGCAGAGTGATTCAAGTGCAGCCTGCGGATTCTTACGCCAAAACGAAACAACGTCTGAAGTGTCCTTGAATGTTCATCAGAAAGTTTAAAAATCGCTTAAGAGTCTTTGTGCGGAAAATCTTTACATTAAAGAGAAACAACCACTTATTTATCGCATTAGGCCTACTGGGCTCTCGAAATATCAAAACCCCAGAATTTCCTTTTTATACAGAGCTGTAACTTCACGCAAATTTCATAACTTATAATGAGACTAGTCGGAGGTAATCTGTCGCTGAATTTCACTCACTTGGTTTTGGGAAGGGGCCATTTGCGCATTTCGTTCTATATCTGTAGTCACACACGCAGACATCAACGTTAAATTGTAGATTTGAGGGACAGTACAACTGGTCTGTCTTATTTGTTCTCAAATCTTGCTGTGTGAAGGCTGTACAGTCGCTATTAGGTACCACCGTGTAAAGGTTTCCTCTTCTTGTGCAGGACGTAGCGGAGGAGGCTGAACGCGACACAAAAGCGAAAGATAGTCGCATGTCAATCAACACAAACAGGTGAAAGCATGCGTGGAACATTCACCCCAGCCCTTCCACCCGGTCGCCATCAACCACCGGTTGCCCCAAAGCTAACTTTATGCACGCCATCAGTTACATGTACATAACTTGCTTGATTTACCTACATTTTTGTATACCTGCCTATTTGGTTGACTTAGAAAATTTTATGATGTTAGACATATTAGACTTAAACAAGTATTTAGCTGCGTGTTTCCGTCTTTCTCCTTACTCTCAGCCTTCCGTCTAAGAAGGTCCGTTACCATTGGAGAAACTAAGGCCAACTTCAGATTGCACGATGTGTGGAGCGGGTATATGGCACTTACGCCAAAACAATTTCCTACGTCTAGAGCACAACTTAGGAGTGGCAACCGTGTGACCACCCTGTTGTGAATTTCAAAATGTTGCCGATTGGTATGTGGATATGGCAAAATTTGATGAATTCAAAGCACTCTGTGCCCCCCAAAAATTTTGTCTGCCTCAGAAAGATTTATAGTTCGATTGCAGATGTAGGCGTTTGTCTTCCGTTGTAGGCCTACTGCAGTAAAACGAAGGACAGGGGAGAGGCTTGATCCCAGAAGTCAGATTTAAATGTGAAAGGCAAGGGTTTCCAACCATCAGTCTCAATCGAGTCTGCTTGTCATTAGGTAGAAGAATGTTCCAGTGCGCAGTATCGTTCCATCCAAAGGTACATGTACATCAAGGCGCATGCGCAATATGTGAAACAATACTAACAAGGTGACGAGAATGATGAAAATATGGTAAAGCTGAAGCGAATTGGTGAAAACACACAAATAAGCTTTTAAGCTTTAAAAAGCTAAAAGAAGAGAAATTTGTTGCTCAAATAACTATAGCAAAACAACTTCAAAGAATAAATAACTGGTAAAAACCCAGCAAACACACGTTGCTTACTAACCCGTAAGCGCGGGTCCATCACTAACAGCCACTTTAGCGCCCTCTATCTCTTCTGAAATGAGACACGATCCCACACATTTAGCGGCCGCCCATCCGACTTTTTTCGCCCAACAAAAGAGGTTCCTGCCACATTCTCTGTACCACTCGCCTACTTGCGTAACACTCATGCCGATACACTTTGCCACACAAACGATGAAGAATCCATTATCTGAAAAACGTTCAATCAGCAAAAACAGCATTAGTGATCACTGCAGCCAATTTGCACTAACTGAACGGCGGCGAGAAAAATCTAGCCAAAATCGCAGCCTCGTCCCCAAGCCTCAAGACGGCGCTGGTCTGTTTAGCCATTTGAGGATTGGTTAAGGAAAATCAAACGTGTCAGAATTTTGCCACATTTTTACTGAATATCATGACCAATGTAACTTTTAATTTTTTTGCAGTGTTTTACTGAAAAAATGTACTTTGATTCCAAAATACATTAATTTCTGTGGTACTATTGATCAAATAGAATTGAAACCAAGTACGTGAACAACCTGTAATTCAAACGATAACTAAACCGATGTCTTCTGCTTCACGAATCGCAGCAAAAACGCTTGCTTTTGTTTCAATGACCTCAAAGCAGGGACCAATCATTGTGCAGGCTAAACGGATGGGGACGAGGCTGGTGCACTTATTGAAGATACATGGCGATATCTCGCGGAATCTTGCGACATCTTTCTCTTCCAGCTAGATAGTAGCGTTATTGAACTCGGTTCCATTCTTGTCGTGGGTTACTCATTTCTATTTTCAAGTCAAATATAATAAGTAGGCCGATAAATGATGCCACTGTTGAAGACATGATCCATTGTCTTAGATACTCATATTATACGAGCAATGACCTGTTACTCGGAGGTCTACCCATTTAGAGAGCGAGCACGATTGTTAGCCCCCCTATCTCAAGGGTAAGCGGATAGAACGGACCCATTTGTAGAGATTTTTATCGAAAAATTAAACCTTTTGGTTTTCTCATAGAATAACTCTCGATCAAGGCTCACTCCCGCTGAATTTTATATTCATTAAAGATTCACCACAATCGGTCCAGACGTCAAAACTTATGCTAACGCCATCGCCCTATTTTTCCACAGCCACGACACCAAAGATCCATGTGTACCGGCTTTGAATGAGGATCTGATCAACGTTTGAAAGTGACCTTGATGAAGCAAACTACATTACAGGTAAATTCGTGTGGGTTTCGTATTTTTCTATGTTATATTTTCATTGTTAATATCGTTTCATTGAATCGAATAAAATTCTTGTAATTGTATACTTTTATTGACTGAGCACGGTGTCCCCTTGGAATAGATTTACTCAATAAATGCATGAGCAAATGGTCAAATAAATGAATGTACGCACTCCCATAAAAGCACAATCGGCTGAGGAACAGCAAGGATCTATGACAACCCTCGAAGACCCTCCCCAGATGGCTCTCCCCTCTTTTGCTCTCTTGCGTTTAAAGCTAAATGAGTTGACCAAAATAATTAGCCTTTAAACTTTGCATACATGTACATTAAAAAACAAATAATATCAGCAAAAGCCTTGAAAATTTACATACATGTATACTAAAAATTAATGATGTTAGCAAAGTTTAGAAGTTACCGACAATAAACATTCTAAATACCACGATTTACTTAAGTATTGTTTTTTAAATAGCGATTAAAGTAATGTACATTTCATCTGGTGGGCTCTCATTGCACCCAGTATACCCGTGCTCGTGTGCGCATGCGTGTGATACCGTATTTGTGTACTGCACTGTGTTTGCATTTTGTATTGTAAAACGCAAATGTACAAAATAACCCTAAATAGGAAAATGGGTTTCACGTTCGTCTCTATCCAGGGTAAATGCACTGCGACTATGTTATGAATCAGCATAAAGTTTCATGTAACTAATACAGTACTAGAACGATCGCTTAATGATCACACTTGTAAGTGTGGCTTTACAGATAATATGCTCTCAATGGGTTTGAAACGGAAACTGCCCTGGTTTCTACCACGACACAAACAAAACAAAGTCTTGGTGAATACCAATCCCGTGAGAAAATGCGAAGGGTGCTAGTGCGAGAATTTTTTTTTGCTTGTCTAACAAAGCCCGGGCGAAACTGAGAATATGTTTAGTTTCGATGAATCACTGTACAAGTGCGTTACTGGCGAATACATGACAATGAAACAGAAGCTACGATCTTTTCATTGACTCACCAGTCATGCTTATGTAAGGATAGCACCGAAACTGGTTCTGAAAGAATATTTGTACTGAAAATGTTTTTGCTGTTCCTTGTTTTACCGCAGTGTCACGCTCATTTCATAAAAAAACATTAATATTAAAATTTGAGCCTGCAAGGAAAAAGTAACCCTGTTCAGTTACAATGCCCGGCAAGTACAGAGCTAATCTTTGGAAACCAGCTGTTACCACGAGAGCACTCCCTTACCACACACCGGAAAAAATCTTACCATGCACAAAATTTATCACACTCAGTCTGTTTCACCACAATCTCGCACATGTATTGTGTCCTCGCTCTCTTGTACTAAAACTGTCAGAAGTAAATATGCGACTGAGAGCGGCTAGGGTTAAAGTTATGCGGTAAGAGTTTTTCTGCTTGGCAAGAGTTTTTACGGTTTCCATACCCTGATGATACCTTGGCCCTGACCCTCGTCACATGAGGACGCTGCAACTGTAACCGACGTGAGCACTAGCAGATCTTTAAAGAGACATTGTCGTTATTACGGCCGAAAACGCGTTTTCTTGCTATTGGATGAGATAGATGTTTTTATGCTAAAAGCTTTGACCTGAGTTCTAAAACAGTAAAATTCGTTGTGATTTTGTAATTTTATTACAAATCGCCAATAATCGCCTTTGTGTCATATCATCTCTGAAACCAAGGCCCACTTAAATTCGGTTAAATTACTTTACCAATCAGTGACTCAGATTTAGCTCTGGCTGTAAAGCCTTTGACAGGGACCACGTGGTTTTACAGTACTAATCCGGAGGGAGAATTCCTAGAAAATGTTTCTCGCCGATCATGTACTTTAAATTAGGCGTACTTTCAATCATGATCAGCCAGTGGGCTGAACTGATATACATGTATCCCGCCACAAAACGTCAGCGACATACAATCAGTCATAGTAGTAACACACTGCCGCAATAGGAAATCACCTGAAAGGACCGTGTTAGCTTAGTTACAAACTTTAGACAGCGAGTTTTGATCTGCACACCAAATTAGCCAAACCTTGTTTCCAATTTTGGCTTTAAAACATGGCGTCGATTTTTAATAATAGACAAAACTGAATGCATGCTTTTTAAGTTCCGATTTGAATNTTCTGACGGTGCACCAACAAAATGGCCGTTGCCCTAGAACGAAACTGAGTTGCACCGGCAAAAAACGCGAACACAAAAGCAAGCACATGATTTTAGTGATGGCTTTTGGCTGCGGAGACTTAGTCTGAGTACTGACCATGTGAAAACAAAAAACGCAAAAAAAAAAGGTTCGTGAAGGCTTTATTCTTACCGGCTGGTTTATCGTCGAGGAGGACGAGTGCGGCATCTCGTGTCTTCAAGTCGAAGCACTTGACTGCGCAGACGAAAGCCTGACCGCCCGCTCGGCCCATGATTTCCTTCTTCCAACATGTCATGTTGAAGTTGCAGTCTTTAAAGATGGCCATGGCGGTCTCACCCAGGCATTTAGCGGCGCACTTCAGAAAGTCACCCATGCCTTCCAAGTCTTCTTCGCTGTGGACCCCTTGCGACGCCATTTTGAACTTGACGTCAGCCGAGGCCACTGAAATAGGGAATCACCGGCGGTAAGTTTGTAGCAATATTCCAGTAGTGCGTTGCCGCACATTGATTCCTTTGAGCATTACACCAAAATTTCAATATGACAATATGAGCATAGTATTAAGTTGTGTCGTCAATGATATTTATTCATAAACATTTTACATGTATGAAGACAGCATCATCTTCAAATTTACACATCAGTCACAATAAAACAAAGCAGTACTTAAGAATAAAATTATCTTCACTATTTCGTGAAGCCAGACATTTATTTAGTAAAGCGGCAATGTTGTTTGCACTAAAGAGGATAACCTACGGTATAAATCATCACCGGATGTAGCTTGAATTGGATGTTAATAAAAGTGTGATTAGGCCAAATGAAATTGAACAGTTGGACCTTGTCTGTTTACAATTTATTTCCAAACATGCGCCTCGCTGTTCAAAGAAACAGTTGGTTTTTAACAAAGTTTGGTGTCAACTTAGCAAAATTCACGGCGTTCGTGGCATTACTAAGAACTAGACTCTATAACCACGTACTCTCCAACCTCGTCGGCCGAAGTACAGTCGAGTGCACCGCTGAAGCTTCGAAAAACTTCGCACATCACTTCACCTCTCAGGTACACTCACAGATACATTGGTCTTAGAAACACAGACCAGAAACAATTGCGCTTTTTGGACCTAACTAAATGTCAATTCAAATAAATGTCACTCATCACGAAACCGTTTTCGATAGGAACTCCACAACTGAATAACTAAAGACATTCTGTCAGAACAATAAGTTACTCTATTCAACAGGTATTACCTGAGCACACTGCGGCAGACAAGACGCCCAACACTGCGAGTACTGCAAACGACTTCATAGTGCAGCTGAAGCAGAATGGAGTCCTTGCTGAGCCGTCTTAACCTTATATACTTTACATGTATTGTGCGACTGATTGCCAGATCACGTGCCTACAGACCAGTGACATTTACTGTTAAGGAAGTTACCGTGTTTCGTTTAATGCAGGCCCGTACTAAAATTACTCTCTTCCGGTGTTTATACTCTCTCACTGAGCCATTTAAAATGTAGACGTCTTTGTAAACTGTTTGATAAAAGCCAACACATACACGTACATTGAAGCCGGTGGCTGACTTTTTGTAATCTGCAGTCACCCTGCAAATATTACGAGAAATACGGTATTGCGAAATCCATTGTTCCAAATAAGTGAAGTACACTTCCTCGTAATTTTCGCGGTAACGGGTTTTGCCCAAAATTCATGGTCATGAGCATTATGCAGTTTCACAAATACCATGTGATTGACCTCCTCTCAGTTTCGGAATACCAAAAGGACTCCATTTTGTGTCAACTTCAGGTAGATTTCTCCTCAAAATAATACGAAATTATTACGCAAATAATACGCAATTAATAAAACGCCACGATTTCCAGATCAAATGCCAAATTGTTAGAGCAATTAAGCCTTCGAAAAAGGAAGCAACTTAGGAAAAGTTACAAGTGAAAAACGTGAAACAAGTTTGGTAATTAATTTATCAATGGTGTCAACGCTGATGTTCTTTTGCACCCAGAAATAATGTACATGTACAATGACTCATCAGTCAATGTAAGACATTGCCTTTGGTGTTTGGTCTGAAATTTGGTCTTTGAGCTGTTATTGCCTCCTGCCACCTAACAATATCTACTTTGAATTTAATGATACAAGTATCAGGTGCGCCACACAGGGTATGTCATTTTCAGTGTTAGGCGGGTACACTCTGGCGGGAACAAAAGGATTTTTCAAGTATGAAACCCACACCACTGTGTTGTTTATTGTCTGTTATTTATCCAGTACTTCCATAGAATCGGTGTATTACTTTAATCCAACCAATGTTGTTTTAACTTTCAGACTACGTGTACTTGACATTTTGGTCATAAGTGACTGAAATGACTGTGAGAAAACGAAAGGGAAATTACGACTATCTGTTATATATGTGTGTATATACATAAGCGAATATACATGTACATGTATATGTACAGTGTATGTATGCATTTGTATGTATGTATGTATGTACATGTATGTATGTAGGCATATAATTTGTCCGAATATTTTAAACTCTCTCTATTCGAAACTCAACTGGAAAATGGACCACTTGCATGACACACTTAAACTTACAGTATACACGAATCATGCTGTGTGTCTTGAGTTGAAGCCACACCACGTCCGCTATTGAGTTGAGCCACTGTGGCGGACATTACACCCTATTCGGCGCTGGTCAGTTTTGTCGGACTGGGGGAAATTGAAACAGTTCCAAATGCTATTAAGAAGAGGGTCCATTGTGCAACAGAGTTTGATTATATTGCACAATAAAACTTAATTGATCGTGTAGTTCAATAAAATGTCAAGCAAGTGTACATGTATTATAATGTGGATAAAAAATTCCAATTTTTGAGTAAATTTTGTTGCAGCAACGTTAAACAGCTTCTTACGAACTGCAAGAATGCGAGTTTATGTAAAATGATTTTGAAACGCCTTTTTAAAACCAGCATCACCTTGGAATGTTTCAAGTAAACAACAATAACATCTATGCAGGATGACCAACTGCCAGCGCCAATCCTAGGGGAAGTTTGGGCGCTTGGGGTTCGATGATAAATTGATTTAAACGCATTATCTCGCACTTAGGTGTTTGAGTTTAAACACACGAAAATACGGTAACATTTGTCTCTTTGTGCGCAATAAAAATGAGGACTTACTGCCATAAAAACGCTCGTGAACATAATATGCTCTCCATCATTACGCAATGTCTCTCAATTTGTGTAAAATTATTTCCATGTACCGTACATGAGCAAGTATCCGAAGTAATGCATTTGTCAAATTTTGTTCTGAAGTATTTGGCATATAGGTGCATGCGCCTATGCTTCACCTACCCACGTGACTATCTCTTGCATATACAAATGTACGTGCAGCCCGTAAAGAGAAATTGTCGTTTTCTGTCCTGAAAAACACATTTTCTGTAGGATTATTGCTGGATAGACTTTTTGCATAACTTACGCTATGAGCACTAAGATGTATGAAACACTAAAATTCATTGTGTGTTTGTAATTTTATTGCAAATCGACAATGCTCGACGTTGACTGCCAAACTTTTGCTTAAATCCAGACCGGGAAATTAACCAGTTGAATACAAATAAAATTCATTTCCAATTAATTTAGCTCTGACGATAGAGCGTGTACCTGCCACCACGAATATTCCAAGTTTAACTTAATGAGTATCTTAGAAATGTGTTCGTAGTAGGTGCTTATCATAAAGGTGTGTGCACCTAATACGGTGCCCATTCACGTCTTTGTCGCCTGTAATTTGAAAAGTCATAAGATTTGTATTTTCCTGAGAATCGCATTTAATAAGAATTGAACGAAAAAACTAATAACGGGGTAATTCCTCGTAGTATTGTGAGGATGGATCCTTCAAAAAATTCGTTTCACTTAAGGCAATGAGATAAGTTTGACTTGATTATCAAACACAAAAGTGTACAGTGTAGCTAAATGCACACTGTAAGTGTATCAACTTAAAGGGCTGAAACTGTTTACTTAGTTCACGCTACGCATATTCCGCGTAACTCTATTTTTCTAGGTTGTACCAGAGCTGTACATTATATGCATGCAATGTATCTTGTTATGTTGGTCTTTAAGAAGGCAGGTGTAAAAATTTAAAAATTTGTTTCCATAAAAAATTCCACACAGGGACAAGAAGCTTGCAAGAAGACTGGGCCAAGCGCCAGTAACGATTATTTACATGAGCTTGTACCTAGAACCATGTTTTGCTGATATAGTGATTCGAGCTCAGTTTGATAAGTTAGAAAAATTGAATGTGGTTGAGATATCTATTGTAAGATAAAGTAATAATGTACAGAACATGATAGGTAATTTAACTATTTTTGTAACATAATAAACTTAAAGATGGGCGACAAAAATCGGCATTATATCCACTGCAGTGTTTAAGTGAGCTACATGTCTATCCAAAAGTTTCAATTTACGTCGATTCAATTGGTCGTTTAATTCATTTTCCCGAATTTATTTACGGTATGCTAAAACACACACACCTTTATTTTACATCAGTGCAAACGAGTACAAATATTAAAATCCTATTTCACATCATCCCCCACTCGCGACATTCATACTTTACAAGTCGCCAATAACACATTGTATGTTTACACATGTAAGACACAGAAGTGCTCTGTACTTAAAAAATGTCTGTCCATCTGTCCACAAAACAACTATTTACAATGAAAATGTACATTTCCAAATTACGGGTACCTCCGTAGCATTTTCTTGAAGATTTGAATCGATGACCGTGTATTTTCAAATTGCTGGCTGGACCTATGCGATAGCTGGCAAAATATTAAGATCAAATTTAGAACTGGTTGCGCCTCCGCTTGTCTCAATACAGGTTTTCATCTGGTATCGCACTCTTGTTTTATGGGAATTAACTGTCATTAATTCAGTCTCAAAAGAGATTGCAATAGAATATCTGGCGTACAAATGTAATGAGGATTAGGGACTGTTTTGAAACTTAAAGAAATTTGTGAAGACAAATTTCATAAATTCATTTTTGTCGATCTCGGTGTAGGTCAGCACTCTGTATGCTACTGTTTACGTTATGTCAAACCTGGGTCAGACGTGTTTCGGCTGACAACACCTGCAACGAGATCAAATTTTCAGAACTCTAGACAATAATCATTTGTTTGATTGCCTTTACTTTCACTTTCATAATGAAAGCTTGTGACTAAACTGAGCAATGTATGACTCATTTTGAGGTCAGACGACGACATGTCACTTGTCATCAAACCAATACACACATATCTGAACCTTTACTGTATGTTGAGTGAATCCAGGCAGAAGTATTCTGAAAACTTCAACATCCACCGTGTTCATTATCAATGCAAATGAACCTAGAGTTATCAGAGATAATGGTCTGTTAATCACCAGTGCACATCGTGTAGTGGCGCACTTTATTGTACAACACACGTAATTTACAATGTAGGTGTATGTTATTGACAACTATCGGATAAAATATCGAATGGAAGTTCGCGCCGGCCTTAGCTTTTACTTCCCGTTTCTCAAACAACAACGCGTGCGCACGTCATTCCAAACACGACGACAGCATGTTTAAGAAATATGCTAAGCAGTGTCGGCGTGTAAAAACATTAAACTGTCGTGAAAACGATTTTTTGATATCAGCTTCAACGTGGAATTGAACCTATAACCCCTGGGGCCTCAGTCTAACGCCCTTTTGGCGGAGATAGGTGGTAACCCCAATTTGATAAATGGCAAAGAATTTTGCGTATACAAGTATTTTTCTAAAAGTCACCAGCCTTGATTTCCGCGAATGAGTGGCAGCAAAGGCGTCTATTTGAAATAACAAAATAACGTCTCTCCCATGCAACAATACTACTAATATTGGGTTTTTTCGGCCGTAAAACCGTTTATGTCCTTTTAATACAAAGCGATTGTCAGTTGGCCGATAAAGATAGTACTAAAATGGTAAACCCTGTTTTGATAATTTCTCGGAATATTTTTTTCTGTCATACATGTACATCTTGTTTGTCTGCCACCTCACAAGGAAGGAATAACGAAACCTTTGTTCAGCTAAAATGCTTCCTCATTGGGTAACTGATCCACCGGAAGTAAAAGTCAGGCGAGGACTCAGCCTCGTCCCCAAGCCTCAAGATCGCGGTGATCGGTGAAATGGCTAAGCCGATCAGCGCGATGTTGAGGATTGGGGACGGAGGCTGGCGACCACGTAGTAGATTTTGTAAGAAGTTTTCTAAGGGATTCCAAACTTTTTATGATTGGTGATTTGCATGGGTAACCTGTACAAGAAATAAACGGGATATCATTTCAGTAACTCAAGTAGACTTGTCGATATTGACATTCGTACACAAGTTGGGTTATATATCCTGGGGACTAATCTTATAAGTACAGTAGGCGGGATGCAAAGAAAGAAATACTTTGGGTATGTTGGTGTTATGTGACTTAATACTTTATCTACTGAAATATTTTAAATTAATTCTGAAATTGGCTTGGTGAACAACAGAACACTGTTTTCGTGCTTGTATGAATTATTGTTAGGGCGGTGAGCGCTTTTCCGGATAATTGCACTTTTCCGTCGGCACACAATATTTTCCAGGCTGAAACGGAAAACTTTGGCGCTCTTTCAAAAACATACCAGTTAATGTTACAATTGTATTTTGGATGCGTTAGGTTTCTGTGTGTGAATGTGTCCTGTGTCACTGAACCTAAAGGTAATGTACGAACTTAATGACAAGTCTGCGTAATCAGAGCTTTATATCAGAAAACGTAGGAAGTGGAAAGCATGTAGAATAGGCCATATCAATTAGATAATGTGACTAATATGTCTATTTACTAAAAATTAACAATTATATGACCGAATTTAGTTTGAAAATAATTTAAAGGTTTCCAAATTATCATTTTGTTTTTATTTCGTACAACGTGATCTTTTTTCATAAAAAAGCATGGAAGTTCCCTCATGCAAAACAGGGACATTTCAAAAACAATTCCTGTCAGAGATGCCGAGAGCATGGTATAGATCTTGTATAGTATTTGAAAGTTTCGTACGAATCTGATCTGGCTATTATGTGATATGGCGTTTCAAGATTGCAAATTTTCGCATTTTTCTATGAACCTACACAGCTTTGAATACGTATCAGTCAATCTATAGCTATACATGTATATCCTCAAGCGCACCTTTGCATGACCGAATAGTAATGATACAGTTATTTTATTCCAGGATGACAAGATAAAACGATGACATTCTCGTTTTTACAAGTTTCCGTCATATACACTTTATATATAAAGTGTTGTTTTAAGCAAAAAGAACAAAAGTGTTCACCAGTCCATAGAAAGCAGTCTGACTGCAATACTTAAAACATTTGCAAATAAGCAAATTTATTTCATTGCTAACAAGGTTTTTGTCAATTTCCATTTGTCTGAAGGGTACTTGTGTTTGTGCCAAATATTTCCTACCGATAATGATGTGCTCTTAAAATGAACGGTCTTCCGTATCCGGTTAGAACGGAACTTCGTTTACTCAAAACAGTTTCAAGAGGCTACTGAATACTACATGTATTCGTGACGATCCCCCCAGTATTCTAAAAAAAATTGCCGTCAAACCTGACCCACCCCCATTTATTTCATTTCTTAGTGACCTAAGAAGGACAAAACCGTAGCCAGGTTAGACTTCAATATTGACCGTAACGTCACGATTTACTGAAAGCGCCTGTTGTACTACCGCATTTTACTAACAGCCAGTACATGTACATAAATGCACATGCAGTCTAATCACTTATCGTAAGAAAATATCGGAGTTGCGAATCTGTTGTCGACGATGTATGATCCAGTTTTCTACATAATGCATTGGTTCGTAATCCCTGGCTACGTGAGAGCTCTACGAAAGAATTTCCCAAATTTGAAGAGATTTGAGCTATTTGCGATTCCGTGACACGGAAGGACTACATCGGCTCCGAGACAATAATTTGAACCTAATTCAAGAGGCTCAAGGCTTTATGAACTTAGCTTCAAACTTACTAAGTAAGTAGCTGAACTGCGTTACGTATATGTACTCCTGATACATTTGCGAGAAAATCTAGTGGGATCACGTGCTTCAGTAGCATTGCAGGGCCGCAATATATCACGAAGTTTTGCGTGATTATGTATTTTCGCAGGGCTGTAGGGTCTATGGAACGTACGTATTCCTGGCCTGCCAGTTCAAATCACCGGAAATGCAAGGTTGGATGTTAACAAAATTGATTAAGATTTCGGGTTTATTAGAATTAGGATATTGTCGCTTTAACTGTCTTAAAAGTATCGCTTGTGTACACCGTTTTGACAATTCTCACTGCCTTGTAGATCCTTTGTTGTGAAACACGAAAGCAGACTTGGATAAAAGACACAATACAGCCCACCGAAACTGAAAAATAAGTGCTTAAAGAGCCCCGGGAGCTAACAATACGATACAAATAATAGTTTCAAGTGAGCAAATTCCTCAAAATTAGTTAGCCATTTTGTAACCGCATAGAATAGTTTATTGAAAACAATAAAATATGAAAGCAACTGGCAACGTGGGTCAAAACTTTAGTTTTCTGTGTGTTGCCGCAGTTAAAAGAGGACGGTGACTGAAACATAGCCTATTTACGCACTTACCATAAAGTACTTTTGTTTGGATTTTTCCTCGCATCGCATCAAATAGTAGTCTATCGTTTTATGTTCTCACGTACACACACAAGCAATTTGCAAAATAAGCTTTGCAGTGTGACCACCACGTTCGCTTAAAATGCATGTCAGTATCTTCAGTTAGCAAGGGGTGCGTGATCTAGCTTTTCTCACAAGAGACGTCTACGAAACGCAGCCTTGTTTTTGTAAGATAGTCACTGAACAAGACATAGGGACATAGGGGCCTGTAACCACTGTAGGTTCAAAGCAAGTTTGTGTGGCAGTTGATAGTTTTGTTCTTTCTGGACTTGAAAACTGAGCACTGAGGTCCACAGATACAAAATCCAGTTTTGGTCCACAAGCACTCATTCTTCGTTGATATTTCTAATTGAAACTGACCGTGAGTAGGAGTGAGTAGAGTCTTGGACAGTTGAAGTTTTAACCCTGCGATTAAACCCGAAACAGTAAAGGTAGAGAGATGTCATGCGCGCTTTAAAAATATACATCATGGCATTCAGTAATAAGTTCGTGTAGTCAATGGATTATTTAAATATCCGAATTTTGTAAGTGACTAAACGTTTTGTAGGGAGTTTAATTAGAAAAATATGACCCTCCAGTAGGGAATTTTGTCGCAAGAACCCTCTCGCTGGGAAACTGGTCGTGTGAAAATGTTACCCTCCTTAACTGCGGCACAACTGTTGGTGGCAGTAACCTTGCCCAGCAGTAAGTCACTGTTTACTTTGTGCACAACGTATCAGTTCTCAATGGTCTTTTGATGATTACATCGCATTGTGTTTTCTGGATAAATCACGTCTGTACTTTTTGTCATTCAAGACCAATTCATGAACTTGGCTCTTTTAAGAACAGATGAATGTTTATAATGTGCGCGAGCCAGTCAGTTAATCGAAACACGTGATGCAGAAGACCGATAAGTCGATGCGTCACGAGGTCTCGAATCTGATCGGTAACACTCGGCAGCTTTCGTAATCTAGAGCAAGGTTTCTTTTTCCTCGCATTTTTCTCCGTCATGGCGAACATTGTAGTGTGCGCCTACCTCGGCGTCGCTGTAATAAGTTTATTTGCCATACAAGGTATGTTGTTTTTACTAGTAGATCAAACGTGACTGTAAAGAGTCAGTAATCTAGTTTGACATGATACCACCAAAAGACTCTAGTGACCGAATTCGAGAGCAATTTGGATGGCAATCTTGTGAATGCATACTGGTAATATGTTACATACTGATAATGTCTCTAGAACCAACCTATGTACACGGATATGTAGCTGATGTTCGTTGATCGACTGACCTGATTGTTTGTGCCGGGTTTATTGACCTACAACTGACTATGTAGCTTACATGTAACTGCGCACATTGTTAGGCTAACCCTACATACGCCGTATGTTTATATAGGTTCGAAGGTAGGGGTCAGAAAAAGTCGGTGGTCAAGGGTCTGACACCGTTACAGGTCGGAACAGTATAGCGGTCACTTATTTAGAGAACCTGACTCTCATGTAGGGCCCGTTATTTAGTGGATGAAACTTGCTCTCGATCTAAATCCGCTAATGCCCGAAACAATGCCCAACTGACCCACTAAATCTGTGAGCCGGATAATTTTGAGAAGTGGGTCGCGCTAGGCCGTATCTTTCTCGGGGTATTTCGTGTGCTGCGCGACTGGTAATATTCACGGAACAGTATTGTGTTAAAATGTAACTGCAGCTAGCTAGACAATTTGTAAGGTGTGAGATAAGACGCACTTCAGTTGGATCGAATTGAGCAATCGCAGCGCGCCCATGAAAAATTTGAATGCGTCAATAACGTCGAGAGATACGCTCCTAAAGCCACCCCTGCTCGAGTGCAATTCTCTACGATTACCCGATCATGGCTGTTTATTAGCCGGGTTATTTTTGTGCTAAAGAATCTGGTTAGGAATACATGTATCTTGAGACCAATTTCAAAGGTTAATTCGATTGCCATTTTGCCAGCGACTAGCGAAACAGGGCGATCGTGTTCGTTGTCCGTATCAGCTATAGTTCTAGTTTTGATCGATACACCCCGGTTGTCACATTTCTCGGAAACACAGCACACATGCTTGGCTGGTTTCTCAGCCAGCATACTAGTGGACACTACATTTTTACTTGCTGCGCTTGCCAAATCCACCAAGCAGTTTTTAGCCCAAATTTATACTTGTTATATAACGAGCCACGTAAGCCAGTCAGTGTTCCGACAGAAAAAGCGCGAGGGGTGAGCAACAGACGTGAGGGTTGGCGTCTTGTTCTAGTAAATCTTGCCAATGAATTTCATTATAAACTGGTGGCGCTAGGGAAATGCCCTATGCAAACACGAGTCGAATTTACAATAAATGAGGCATTGTTGTACATTTTTTCAATATTTTGTTTGTCGAATGAATTGTTTATTTAATGCTTAATGTGAATGTTACTTTGACCGCTCATATCGGTGACGATTGAGCAATAACCTGTCAGTGAGACCGAAAATGACGATCGAAACCGTTATCGCACTCGTTGAAACTATGCAGCAGCGTCATAATTGGCTATCCAAATTTTGACTTGGATTCCCACAAGATGTGGGCGTGTGCAAATATAATGTTGATTATTGTGACAATCTTTCTTACGCTCACGTTCTCTCATGCTAAGAACGTCAACCATATCCGAAACTAAACACACTGACGAGGCTTGTCGTATACTGTACATGTATGTTGCAACTGAAAAAGAACGTCTGATATCGAATATTGAATAAAAAGCTGACATTTCACTGAAACTAACGTTCATTTGATTCCACCCAACACGACAACATTTCTTCAAGATTAGGCCTACTTTCGCTGGCTTGGCAGATTGGTATTAAAACGAGTTTGAGCATTGATACCAATAGAATTTGTGTCATGAAGACATAGTACATGTACAGTACTTCTCCCACTCTTAATGTCAAAGGTCACAATTGCGACATAACGCCACTCCTCGTCCGGCTCCGAATGACCGAGTGTATATACATGTACTGTACATGTAGAGTTGAAGTTTAATAAATCTGGCGAGACTTTTAATTCATTTGAGAACGGTTACAATACGTAATTGCTTAAGAGCCTTAGTGAAAATCACAAAAATTTTAGTGTGCGATGAAATACCGTTATCTCCGACAGGATCTTTGTTCCCTTTTCTAAGAAATTGCAAACATATTTTTGGACATTCTCTACATGTAAGTCAACGACAAAATGCTCTGGAATGACTTCGCCAGAACATGGTATTAGTGGGAACTGGTGGTGTTTTTATTCAAAGAATCACATCGTTTTTAAATCAAAGACACCAGAAAATAGTAGAATGGTTCTTATCTGTGTTTTTTTCGAAGAAAATTGTATGCATTGGCGCATGAGCTACAACTTCACGTGTAGGACCCGGCGGCTACCATTTGCGTATACTGTGTTGTCTGTAAGTGGATTGACCGTTCATAAAACTTTTTTATTTCATATTTAACGTTTTAATGAATGTATTATCCACTCGTTGTAGCAAAGTAATCGGCCTTTGGAAAATGAACATTTTGACATTTATTTATTTTTGTGCGAAATAAGTACAGAATTGTAGCTGTCGCCCTTTCAATTTTCCTCCACTTTAGACCATACTGTGTCGTCGAATGAGAGATATATGTTATTAAAATTAACTAAAGACACATTTCGTAAATTACTGCCGCCCTCTGTGCTCGTTTTTAAAATGATCTTTTATATTAGCTCATAAACAATAAATTTTTTTTTCCGATCGGCAACTCGTTGCTACGCCACCTGAAATTATCTCCAGTTGTGTATGCTAAATTCTGCTTTTTTGAAAAAATGTGATACATCGAAAGAGTTGTCGTTTTCTGAATTCGAGATTTTGACTGGGAGTTCACATAACCTCTGCCAGTCAGAGTTCTGGGTCTTGATTTTGAGGCTTTTTGACATCCCTTCTACATATATCGTACTTCCTCATAACATCTTAATTTCAGCGATAAATCAAACGTACCATTTCCGCTTCTGAGAATGACTTATAATATAGAAATTAATTTTCTTTGCCAGTCCAACATAATATCCGGTCATGTTCTCGCGTGGCGTTCAACCAACAAGTTTTGAGGTGATTTCGGGAATTGAAAGTGGAAACGAAACTACTTGTTTCATTTCATGTTCCTATTGTGATAAGAATTTCATAGCTTAAAACTAATAACAAGAGTCTAATAACAAGTGCACACGTGAAGATTTACCATCTTCAGGAAGATTGTTTGTTTGTAATAAACCGAAAAGTTGGACAAGTTGTTGTCAATTTTCACGTGTGCGCTTGTGATTAGGCTCTTGCTTACTATTTTGGCCAAAAGGCAACATTATTTGAAATACTGAACCTCTTCTGTTTTAAAAACACATCATTAACAGTACTCAATACGATTATCGTTATGTTAGTTGTAATGATTGCTGTGATTGGTCTTACGTTGCCCTGAGAATTCAACAATTCTTGAAACAAGGTGTATCAGCATGATCTCTTCAGGTTCATAGGAAGCGGAGCTCCGGAGGGGGCGCACGTGTCACCTGATGGTTTGTCTCAGGTGCGAACCTTTGCCGCTGGTGACTTACATGTTGCGGGATACGAAACTCAGTACCTCCGCTCTGTCTAATGCCCCATCTGCCAAGACTTTTGTTTGATTACATTGATTGTGGGAACGTTTACCTAGCAAGGGTTAAAAAATGCTCTTTGAGCGACTGACCGGACGATAACCCAGTAGCGGTCACTCATCCTGCAGCAACCGTAAGATGTCGCGATAGCAGGTTCCGGTACTATGGATCTACATGTACATAGTTTCATAGGATTTGCCCTTATTTTTCAAAGTCTGTCTACATTTCCATTCCCATCTACCCCTACATAAACCTTGGTCCACAGCATATGGACAGTCCCCGTGGCCGCTACTGAGCTTGTTCGCTCATATTTGACTCGTATCGCGAATGTGGGACAAACGCCCAACAATGGATATGGACCACTGAAACGACTCGCTCAACAAGGCGGATGTTTTACATGTGAAATTCGCAGTCTCTGCGAGGCATTTCCGTGACCTGATATACATGTAAATCGTACCCGTGAACATCGTTATTTTTCCAGCTCCTGTACTGAAAGCGCCCTGAGATAACTAAATGCGAACAAAAGGTCACAGTAATTTGACGTCAGTGTATTAAAGCATGCTTGTATAAGTAATTCTTAGGACTCTAGACTTCCAAACGGACAGGATAAACTTTACACTGTCGATGTTAGCTATGCAACCAACGCATGTTCGTTGTATGACTGTCCACTTAAAACAGGAAATTT
This sequence comes from Phoronis australis, assembly GCA_002633005.1. Taxonomy (NCBI): domain Eukaryota; kingdom Metazoa; phylum Phoronida; family Phoronidae; genus Phoronis; species Phoronis australis. The sequence continues at coordinate 257,407 of NMRA01000253.1, forward strand.
TGTATTTTCAGGTTCGCGGTCCGAGGTATGTCCGCCGTCCCTTACAGTCCTGTATCCGCCTAGATGCCCGAGGACATCCGACAGCGTATTTGCTAAGACATGCTGTACAAGAAAAGACTCACATGGACATACGGTTGGAACATGTTGTGTACCGACTTCCTGCACAAACGGTACACGGTCTCATTCAGATATCCTCTTGTAAATACACTCTAAACTAAGCTGTGCAGGCATGCGGTAATCTGAAAAAACTTATTAGTATGTGAAAGAAAAATTTAAGTCCATACCATTTAGTTTTAAAGAAACGGTAGGTCGACAATATGGCGGTGGACATGAAGACACAACTGGTCTGCACTAATTTAGCGGACGGACACTTTCACTCCCCTTGCTCTCTTCACCGCATTGGAAATATCACTGCTCTCACTACCAAACATCCGCTTGGTACAATCAAATGCCGAACTAAAATCTCTGGAGCTCAACAAATTTTTTCAATCTTTGACCCTGGATCGTACAATGTAGGGTACAGGATGTGAAGCTTATAAGATCATCTCTATGACCACTTTCGGGGACCAACTTTGTTCTGACGTTTTTGATATTACAAACCATTTTAATTTAGAAAGTAAACATTCCTCATGTTTAAACTTGCATACTTCTGTGATATTTCACTTTTAAATCTGAAGAATTATTGTGCAAATAATGGAGTAGAAAAATTATATTTTAAACCGAAATTATGTATCCCTAAGGTGTGATACTGCAAACAATATACATAGGTTGCACCAAGTCTTATAAACGCAATTTTTTAGTTTTTTTTTACACACAAAAATGCAAATTTAAGGAACTATTAATGCAAACATCTTAACATCGTTAATGAAGTTGTAAGCAGAGATTTATTACCAAACTGACAATGACGCCAGTTAATTTGATAAAGCATTTGCCATTCTTTCAAAGGTGTAAATAGAAAGCTCTTGGTTTTCCAAAAAAACATTTAACTTACACAATAAAGTGATAAAAATTCAGTCTTTTAATCCCAGATCTTTCATAACTTAACGTGTAGCAGTTAGCATTACATCGTAGCATTTGTGTTACTTGTTAAACTGTGAACATTTTCAATTTAACGAAAATAGAGTTTTACTGTTTTATTACATTCAGCAGGCACTGACACTTTTGGTCACCCGGATTTCTTCAGATTTTAGAATGCTTGGTTTCACTGCAATATATCCTAAAATACAGCTACACATCTTGCTAAATAATGTTACATTAGTTGACCATAAAAATCTGATTTTGAAAAAGATTGTTCAACTTAAAGTGCTGGGACTTTTCGAATATCAGATGTTTCATGTTTACACGTATCTAGCCACACCAGACAAATGAAGTTGCCCCCCACTGACATGGTCACGTGATGAAAAGGAACAACGGCCCACGGTCAATCAACGGTTTACCAAGCCAAATATTGTAAAGCGCCATGTCTTACAATTCCGGGATAATGACGTCACCTTTGCGAAAAAGTTCTTAAAAAGGGGTTTCTACCTTAAGGAGAACTGTAAAACATGGCGCTAAATTTTTCATGGTCGTTTTTCAAAAAAGGGTCGCAACGTTAAGCCCCAGCACGCGGCATATTAAATGTCGCTCAGTTGATTGCGATACGTTTTGCAGGTAACACGGGACGGAAATATTCTTGCCCGGTGTCGGGAACATCAAAGGACAAGGATATCTGTTGTACCACTACTGTCAATGGAAAGACTACGTATGGCTGTTGTAATTTAGGTGACTTGTGAGTATCCAGCACACTACATTTTTAGTACCAATTGTCAATTCAGACCCGCCGAAAACTGTTGGGATCTGAGTGACACGTGCCGCCAACCGAAACCTTGTGTGGGTGACTGTTTTGTTTGGTAACTTAGGGTCATTTTGGACCCTAGGGAAATGTCCAAATTTGCTACCATTGAACGTCATAGCTCAGAACAGAAAGGTGCATAGAAAAATTCTGACAGTCTTTCATGTATGCACTGTATACCAAGACGATGTTGGAATTTGTTTTTAAACTTTGTAAGTTTTATCTTCAGGGGATATCAATAATGAGCTTGATAGATTTCATTCAAAAACTCCAAAGTTACACCAAAATGAAAGCGAAACTTCAATTTTAAAAAAAGCTGTAGCAGCGTTTTTGAGATTTCTGCTTGGACTTTAAGTCAAATAAAATTTGTTTGCGATATTAATGACGTTATTTTGCACTCAATGCACCTTTCATTCTTTGTAATTTTTTGGCAAAAATCATGGTCACGTGGCCCAAGTAATGGCTGACTGGAAAAAGAGAATCTCAAGTACTACAGGCTTTCTACTTTCAGAAAATATATACTTTTACTTTTACTAATTACACTGCATACACACTTAGGGATAACGTCCCACATAACCTTAAACAGGACTGACCGATTTTTATTACTATGCAAGCGTAGCGTGCTCACTCCATCCGTTGCTGACACTATTTTCACGAAAGACGTCGCTCTAGTCGGTTGGCGACTACGCTAGTGTTGCTTTACTTAGTGTTTATGACTCACAATAGGTTAACGTGGCTCGTTTCTTGGTGAGCCATGTTAGCACTGGTTCCACTGATAATCTGTGCAGGCTTAGTCTAATAATTTATAACGATCTTTAACTTTGGATGACATAATATTTGACTCGTAGATATCGAAGTTGCCATTAACAGACACAAGGGCGCAACTGTTTAGAGTGCAGACTAAATAAGAAAGTTACTGAAAGTCGGCGACGCAGGCACAAAGGTGGTATCCAGCCCAACATCGCCTATGTACCGATTAGTGTGCAGGCAAATTTGAAGCGTTTAATATTCTGTGTTTTTGAGCCATCAATTTTTTAAGCCTGCAGTAACTAAGTCAAACGTTTTTCCAGAGCCTGCACCCTACGAGGTGATGCCGCAGTTTTGCATACGGTCTCGATTGTCTTTCAAGATTCCTCTTACCAACAAATAGTTATTTCACCACAGACAGGTTACGTTTCTACTTACCACCATTTTCATGGGAGCATCACCATTGCCCCGCTGCAAAATTACAGAAAATGTTAAGTTTCCCACATCTTTGCAAATGATTTTGGACAATTTGTTTTACAGGCGTTGGTACGTGTGGTTGATAATTGGAGTTGTGGCCTTCGTCATCTTCCTCGCCGTAACCTGCTGTATCTGCTGCTGTTGCAGCTGCTGCGCGTTGGCCCAGCGTCGCCAAGCGCGCGGAGGATACGTCATTGTACAATAGACGCCCTTGCTGACACCATAGTCATTTGGTTAAGAAGAATATAAATTTGCTGTAATTGTTTTTACGCGACGTGCTGACTTCGATCGTATTAAGTCGTGTATCCGGAACACCTCGGACATTTGCGTTATCACTGCTTTATCATATGTCAACATCAGGACCCGGGGACTAATCTTTGTACTCGAAATCGAACTGGAAACTATTTTTGACATTTTCTGTTCTACATTTGTGCGAACTCGAGGCAAATGTGTGTTATTCTGTGCTCAAGTACATTACGTTTGCCCTTGGTGAACCCAGCATCAACGCCATAAGTTCAAGTCTGAACTCGAAACTCCGAATATTTACTCGAAGTCTAAGATTTTTATTCGCATTTGTAGTTAGAAAGCTCAAGAATCATCACTTGGGAACTTGGACTAGATACTCGTCCACGTGAATCATAAGACACTCGAGCCGAGAAAAACTGAAACTTATCGTAATTTTGCACAAAAATAAAACGGAAAATGTCAGAAAACTTGTAGTTCGACTTTCGGTACTGTTATGAATAACTTGTGATATTTTAGTATGGCTTGTGAGTATTAAGTATAGCACAGAAAGTTTGGGCGCATTGCGTGAACGCGTGTAAAACTGATGTGATCACATGATTCTCTTGTAGTGGCATGAGGTTCTGTCAAGCATTTACGAGATCTTGTTTTTCTGCTAGAGACTTGCATCAACGGAACGCAGCCGTAACTATGTTCGTAGTTCGTGTTCAGCGATTGTTTCATTAATGTAATGATGCATTTTTGTAATTTTTTTTTCAAAAAAGCGCACTGCGCATTAAGACCGCTGATGAGAACGAGGCATAAAATTGCCCCAGCAAGTGTTTAACAACTCCAATAAGTGTCCTACAGCGTTTGAAAGTAGTGCAAGAGCCACGAACCAACGTAGACCAATTTCTAGAAGGCTACAGAAACACTGCTTCGTCTAGAGTGACAAGGGATCCGAATTACACTTAATGACAACTTTGTTTCCAAATTCCATCAACTGAATGCATGAATGTTTTTTAAATCAAGGGCAACTATAATAAGGCCGCCTGTTTGTGACGATTTTTGTAAATAAACTGGCTCACAATTACGAATGTTTTTTTTCTATTATTTTATCTTTATTATGAGCTCCTCTTTGACTAACGGCATTTTCTGACAATATAACTAAAGACTGAGCCTTAATTTAGTAGCGTTGCAAGAGAAGATCCATATTCATTTTCGATATATCTGTGTCAAAAGAACGAAAGAAATACGAAAAACACTTAGGAAACTTAGTTGAGTCCCTATTTGTGACTGTTTCATGCAACCGGGCACTGCAGTCTACAATTGCTGACATCACACGGATAGCGCGGTATTTGCCACAGATCACGAGAATTAATGAACCAGGAAGTACATGTCCCTGATCTCAGATGGCGCATTTGTGGGATTTTCGAAGGCCGGAAAGGAGAGTTTTGTGCCCGACGTTGGGTCTCCTCTTTGTTAAAAAACCCGTTTTGAAAAGAAATTTTAATAACATTTAAGAAGTAAGATGCGGGCCACTGTTCACTGAAAATGGACATTTACTCGGTGACCAGACAAGTCGGTCAAACAAGCCGATTATACTTTTCAGTCGACAAATTTTTCGCGAACTTATAGATTGTGTCCAGTATGGTCTCGGAGAAAGCATTTTACAACCGCCTTAATTATCCTAAACAAATTTTAGTATTGCTTATTTGGGAACACATAAAGAACACACAGCTAGGGCACATAACAAATTATGTAGTTTAACTACAATGCTGCGTTCATAATTCAACTCTATTGTTCAGAAATACAAAACACACAATCTAAATTCAGAACAACTAGTATGTATCACTAATCAAAACGCACAAAACATCGTGATTGTGCAATGCGAAATAAACTAATTATGACAAAGTGAATATAACTTAAAATTTAAGAGGCATTGTCTGAGAAAACCTGCAAAATTGCAAAATGTTGACGGAGGCACATTCAACAATTAAGTTGATACTTTGAACACCGATTTGTACTCACATATGAATAACTAAATCACGTCTGTTTTTTATGTGGAGTCATTCTGTAAAAATAATAAATACTTTCAGTCGGTGTTTTTCTTCACACACAGGACGAAGAATGTCCTAAAAGACAAAAAGAATACCAACACTAACAGAGCTGGAAGCCAGTTTGTGACTTTGAATAATCATGACTAGTGAAACTGAAGCCATTGCTGTGCTTGAGAACTGATTTCGTTGAGCATCTGAGTGAATTAGTATTTCATCTCGCCTTTTTGGTGACGCACTAAAATTGACCCAACGTCACTCCAGTTAGGCCTTGGTTAGGCTTAGTAAATATCGAAGTATTCCGATAGTAGAAGTCCGATTATGAAAAAGTGGTTCCAAATTATATTTAAAAAATGGTGTCTTAGTAAAGAAAAGCCTTTTTTGTTCTCCGTAATACTATTTGAACTTTGGCATAATTCATTCTTTTTGACAATCCGACTTTATTCGGAGGCACTTTTGTATAATTGCCTTGGCAATTATCAGTGAAGGTTGATGTCAGGTGACATACCGAAAGTCTTCAAATTGCGAATTTTAATAGAAACAGAGCACGAAATTACAATTCGTCTCTGTATCATTCCTCATAATGAATTATACATAGAATAAAATTATTTTTGAATAAAACACAAAAAGTTTAACTGAACTTAAAACAAGAATTTTAGTTTTGAGAGTGCAAGAGAAGGAAGACACAAGAATGGCGACCCTTTGTGGGCATGTGTTGTTCATTCTCTCTAAAATCCACAGTAAAGTGTTGTGAAGTCGGGGATAAAAAGAATCTGACGAAGTGTTATGAGCAATGACAGAGATACTTCCAAATATCTACGGTACATACATGTACATGTACATGTAAACATATTGGACGACGTAACGGGGTGGAAACTTTTGTTGAACAGAGCTGGATTTGACGAAGGCTCGGCTGCTGAACTGACGGTGTGTCCCCTTCATAGAAACAAGTTTGGTGTAGAGTACTTCGCAACTAAACTCTGTGCCAACCCAGATCATGAAGCGAAGCAGAAGAGGTGTCCTAAAGCTCCGAGAGGTTGTCGCACTATAAATTTTTCCTATGTTGGAGGATATAAAAACTGTGAGAAATGTGATCCTGCCCATTGGATCAGGTATGCATTGTTTAATCCTGCCTTCTAATTTAACCGAAAATAGGCTCTAGTCGGATATAATGGACCCTGACTTGGAGAACCAGGCAATCACTAGACGCGGCTCTGAATTCAGCTCCTGCCTGCAAATTTCCAGTTGGAGTTTGATGGAGTGTGGAGTTTAGGGGTGCGGGCGTAAAATCAGTCCCTTCAGTTTCGACGTGGGTTTATGGTGTTGTAGCTGACATATGGATGCATAGCCATTAAATAATTTCCACTCCCAAACTGTGACCAAATATTATCTGTTTCAATAATACTAGTGGCAAGTTTGTCTGTCCTCTGATCATAATACATTTAGCTTTGTGTTTGGCTGGTTCAATTTTGTCTTTTACAACCACAATAAAACCTGCCAACTCAGAGCTAAAGCAGGCCACTTGTACGAAAGGCGATATTGTTTAGGCATGTAAACAAGGGGTGGAAATAAGTCCATGACTACACCTTTTTCTAGTACAGTTACAAGTCCCTTAAACTCCATTCCTGGTTCAGCAGAAGCCAAACTTGTTACAAATCCCAGACCGTTTATTCGTGTCTCTGCATGTGCACTGAAAAAGCTCCATACATGTATGCGACCATAGAATCGAGTCCCAGGGATTAGTCTTCATGGATGCACCTAAAGTCAGTGTCAGGACTTCAGAGCGCAGATATGAAACCTGGTTTCTGATACTGTACTTAGGTAATTGCAGTGCGTGTGTGTAGTTGAGGAAGTTTTCTAAATGCCATTTCATGTCACCGGATGAACCGTAATCTTCCTCCTGTTGAGATGTTTTGCCCTAATTTTTCAGATGATTACAAGCAAATGCCGGAGGAAGTATTTAGATTTTCAACATTAGAGGAAGGTTGGGCATTGAAATCGGTCAAAAAAGCCCCAAGAATGTCCAAAAGTGTGAGGGATTTCTTTGCAAATATGTTTAACGATGGCGAGAAAAGTGGCCAAAAAGCAGACCCATGACATTGTGTTCAGGCCATCAGATCGAAGTTTCCTTCCAATGAGTGTGGAAGAACTAATTAAAAAGACAAAACAAGACTATAAGATGAAAGTTATCTCCAATATCAAAAATGTCTCCAAAATTCTAAGGAATATATAGTAAACAAAATTCGAGGACAGGTAAAGCAATCATCATACCCCACCATCCACTCAAAAGAATCCAACTCTCAGGCGTCATCCAAAGCCGATAAAAGTATCTTATTTCTAGACTACTTCACTGCCAAGAGTCACATTGCACCAACAATAAACTTTCCAGAATTCCCAAACAGAACATTAGAACACCTCTCTTACATAGAAGCCCAACCATCTGAAGTCAGAAAACTACTAGAAAACATTGACGAAAACAAAAACGACGGTACCAATCTCATAACCAATAAAATGATCAAGATAATAGCAAGAGAGCTTACACTTCCTCTGACAACATTATACAACAAAATATTACAATCTGGAAAATTTCCTTTGAACTGGAAGCTTGGCGTTATGATACCAATACACAAAAAGAACTCCAAAACAGACATTGCCAACTATCGCCCCATAACTCTACTTAACACCTTATCCAAAATTTTAGAAAAAATCATTTCTCAGCACATGTTTGACCACCTCTCTTCACAAAACCTCATATATCGTCGCCAATTTGGATTCATGCCTGGTAACAGCACTGTGTCGCAACTTACAGAAATTGTACACGACATCCACCTCCAGTTTGAGCAAGGGTACAANATCCTCATGTTTTCTTTGCTTGTGAGGTATGCAAGGAGGAGAGGGTACAGCTCTTCCAGGCACTCGAACAATACCCCAATGTTTATAAAAATACTCTGAAATTCCTCAATTGTACAACAAAATTAATTTCTTTCTATATGGATGTCAAGAACTTAACTCAAACGAAAATATGGTTTTATTTGAAATAGTATCAGAATTTCTTCATAACATTAAATCTCTTTGTGTGAGTGGATAGAATTTTATACATCTGTATGAAAATAAATTATTTTCATTCGTTGTCATATATCATTGTATTCTTAACATCATTTTTTATTTATGTATTTGTATATAATCATTGTATATAGACTTCTTTATATTTTTTTACCCAGATCTAATGCCTCTTGGCGCTTTCTGGGTTATGTATATTCATTGTATTCTGAAGATTTCGTAATAAACATTAAAAAAAAAAAAAAAAATGAGTGACGTACAGCCAAGCAGATATCAAGCTTGTTTTCACGACTTGCACTTCAAATAAAATGCAAAGCAGTTTTTGAAGAGGAAGACGAAGATGATGTTGCAAATGGTCGACGTATCTGGGAGGAGGAAATTAGGGAAGTAGGGGTAATGCACACGATTATGTACGGAGGAGAAAACTTAAGTGAGATGGTGAGGGACAAAAAGTTGAGCTATCTGAAAGTTGTGAATTTGAAAGAAATTTGCAAGCTGCTGGACATAGACATTAAGCTATGTAAGCGTAAATCTGAATTTTTGAATATTGTTACAGGTTGCTTAGAGATGTGCTCTTGCCATGCTGATGTCTAGAATAGATTTTTAACTGATTTGTTCACCCCTTCATCAGCGGGTGCTTACCGAGGTTGAGGGTGTGGGTAGGCATTGTGATGTTTGTAGTAAACAGGAATGTGACATTGGTGGTCACCTATGCCATTGTATTTGCAAGCTACTTGATTGAGACTCAAACCTATTGAAATATATTTCAGTTGCAACGCTAAGTCTCATCACAGTGGCTTACATCTGTTGTTGAACCCTTGAAAGAGTCGATGTCTTTCTGAGAGTTTTATGGTTTTCTATAAATATTGAAAGGTGTAAACTGCTGGTAATACGAGTGGAGTGATTTGACACGATTTAGGGTGTGCCACTCTCGAACTTTTCCAGTCGGAACCAATATTGGTGCATTTTCTACCAAGTTTACCATTGCCTTGAAAAGCCTTGTTACATATTATTAGACTCGTTTATTCTTTACTGTTGGTGGATGACACAAAATAAGGTTATTTTATGGAGTTTTGATTGATTTACATAAACTTCTGTGTGCCTTTCATTTTGGCTTCCTCTCTGTTGGAAATGATTTGGTTTAGTTTGTTTTTTGATCCAATTTTTGTTTCGCTCAGTACATATAGTTTTCTATGTAACGTTGAGCAGACTTTAAGAGAACTCTGTCAGACTCTGCTAAATTGGATAAACTTTCTCCAAAATTATTTGACAGATTAGTGGGACTTCTGTGTCTATGAAATATAGAAATTCTGTGTCAGCTTTATGTGAAGTTATTGCACCTAGCTGTTGCCTTTCTAGATAAGATGCTATGTGTACATTATGTAGTAGTTCATGATGGTGCAACTCTGACGTATTCCTGTTTTCATCTAATTTACGGTTGAAAGTATGGGTTTTAAAAGCTAGTTATGTATGTTTTTACATTACTTGAAGATCATAATATTATACGAATAGACATTCGAGTTCTTTTGCATATAAACAATTTTTTTATTTATTATTTGAAAGATGTATTCATTGTCTTTAGATTCTTGTAGTTTAAGGACCCCTTTTAATAAAATCGTACGCTCTGTCCATAGTTAGACGTTGTTATATTAAGGACATAATGACTACTAGACAAACAATCCACGTGTAAAACAATGATATACGTAACTGGATCATGTTTCATAGTATGAAGGTCATCATAGACCATTTAACATGTGAGGAAACTTATTGCTTCTGTTCTGTCGTAACAATTCTATAATACGTTGAATTTTTCCTTTGTAACTCCATTTTAATAATGTAGTGAGAGTTATTGCAAAATAAACAAACCGTCATGTTTGTTCGATACTAATATTAAGAGATCTTTTCAACATTCATTTTATTACAAATCATTGCCCATTACTGATCTTACAGAGTCATAATTGTCGGCATGTTCGATTATTTTCTTCTCAGTGAAACTAGAAAACAAAAAAGGATGGTAGAAAACTTTAATCTGATGTGAGATGGAGTAACCTCATAGACAGAAATATTGTTGTGGAGTTTCTGTTTATGTGCAATAGTGATTATGAATTGAGGTGTTCTGTAAAATTGAAATCAAGAGCACATTTTTCTTGGTGGTGTACAGCTTTGAATTGACGTTGATGATTCCTGTTGTGGGTACTCCAGTGTCGTACTAAGAATAAACTCTAGTGCAATTTTTTGGGGGTTGTGCACATGTCGTATACAATGATTACCTTTTCAAAAACCACTTTTTCAAACTCGCGGCTTTTACAAAATTGTCTGTAGATTTCATAACTTGTGCAACTGAATCTTCTGCATAGAAAGTGAATGTTCTACATTCAACAACTTGCAATGAAGTGTGTAGTTGCTATACACATTCCTTGATATTTGGGTATTTTTGTAAAGAAATATTTTTATTTTGCTCACGTTGTGGCAACAAATCTAATTGGCAAAATATGCCCCCCTACCCTTTAGCAATTTTATTTTTTTGCCAATTTTGTACTGAATGTTGTCAAAAATTCTACTCATTATCCAAAAGGCGTATATCAAAATGTCACCTTACTCAACCGTTGGCTTTTGTTTAGTCAGCTGGCTTTGTATCAAGGCTAGCTTTTGTTAAGCTCGTGCTACGACGACTGATGAGGGAATCACCGTACACGACCCAGTTCTTGAAATGATAGCCAGTTGAAAGAGTGAATACTAGAAATTGCTTAATACACTATCAAACTAGCAAGAATTTAAAACACAATCGCAACTCTCGTCGATTGACTAGGAAATCGAGTCTGGCGGGGCCTGCTATTGAATACTAAACACTGCTTAGTGCTATTGTATTTACAGCAACCGATTCCACGCGAAGTAAAAACAACAACTTAACATATTTCTACTAATTATTAAATAAATACCATGTATTCGCACATAAATAAGAGCCAAATTTCGAAGGAAATCGCTGTACAAACAGACGCTATCGACTTTTCCTGTTTTGGTAAGCTGTTCAATTTTACCTCCAAAGCTTCATAGAAGTGTCCAAAATTCTGTGTATTAGGCGACATTTCACAGGAACTGTGGAAAAACTCCTACAAATTTGACGATGGAATATTTTTATTTCACCTTAGTTTGGTAGAAGAAAATATCTCACTTTAAATAGATAGGAACCACTTTTTAATAAAAGCCTTTTGAAATTCTACACTTGCTACCCATTTCCCTATTGGAATAAATGGGAATATTAGATGTGCTGTAATCCATACAAAAACATTTTTTGGATTTTTTAAAATAACTTTTTCTCTTATTGTTTGATATCCTTAACAAACCCCATTGCCAAAATCCATGCACTTTAACTTGCCTCCGCCAACCTCTGCAGGTTTTCTCAGATAATGCCTCTTAAGCAAGTTTCCTTCAGCATACAATGTACCTCACATTTCACAGGGGCCTTCGATAATGTCCTTTCAGCGCCACTTCCCTTCTTACTAACTGAGTTTCTTTTCACAGTAACTCTTTTGAAGAGATCATAATAGCAAAAGCGGGAACTATTCGGTCTAAATTGATACAAAATAGGTTGTTTTTGGGGTGGCATTCTCCTTTTTAAAGTCGCATACACCAACTCGTAGTGAATAGCGACACAGGCAGTAAACAAGAATTTTATTGTGCATTCATTTTAGTTGCAGTAGGTTGTACGACTATGTAGTTGATAAAACGTGGCCTAAAGTTGTACTGTTGTTGCGCCTGCTAGATAATTGTCTAGGTTATTGTTGAAATTTACTCCCCTTTATTTGATATTCAGAAAATGTATCAACTTTTTATGGCGATTTCTTACAATACTGTTTATAAGAGCTAATGTTCAAAGTGCAGTAAGAATGCGGACGCATATTTTGCCATCGCGATTGTTTCTGGAACACAACTTTGGTTCTTCATCGTCAGTTGTTGTTAATGGCTCATGGGGTTGCTGTTATGCAAATGCAAATATAGTCAAAACCATTTCTTTTCGTATTTTGCCGATTTGGAAGCAGACTCCACGATCTTAATAAGTAGTTATGGACTGTCAGATTACAGTGCTTCAGCATTCCAAGAAAACTATATCCTTATTTAGACCCTGTGTGATGAAAACTATTGTGTGAAATGGATCTATATCAGTTTTGAAAAAGGTAATGTTGTTAATTGTAATGTTGTTAATTGTAATGCTGTTAATTGTAATGCTGTTAATTGTAATGTTGTTAATTGTAATGTTGTTAATTGTAATGTTGTTAATTGTAATGTTGTTAATTGTAATGTTGTTAATTGTAATGTTGTTAATTGTAATTTTGTTAGTTGTAATGTTGTTAATTGTAATGTTAAGTAGTTCTGGAGGTATTATCAATCAGCATCTGATCATTATTCTCTTAGTAGTGTTGCTCTTTTGATTGCGCCATAGGCCTTATATATATTTTTATCCCATACGTATTGAATCTGTCGAGGCCGGAAATACTGCCATCTAATAGTGTTCCGTATTCACCTCCCGCACTACTTCACCAGTGACCTCTGACGTGGAAAGTTCAAAATATAGGTCAATATTGACTCGACGTCGTTAGCTGGTTAGATCATCAAACTCTCGGAAAATGGTTTAAAATAATACAATGGGCTATTCGGAGAATTCTCGCGGTGTCTGTACTAGTGGTGAAGTTGAAATCGAATGCGCTTGCGAATTGTCATTTTCCTGTTGACCTACAGAAATGTGCAGCGCTCAAAATGAAATATCCCCTTCGTTTGCATTTGGTTTGTTTGTGCGTGTAATTATTTTTAGAGCTTTCTTAAGAAGGTCTTTGTACAATTTTAAGTTTTGGGTGAACTTGTCTACAACAAAAGTTCCACATGCAAGAAAATTATGTTTTCAATTGTAGCTGCATGTAGCTGGATAAGAATCTGCTTTGCACAAGATTCGAGAATAAACAATTATCAGGGTATTTAAAAACAAAATGGCAAACTGAACAACACATACATACAAAGAAACAACATTGTTAAAATCAATTCTAATTTTCCCAATGCAACGGAGTCCATTATCACGCATATCAAGGGCTAATTTTCTGAATGCTTTTCACTTTGTCCGAAGGTAAAATAGACAGTCAGGCGACTAGTTTCAGTCGTACTCTCACCTGTAACAGCATAGCCGGAGAAATATTAGCAAATTGTAAAAGAAAACACAAGACAAAACTACTTTTGTAAGGCAGAACATACGTGTACTTGACGTTTCATCTACATGTTTATACGTAGAAACTCTTAGTAATAATCTTTGTACCCAAGCTTTATTTGAATTAAAATATATGAAACAGGCTAAAAGTGAGTTAACAATGTTTATTTTTCATGACACCTAAAATGTGCTTCTGATCTCAACAAGTAAAATTCATTCTAGGTGTCAATTTTTATTCCAATGCAATGTTACGACATTTATTGAATAACTTTTTCATGTTAATTCGGTAACTAATCTAGTAGTCCTGGGTGTGGGGTCCGCTATAAAATAAGGAAACCCACTCACCTAGAGAATTTTATTGGACATACATGTAGCATTGTTTTGAAGAGAAACTGCTGTGAAAAAGCCATCCTTGACTTCTGAGCATCACGTACCATACTCCTCTTATATTGGGCGCACTCCCACCCAGGACAATATGTGAATATATTCTACTGGCCTACCCGGGACTTGGATACCGGAAAAGCAACATTTAGTTCCACTCAATAAAGCCGTTATTCAGTGGGGTAACTGGTGGGGATAACATCATTTAAAAATGATGGATAATCTTTCTGTTGTTTAAGAGTAGTTACAAATCGTACGGCACCATCGAAAATACATTTTTTAAAAAAATGGCAGTCGTTTGAATTTATAAACGACTTGCAACATTTCAAGGCATGAGTTAAGACTATTCAGTCACTGAGAATTCAGAAAATCTAATATATTTTTATGCGTTTACAATTAATAGCAAAACAGGAAGGAACTTCATGAAGGTTAAGAATTACATGTACCTCACCATGTTCTTTCCCCCAGACACTATTACCTGTTATTTCCACACATTCAGCTCCACCAAATTTTACAACCCCAACCCCCTATGCCAATCCCCCGCTAAGGACCTGAATAAGTAAATTAAGAAAACAACTTACATATATTTCTTTAAAAAGAGCTGTTTCTTTTCAAACGCTTTGTTCGTTGTCTCTGATATAGAAAGTAGGCTTTGACAACAGATCTGCACTGGATGAGAAGATCTTGATGTTTAGCTGCAGTCAAATGCTTAAAACCAATTTTTGTACATTCAGGGACGGTGCAGAAGCGATGAATATCTCCTCTGCACTGTACAAGCCCTAAAACCTAAAAACCAAAGGTCACGTGGAAACAGACATGATAGATTTCCATTTCAACTTGTAACAGATTTCCGGATGACATAGGATAGGGATTAAACAAATAGTCTAATGGATATTTGTCACGTGCCCTTTGCCATTGGGCTTGGACTGTAATCTCAAAGTTTATCTTGATCGGTAATACCTGTAAATTTGGCTCCTACAGTATGTTAAAAGCATCATTCTGAGTCCACTAGTGCCATAAATTGCCAAATGTAACGTACTGTTAGGCGTATTGGCTTGCTCTTGTCCACGTCACCATGAGAATCACCTTTTAATTCAAACACTGAGCTGCGAATAACACCCTCACGCAGTGGTGTTCTATTCAGACCCCTATTCAAGACAACTGTTACCGGCCTTTTGTTGTTTGTGCTAGGATCTCGCGGTAACGCAAAATGTCACGAAAAGGCAGCTTCACTTATGGTTTGACGGGCTTACATCTGCGCGATTGAACTCGCGTTTTCTATTTTTCCCAAGACTTTGCTAGGACTATCTGGTTAACCCAATACAAATAAAATAACAAAATTCCGTTGAAGTTAGGCTTTAACTCACTAACCAGTATCGAGTTGACAGCATAAACACTTAGCATTGATTGATGTAACTGTCACTGATAAACCTTTTAGAAATCACTCCAAACAACAATAATACTGCTTGATGTACGAAAATTAAGATCCCGAGTACTACGTCAAATATCGTAACACACGTCACAACAAACAAAGATTAACCCGACTGGGGACTGTCGCGAAGTCGACATTGGCGTGTACCTCAGTAAACAGGCATCAGTAGAATAAACATGGATTAATCGTTAAAATATCAAAACCCTTACCTTTGTATACGGTCGTGCTTATTCTATTACATAAAATCCCTCTTTTCACGCACTCCCAAATTCAGTTGGCCCGGCTGCAAGCCCTTTCACCATGTATTTAAAGGGCACGTGAAATCGAGGCTGCTTAATCTATCACCACTAGTACACGCGCGCCCTCTAGTTAGTGTAAATTTTCCGAATAGCTCCATTGTAACAGTGTAAATAGCGCTCAACACATACAATCAGGTCTCAATCGTAACATCTGGAACAGGTCTGTTAATTATATGACAGTTCTGTCTCAGTTTTCAAATATATTTCAAATATTCAATATTCAATATATTCAATATGTTCTCAAATATTCAATCGTCTACAACTCAGGCGCCGATTCCTCGGTAAATTTAATATCAAATATTGTTGTTTTTTATCTATTTTCGGAAGACATTACAAGTTTAACGCAAAGCTACCTTTGTTTTCATCTTTGTTATTTCGTTTCAAATAATAAATCGTTACCGTCATTACGGCGTTTTCCCGTTGCTCCCAACTTGCTCGATTATATAGCTCAACAACAAGTTGGTAGTCTTCCATCTAACAGGTATATGCAACTCAGTAATAGGTTTCTTTTCTGTGATTAGTCATCATTGTATAGTAGTTACAGTGTGGGTCGACTACAACAATAATGAGTTGCAGTGTCTGAGAGAAAACGAATCACATTCACGCATGAATGAAGTGGTCAGTTTGCCAATGATATTTACAGAATGCAGTTGGGTACAGGTATAAATAATCAAGCAATCCAGAATCCGAGACACCTGGCGCGCTAACGAGTAAAGCCGAACGCGCTGAAAATGACCAGCTTGGTAGGCCACATACGGAATGCCATGAGATCACACAAAATCACACAAGCGAAAAGATTGCAAGTGCCTGTATAAGGGTGTCCTCATGGCGGCCACGGAAATGATGGGATGGAATTCCTCGTTTTCGTTTCAATAATGACGATCTGTGGGTGCCATTGCAGTAGAGTCGTTTTATGTCGTTCTATTGACACATACATGTACATGTACCAGACTGATTGATGTCGCTGCTACGAATAGCTTTACATCTTATTCGGAGTTAACTTTACCAACCACGTAGACAAATTTGCCTTTAGCAAAGTTAGTCTACTATTTCAGAACTTTATATTTGAACAATTTCCATATTTTAATGGGATAATGCAAAGCAAGAGGGGTACTAACATTCATTTCGTTTGATTGTTCGCAATTTAAATAATTCCTCAAGCAATCGTTTTATCGGTGATCGATTTCTGTGCCGAGCCTGCTCATCATACGTCCATCAATAGCGACTATTACTTCACTTAGCAGTATTCAAGAAACATCATGTACCTACAACTGCAAATCATCGTAATCAATTTTTTGGGCATTGGATTAATGTGCGAAGGATTAGGAGCAATGTTCAACGCCGTACATGTACGTCCGAGAGATGGAAACAGACTAAATAACGCATCTCGTATAGGTAAAGTTTTAAAGAGCTGGAAGCGCACGCATTGCGTACATTTATGTTTCTTGGAGTACCGTGCCACGGGGCGTTGTTTGTCGGTGAATTTTCACCAGAGTACTAAAATTTGTGAACTGAACGACCTGCACGTGCGTGATGATGAGACAAACATCGTTTTACAGAACAATTCCTCGTGGACGTGGATAAGTATGAATTTCGGTGAGGAAAGCTTATTTAATTAAACATATTCTCCCAGATTGCTGTGATTTAATCATGCCATTTTTAATTATACCGCAAACTATGATTTTCAGCACTTGCTCCGTTATGTTTGGCATGATAACACAATTTCTTCGTTGCACGACGGGAAATTTGTCGCTTCAGTTTAACTTAACAGTTGTTGGTTATTCTCGGTAAATTCTCAAGTTTAACCGTTTCACTCGTCAAATTCGGGTGCAGCATCTTTAAAGAGGCATTAATAATGTAAGCTTCGAAAGATTTCAGGTTGACCACTACAGTAGTCTTCGCAGATACACGAATATGTAACTTTAAAAATAGTGAGACATAGATAATTTAACTTCGTCTTCTCAGGACCGCCGTCATCACCAACGTTAAATGTGAGTGGAATCAATGCATACAACGTAACACTAACCTGGAATGCGCAATGGAATGGTGGATTCATGCAGACGTTTAAAATAGAGTACAAGGTGTCGTATGCGTCTGTTTTCAGGTAAAATTTTCGCTATTCTTCTAAGTTGACTAAATAAATTGATAAAGGATGATGTCCAAGACTAAAAAAATGCGCATTTCGTCTGCCATTCATAAGTTTGTTACACGTACATGTAGACGGTGGTCGTGCGCAGGGAACTTCCCTGTGTTTCTCGAGACAAGCGTGCTTGCCGGTACAGATACGCAGCATCTTGCCTGGCTTTATATGCACAGCTCTGATTTGTTGCATATGAGACCCGATCTGCAGTGAAGTACACTGACGTGTGACTACCGAGAGCAGGTGTTCGCTTACAACAGGTGCAAAAAACTAAGGTGTAGCCAACTTACTCGATGTCACAAAACACTCAAGAATCTACACTGTCGGCCGAAACCGTCATCCGTGACACCTACATGTACATACGTATTAAGCCAAATAAAGTCTGGCGGCCTACTGATATGGGCTAGCCCTGGACGTCACAAGTTTCCACCAGTTGTCAAACATAATGACTTCACCCTGTTATTCAGACCTCTCTCGCCAAAATGTTTTTACAAGCCCGGAAGCAGCGCGCCAAAAAGTTCAGTCTCATGTGGCTATGAGACTTTCCTGTTATTTAGCCTGCGGGCCCTATGCTGTGGCGTCTAAGTTACTCTAATCAATGAGTTAAGTAGGGGAAAGTTACTGGTTTCGTACCACTTAAGGATGTGCCTCTCTGTACGTCAAGGTGAACTAGCCACGGAATCAGAAGCTATTTCGTAGCCCTTAGTGTCTTCTTTTATACGGGCTGCTGGTTAGTATTCGTGACTGAGTCGCCAAATGACGCGATCGACTCATTGTATTTTAATGCATTTGGTAGTGGAGAAACGTCGAACACTCATTTATTTTGTTGAGGAGCATCTGCGCTCTTTAAAGCTTCGTGTCGGGATTTTTCGCAAGCCCACCCAATGGGCGTTGATTTGGTGTTACAACTTCTGGTATCAAGTGTTCAGATGAGGGGGTTTATTCAAAGGATTTTTTCTTAAAAGTACCCTCAGCGGCAACTTTTTGCCTGAATTTCAGTTTTGCGAAACATTTATCATTTACAAAAACAAACAAAAGGTTCGCAAACAATGCATTTATTAACATAACATTTAAAAACACAATTTTAAGTAAAAAATGTCAAAGTCAGCAAAGCCACGACTTTCCGTTTACAAGCCCCCTTTGCCAAATAAACGCCCAGGCATTTATTTGGTGTTACGCAAACACCAGATTTCTTCATTTGCGAATATACGCCTATGGGATTATCTACGGAAAGTGGCCAGCATCACCGTTTCTGGTAAACTGAGGTCTGGATGTCATAAAGCTGCAGCACCAGGTTTTACTGGATGTCATGGAATTTTGCCAATTGATATGCAAGTTTCATAAGATCTTTTGGTGTGATACCAAATGAAATATTGTCAAGTCCTTCTATACATTTCACCAAATTATCTCTTACTTCTATTCACCTCTTTCACGAACGCGGGGCGCTGCTGTCGTGTTGATCGAAAACGAGGCGCCTTGACAAACATAGATGGCATCGTCCTGCAAGGTGTTGTGGTCAAAAGACTTATCAACGTTACCAAAAATCAAGTTGTCTGATGTTGAATCGATCTCCAAAACATACCAATACTTACGGCAACTAGACTTTTACCCTCCTCAGCCATTCCTTAGTAGTTTTCCCTCTTTTGAAAAAGTGTGGAAGTCAGGGATATACCCAGGCTTTTAGTCTTGCAAAACCCTGCTCGCCAGCTGGGCGAGTGCCGGAGCCAGAAAATCTACTCGCCAAGCCCGAAGTTCGGTCATACGGCTGTTGGCGCCAGTCACCACAAACTTGCTGCTAATTTAAATAAAAATCATTGTTTCGTGCACTGATGTCACCATCTATTAGGGCTACAGTATTCGCTCTAATAAGCGCCCAGGGGGACTCTTTTTGTAGCTTACGGCAGTTAAAACCTGGTCTCCGAAACGGGTGAAATCGGAAGCTAGGATTCATCAAATTTACGCGCTGTGACGTATGTGTAACCTATGACAGACTAGCAACAAAACTGTGGTGCATTGCTATCAAACTCTGTTGTTAAATTACGATCTTTTTTAAAAAATGTGCTGAAATCCCAGGGCGAAAACTTGCCGACTGATGCGTCGCTGCTTCGCGATCGTCGATAGGACAACATGAATTCTTGAGTATAAATAGTTTCGACTCAAATTACCTGAAATCCTCCCAAATAGCCTTTCGTGACGTTTGTATTGAAGTCACGGTGAATCAGCTGGTGTGCACCGACTGAGCGAGCGCGTGCGTGTCATCAGTGTTCATTTGCCAGAGTAGCAGGCCCAATGAGCTGTATAATGTAGTATATTTATCTAATTGAGCAGGCCCACATGTTATATGTGGGCCCTAGCGCGTGCTTCTTGGCCAAGTTTCGATTCGCGGTTTTTATAATTTTTCGTGTACAAAATAATCTGGATTCCTGTTGTGGGAGAAGATCTGTACGGGAAAGATGCAATACCAATCCCGTTGACCTGAGTACTCTGCGTCTGTTCTGATCAGGGCCGAACCATGTAGTGTGACACTTTCCTCGCAAGATCAGCAAATCTTTTGCGTTCTTTTTGAAGCACTGCGGAATGGTTTGAAGTGTACAGCCACGGCTAAATACCGACATAGCGGCGAGGCTCTACTAGAAATTACGCGCACCATGATTTTTCAGAACTCATTGTCGGATATTATTGATAAATCATTGAATACATTTCAGTACTGTAGAATTTTAGAACTGTAAAGACATTTTGCGCACTGACATATACACATTCATGGACTGGGCACTTATTTTAGCGAAGTCTGAAAACGAGTGGGGACGCTTATAGGGGCATGGGCGCTTATTAGGACGAATGTTATAAAAATAATTTTGGCTACAATGACATTGTATATTACAATAAGAAATCAGTTCCAAGAAATATGGTATTTTATTTGCTATGAGCACTAGGACCGGTCTTCCACCTTTCTCCCCTTTTCTTCGTTTCGGACTAGTCCACAAATTCTTTGTGCACGACCACGCACTGTGTTTTTTGACGAATCGCGTAACCGGTGACATGTACTGAATCGGTAGGGTCGCACTGCGCCGATGTTTTTTACTGCCGGAGCATCGACACGATGACCAAACTGAACCTTAAATTCATGATAAAAACAGCACAAGGAGGAGGAAAATTATTCATAATCATCTGGGAAACGATATATAGTGCTTTTGAGCTCTGAAATTCGCTCGCCACTGGGCGACCGGCAAGTCAACTTCTACTTGCCCAGCACCATTTTTACTCGCATTGGCGACTGGGCGAGTGGCTAAGTATATCCCTGGGAAGGATACCGGCAAGATATTACTGGAATTGGTACGTTCAGGCACTGCACACAGTACACCGTGCACTGTGCAGTGGGCCCATGGCCAGCTGATGATCACTCACGAGGTTTTATCAGTGTGCCTCGTTTTCGATCAGTATTTAAAGATGGCGCGGGAAGATGGCGCTTTCGTGAAATAGGTGAATAGGCAAAACTCTTGGACCTCCGCACAACTTGGTGTAATGTCTTACATACTTATTCACACCCATGCAGTGACGGCTATAGTTGAACATTTTTACAAATTTTGTAGGAAAAGACCGAATTACACAATATGTAAAATTTAATAAATTCAACGATGAGTTAGAGCAACGTCGAACCCCGGACATCTACGCCAATTTTCAACACAACTAGGGTCAGTCGAGTGAGCCGTATTAGCCAAAGAAATTTAACATTGACGATTCTGTTCAAAACATCGTTTTTGCATCAGGCAGACTCATCCCTGTGGTGCATGAAAATCGCTGGGACACTCGGGATTGTAACATTTACAAAAACGTAGAGGCCAACGATATCCGCCCCTCACAAGCCAACAAATCCGGAGTTTAATATGTGTTTCATGTAGCCAGTGGTAAGGCTAGCATACTATTGTGATAATCTCTCTCTGCTCATGCGCGTGAAAGATCGAGCTCGAATTAGACATACAAAGGGTTTTCAGACAGACCCGATTGCTTTTGTGTCCGTTAGTGCCAAATCTGTGCCATTTTGACTGTACACTTTTTAGATTTCATGATTTTTTTTGTGAATTTACACCATATAGCCCAGAGGTACATGTATGTATCTAACCAAGGATGTTTGATTAATTTTGAGCACTGCGCTTGCCGGTCGTGACCGTAACTGTGCAATGTTCTCGTTTTACTTAACTTTTCTAAAATAGTGCAAACTACTTCAAAATTATTTTGACAAATAATTAGCGTATTAAACAAAAATTCGACGCGCGTTATCCAATGCTGATGACGTGAATAAATGCCTAAACAACCCAAATTATAACCGTGAAATCCAGGTAAAATTTTGCTATCCAAAGCTCCAAAATTAATTGGAATATACTGACTTCTATCGCGTGCTTAATACGAATAAACTCAAATACCAAATAACAAATACAACATTGTCACACACAAATACTAGCTTACTCAATAACTAATTTCCCAATTTTACAGACGCATTCAGCAAATAATGCAAAAACTAAAACTGTTCAGCTGGGCTATACGGAACTCTCGGGAACGTCGCACTCCCTTCTTATGGAACAGTTGAATGAGTGGAATGGCTGTTAATTCCTCACTCAATAGACACAGAAGTAGCAAGTTTGTTTCGTCCTGTGAAAGCATGACATGGTCCTGCTGAGCAGGTTAATTTTTTTACTAAGAACCTTCCTGGATGGATGAAGATTTACATTCCATGACATTCAACAAAAATTATCAAAAAAAATCTATGACTTACTAAACAAGTATTTAGTTCCATTATAGTGGGAGAAAAGTTCTGAAACAAATGTGCATGAAGCTCTTTCCTACAATCCATCTTTTGCAGAATTTATTCAATTGAATAAAAATTCTATGAGCTTGTCAAGTCTGTCATTGCAAATTCTAAACCAACGTATAACATACAACTGTAGCTAAATTCAGGCACATTAAAAAGTATTCTTCGAAACAATAAAAAAAAACTGTCATAATACTTTTCCAAAGAGCTGAGCATCAAACTAGAGTATTATCTTCATGTAACAAATGAAAATAAAACAAATGACTGCTCTAATAAATACCTTTCAAACATTGGTAAAATGCAGCTGTAATATACACACGCTACGTTTAATAACAACTATTTCAGTGCAAGAAAGCTAAAGACTTCACATTTTAAAAATTCCAAAAGTGAAGTGAATAAAAAATTATTAGGTGTCAATCGTAAAAACTTAATAATTAGATGACTGATTTACATGTCTTTAAAAATCTAATCTAACTCATGACCAGTTTGATTCTAAATTCACAAACCTTTCCAGACAAACTCAAAATCTCGAAAGTTTGTCCATGTATAACCTTGCCAAGCAGAATTAGTACTTTCGTACAAAGTTTAATATTGCCGCTGAATTTTAGTGTTTGTAGAAAGTTCAGTGATATCGATTTTACAACTCCCGATGTGGTCATTTTGGCAGTGTCTGTAAATAATCACTGTTTTATGGATTTGTCAAAAGTATTTGACACCACTGATGAGAGTAGATAAACTTTTTATGGTCTTTCCAAAGTCCATTATCACCGTTTTCCCAGAGAACTTGAAAACAGAAAATATTTTTCCAATTTCTTAGCAAAATTCCTCATTTTTTGACATTATAACTGGTGTACCCCGTTGTTCCACCAATATGTTGTTTTCGAAGTATGAAAATGACTCACAACCCCTTCGACGTAACAATAACATTTTGTTGTGCGCTCACGACAATTTTGTCTCGATTCTCTTACATTCATTTAAAGTTAGCAAACTGCTCTAATCAAAAACAAATTAACGATGAAATAAATTTACTCTGCGCAAACAGAAACCTCCTTTATTTCAAGTACAACGTTATCCTATTCCATTTACTTTAATAACATGAGACTTAGAGACATGCTTTCCTGATTCTGTCTTAAAATTTTCACCTAAAGTGCAATGCACATGTTTGATTGAGAGAAGTGAATTTTTATTTTGGTTATATGAACTAAAAATAAATAATTGAGTTAGGCACAAAGTAAGAGATGTATTGGAAATTAGAGGTTTGCCATCGCCACCAGTATGTAGTATCTCTGCAGTATGCTCTGATAACCATACTGGTTAAATGTACAAACTGCTCCGCTTATAGGTTTAATAATCAAATTCCATCTATGAATTAATGAAATGCTTGACATATTTGGCTATCGCTGTGCAATTCTATGGAAAGTGAAATAGTACTCACTTTGGTTGATGGGTAGGCACTATTGAGCGGCATAAGATACTTGGTGGAAGCCATTCAAACGCTGTACTGCAGATGTTAGATACCTTTGATAAATGTATGCTGCAGCTGGATGATATTCCAATGGGCCAAATAACTTAAATTGCATTTATAGTGACACCGCGTGTTCATAGATATAGGTAATATTATGTTACAATGCATTGTCACTGATACCCATGCATTCAACAAATTGCTTTCCTTCAGTGAATAGACTTCAAACAAGTTTTATGGTAGTTTTCCTGTTTCTGGAATTTTCATTATTGTAGCAGATAACACACTTATTAATGCTCTTATTAAATTTTCTAAAGTTGATGGCTAATTAACTAAGACAGCATTCATGTATTTCCTGGGCCCGGTCTCCAATCCTTTTACTCGAAATGGAACTCAAAATTAGGTTTGGCATTTTCTACTTTTGGGCGAACTCAAGATAAGTGTCTATTATTCTATGCTTGAGTACACAATAACTTACGTAGATAATTAATTGCCCTTAGTTCACAGTTTGTGAACCCAATATTAAAGCAATAAGTTCGAGTTTGAACTCGAAATTTCGAGTTTTTACTCGAGTTTGTAGTACGAATATAAGGGTATTCAAGGGCAAACTTGAACTAGAAATTCCTATGCATAAACTACATGTATAGTGTATTCGAGCACAGTCTGATAACCAATTATCTTAAGTTCGCAAAAAAGGAGCAGAGAAATTGCCAAAAACAGTTTCGAGTTCGTTTCGAGTACAAAGATTAGAGACTGGGCCCTGAGTGACAAGCTCGATACAAAATTCAATTTTTATTACTTTACTTGATACCCTCTCACTGGATATTTCTCAAAATTTTAAGTGGAGAAGAAGACTTTGAAAACATTCATGATGAAGTGAGAAGACTATAATTTTTGGGAGCTAATGCCCACTCCCACCAACATTGTGCCAATCATCAGTTCCTGTTGTGGACAGATACCAAAATTAATGAATTATAAGTCTCAGTACTCCGAAAATTGTGGACTCCCGAGTTCTGAAGAGACCTTGAAAGACTGTACAATGCCGACATTTAAAAATTTGGTGTCACATGTGGATTTTGCTTTTCAGGCATCCAATATTTTGCTACTACAGTGTATAACTCTGTATGCGGGAAATCCGTATTTTATCGTCAACATTTATTAAGGTTTCTGGATATAAAATACTCATTCTTTTTATCTTATCGTTAGCACTTAATAAGCTTTCTAGTTATAAAATACTCATTTACATTTCAACATATGGGATCTGTTGCAATATGTGTTCAGAGAAGTTCATCGTGACATATGATTTAGTTCATATACTAGGCTCAGCATACAAATGTTGTAAAAACAAAAAATCTTTAGTTAGTCAGCATTTAAGAGATTCTTCAAAATGTTTATAAAGGCTGCTACATTTCAATGATGCCACAAGGGTGCAACAAACATCTAAAGCGTTATTTGTGTTTTTCTTTATTTAATGCTGAATGATAAATTTAATTCTCGTGCAAGTATCGATTTAAAAAGTTTCGCATTGTTCAGTTGTCTATTATTTGATTTCACTCGTGTATGCCAGTGTTTTGAATGAATACGCGAACTACTTTTATCTTTTGAAGATGTTTACAACAACATATCATATATTTTGAAAGAGTTATTTTTTATAGAAAATACTTGAAACTTACATTACCTGAATAGATAGAAATATTGAATGGCATTGAACGGCTATCGAATGGCCATTGAACGGCTATTTAATTGTTATTGGATATGGGATGAAATTCGACTGATTCTGCACTGCATGGAGAATTGAATAGCTATTGAACGGCTATTGAATTCTAGTAAAATGGCTATTGAATATGCTAATGAATTGAATCAATTCATTTACATTGGAAAAAACTTCAATTGAATTTCAATTGAATCTCAACTGAACTTCAATTCTTGTCCAATCTGTACTTTTCGTATTGGTCATATGGAGAAATTTTTGTTTCGTTTTCCGAACAACACACAATTATTTTCGAGCACTTGTCGACAGAAAGCTTACTTGTCTTCCAATTATTAGGTCAAAGAACAGGCCCTGTTGTATCTTAATCAAGTCAGCCTACAGTCACCAATTCCCAAAAAAGGAAAGACAGCAATTTGTCATGGAAAGAGTTGAGGCATCTCACGTCATTGTTCGGATGTTCTTCATCTCTCTGCCATTTCACACAAACATTTCACCTGAGGGTAGTCTAATATGTGCATACAGAATGAAGATATTTCCATAATACACCGCACATACATACATACATACATACATACATAAATACATACGTACATAAGCACGTTGGCACGCGTGTCGAATAATTAAGTTCGCGACCTAATTTCGGCGTTATTTCTAACCCTTACAATTTTGGTAAGAGAGCTTACACGGTATGTGTGATACAAAGGGATTCTACTGATATCACGAGCTTGACGAGATTAAACAAGATCACAGGGACGAAAGAACAGTCGCTGTAAGTGCATCGAGAGAGACCGGTCTTACGTCACATATCGCCCCTGACAGAGTGAACATTTAAAGGGTGTACGTCATCAACTTCACTCTGTAAAGAATTGACAGGAAATTCAAATCAGCTGCACTTTACAGGTCAAACACTGTGATTGAAAGATAATTTGCTTGGCGATACCAACATAAAGCACTGATCAATCGTCTCAAAATTTTTGTTTACATTACTCCAATCAATCGAACAGTTTTCTTTTTTTCAGAGGACGTGAATTACATGAAAGTGCTTTCAGGTCTAGAGGAAAATGTAATGGGCGTCTGTACACGCCTATGTGAGCTGTCTATTGGCGGAAGCTGTAAAATTTTTAGTTTTGATTTTCATTTAATCGATTAAATCTTATACATACCTTCAGGAGTTTTCAGCATCGAAACGACACGTTGACGAACACACACAAATCTGGGCTGCGTTTTGCAGACCAAAGACGCTAGTCATGGTCTTGCGGAGCGAACACTTGACTCCATGTATTTGGGTAGAAACAGCCGATAATTGACCTATCGCAAGCTCTGCCCCTATGCGAAAAGTCACGTGATACCCGACAATCGAACGAGATATCGGAGGCAAATGCACTGTCGCTAAACGACGTTCCTGGTGGAATCGATGAGTGTTTTTGCACTATTTGAAAACGCTTCGACAGAAACAAGAGGCGATGCTTTTCAACAGAGAATCGTACGTTCATGATATGGGAATTTGTAATGGTGACAATGAAAAAATAAGTGCTCGAGGAGCCAGCGAAAATCCGAAGAGCCCCTTCGCCTCGGGGCCACCTTCACCTGACAAATGACAAGGCCACTGATACGATATGTTCATGTAAACCTGGTTATGTACCTTAAATTCGAATTATCTGTACGATTCCATAGAATTTATGATCTTTTGAATAAAATCAGTGAAGATTCACCGATATTTTTATTCTGTCGTCTGCTAAATTTCGCCAAATGAAAAGTAGGTCACAACTGGTGGGACTCCTGGAGTAAAGTAGGTCATAGATTACAGACAACACATGCACTACAATGTATAGTCTTTGACTAGGTCGACTCGATAGCACTGTTTACGCTTTTCTAATCTTATAACGAAATATTTTGATAAAAAAATTCAGGTTCATAGCTCAGGTACACACTCGTCTCGTCCTAGGCAAACAGTTAGCTCCGGTAGGTCAAGGGCTGTGTCTAAGTCAAATTAATGTCTGGATCTAATATACCACAGGGGGGCCCAACATATGTTGCCTCGTGGAATTGGGCAAAGTGTGATTGTATGTGCACAGGCGGCCCGAAAGTTGCAGGGGCCAGGGATCTGGGGTCTGAGCCCCCCTCTTCTGCTAGCGGTCTTAGCTACTGAACTCAACATTTCCTCATGCTTCACGCTCTTGCAGTTTCATTTTGCTTGCGGCAGCTAAGGGGGGGGGGGNCTGCCCCTCCCTAAATCCGCCAGAATTGTCCGTTTGCACCATTAAGACATTTAAATTAGGCCTACCTTCTTATGAACATGGCAGTTTTTTGTATTTTCATTCCATAAAGGTAGCTTTCATTTAATTTTGAAGGTAGCATGATCACTGAGTCGTGTTATGGTTACAAAAGGTTACAAGTCTGTTGTGGTAGGTGCAAAAATAGGGTATTTGCAAAAATAACTCAAATTCTTTTTTATAGCTTCATAAATCTAAATATCAAGTTTGAACAACTTTAAAATGAGCTCTCTCTAACTCTAAAGACATAGTGTATACTAGAGGTACACGTCAACAAAGAAATTCAACAGTTTATTTTTAGTGACGACAGCTCGACCAAGGCTTTAAATTCCGGCAGTAATCCAATGTCCTGTGCCGATGGAATCTCTGAATTTTGACCGGGAGAGAAGTTCAGTTGAACGCCAGCCTACCGTTTATGAATAACAAAAATGTACATCTGATTTATCAAGTTATCCGAGTTATCAAGCAACATCGCTAAGTTCAGTTGCTCGTGCGGCCGTACAGTTTGATCGATAGTTTACGCTTTTCAATATCATTTTTCGGCTTAGGACATGCCAAAAATGACGGGATATTATTTTGGCGCAGCATAACGGATGTCGGTGCACACGCCATATCAACACCGTTTCCCCATTCTTAGCGGACAATTTCTTGAGCTACATGTATAGACTAAAGTAAGTTTTACTCGACTCTACGTGTGGTTTTTCGGGTAAAATGGCGGCTTGGAAACGCAGACGAAGGTGTGCCAAGAATGCCGCGTTCTGATTGGTCAATTAAGCCGTCCGTCATAATCCTGGCGATAGGTTAATTGTGTATGATATATATGCCATAATACAACATTCCGCGTACTTGCAAAAAACTAGCCTTTCTCTCGCGGGATTTTGCGCAGTATTGTAAGATTTCGCTTTTCTCTCTAGTCACTTGCCCTGCGACACGCACCAAAGGTACACTGTACTTATTATTTGACACCAGCTAGTTTTTATTACCAACTATTTTGGTTATTTCCAGCTCATTTGCTGACGGTGTTTATGATCATGGACGTGGAGTACCAGTTGAGCATACCCTTGACCGACTACTTCCATTTACCGAATATGTGATAAGGATCACTGCTACAAATGTGAGGCCGTTTGGAGTAAACACAGCTTTTACTGAAACCAATTTTACCACCCACTGTAAGTTCTTTAACGTAACCCTTACATTAAAAGTGGTTGAGGAAAGGGCTTTGTTTGTTTATGTCATCGTTACTCTTGAATATACGGGGTTGATACATGATGGAAGTCCACTGAAATAAAGACGTCCACCGAAGAAGTAGCTTAACAATCACTTAACACTGGCGTTTTATAACAGCTAAAGACGGGTATAAGAACAAAAGCAATTACAATGAAAACACCAATTCTGTGCAGAATACCAAAAAGAATACTGATTTATAAGTGCTGTCGTATTCAAACGTCTTCCGTCATTAAACAACTGCATTTGATTTAAGCAATTTACCGCTGAGAAATTGACTTCAAGTTGTTACTTGAGGAAAGTACAATGATTTCTCTGACCCGTTCCAGTTATAAATATCCATGTACCTTCTTTTAGCGCTTAATGTCACTAAAATGAAATGGTCACGTGACCAAATGAATACCAAATTGGCTAAAATTATCAAAAAAATCAAATTAAACCTGCTTTCCACTTTCAGAAAAAATATACTTTCAGAAAATTAAAATCAATATCTATGTAGAAATTTGGCAAATACACAGGTCTACGCACAATGTAATTCTTTCTGAAAAAACTATGAAATCTCACGCGGGTAAAATTTACTTCTTATTTTCTTTCATGAAAAAGATCTAGGGCTTCATGTAGGACAAACAAGGAGAAAGAGACAGACTCTCGCTGTGTGCATTTCCAAAGATATTTTGATTTAATATTAAATTGTTTATATACCTACAGAATGTTGATTATTTGGAACTTCTGGCTTCGATTACAGACCCATCGTCCTGTTCAGGATACAAAAATGTCGGTTTCACTACCAGCGATAATTACTTCATCGACACTGACGACAACAACTACGGCCTTGACCCTTTCCTTGTTTACTGCGACATGTCGACGACACCACCCAGCACTGTGTTTCACCACGATCAGGTTTGGCTTGGCAGCAGACGCATCCATTTTGCTCACCTCCACAAACTTCCAATGGTCACCCCAGGAAATCTACCTTTGACAAAAAGAACTGACTATGGCATTAGACCACTTAGCGTTGTAAAATTGGGACCCGTTCCTAGAAAGTTGGCTTAGCTATGACAAATCTTAAACTTAAATCGATTTAAAGTCAAAACTAAAAATTGTATCAAGTCTGTTTCAAGAAAATGATCTTAAGCTTGACTTAAGTTTTGTCGTGAAATTGACATAATTTATCGGATCTGGAAGTTTCAAAGTTTCGAAGTTGTGACCAATCATAGAGTTAATTAAAAATGAAATTAAGTTAGTTTCTTGGAGCTGGCCACAGGGATTAAGACGAATTATTTGTTCTTTCTTTGAAGTGCATAAAGTCTATAAAGAAGACTTTTTGGCACGAGAAGCAATTGGGCTTTTGCGGCTTTAAGAAAACGGATAGATTTTCCATACATGTACAGTGTATGTTGCCGTGCGCTTTATGTTATGAGAATGCAATGGAGCTGTCTCGGTCCTTGTTCCTTAGCCAGCCGAGTCTCTATCAAATGGTTACGTGTTTCAACATCAGTACTGTACCACCGCCGGCACACGTCGGGCTTCTGTGGATCTAAAGTATATTACAGCGACCTACAAAACTTTGGATCACGTGTCTCATACCCTATCTGTCACAACTCATTACATAGATTTTTTTACCATTTTGTAGTGCTTTATGCGCATACATTTGATTTTAATCGCGTTAAACGGAAAGATATAACCACTTGACCCTCTCGGCGAGAGACTTAGAAATCAAATTGGGTTACGGACAAGTTCTACTTTCACGAAACATGCATGCATGTGTAGTAGCAGAAGATTAGTCCAGAAACCAAAAATTGTATTTATGTAACCTGGGTTTGCCTGTAATTTTTTCTTTGCAGTTTATTGTAACCAAAGGCTAGGTAATTATGATTCAGGGGCGGTGATCTTTTGCAACCCTTGTTATGAATATGAAAATAAGTGCCACCATAATGCAAAATTCAATTTATTCTGATAATTTCCATACCGAGCTCCACAGGCATCATTATCTTAAACTTTTAGCCTCCTTTCTTATCTAGTAAATTTATTTCCATAGCTTTCTAGGTTTGTGGATAGATATATGTACTCTATACATACATGAAAATATACTTATACTAGTCACGTGAACAAAATATGGTGTACCATTTCAGGAGAGGCAGATGACTTTTCAGTCTCGTACCCAAGAAGCCAAACTGGTGTTCGAGGTCACGTACGGCCCAAGCATGGATCAAATAGGCGCGGTAATGAACGCTTCAAGCGAGTGTAAGCAGCATTTGAAGAGAGTCTGTCACGCCTCCTGTGCGTCAAAGCACGGTAACACCTACTTTTCTTGGTGGTATGGTCGAAGCAACGTACAGCTGAAGTACTGGGCAGACGCAGCAACCGTTGGATGTCACTGCAATAGGAACAACTCGTGCTTGGGCGGTAAATACAAAACACAAAATAATAATCTGACGTCGTTTAATCGGCCATGTGTACTAACACTTTCAGAAACTGAATACGGGGCATCAAACTGAGATGCCTTCCGGAGGTTAAGTTTCTAAGGCAAATGCAAGATCTTGAAAGAAAACACAAAAACACGCTGGTGAAAGGCGAGTGCTTCGCTTGTGTTCCCGAGACCTTAGTAGCATAGCCTATGAAAATTGTGGCCACGCAAAGTGAATCTACTACGAAGTTTGGTTGTTGAATTATGGAATATAATTCATACATTATGAGATTACACAGGCGGAGATTTTTCAATAAAGTACTCGGTGTTTAGTGTTTAGGCCTGCGGAATGCAGCCCTAGTTCTGAAATTGCAGAACCCCTGTTACTTTTGACGTTGGTATCAATGGTCTACAATACGTCCAGGTCATCCCTGGTTGAGCAAGAGAAAATCGAAATCACGCACTACAAACGAAGCACCTGATGAAACAAGCTTTAACTGCGATTGTCAAGCGTCTACATGTACAGATCTAAACACTATCAGCGGTAGGCACAATCGTAGAAAAGTTACGATGCGTGTCAGAAAATTTATAAGAGCCAACGACGGGTCAATCTGCAAAATGTAATGGTCGGGAATACAGAAGCCCTTTGATGCCAACCAGTTGCTGGATATATCGCGATCAATACAAGGAGACACAAGCAAAATACTCATGACTTCCTTTGCGGTTTTTTGGTGACCTCACGTTTTTTTCATTTTCCTTTGATGATGCCAAAAAACAGGAATCCTTATCGATTTTAGCGAAGTCTTAAAGGCATGCTCTTAACTATGCAAACGTATAGCAGGAACTAAATAACAATGCTCTTTGCACATCATATGTACTAAACGAAGTGCAGTTATTTTGACTGACAACTTTTCAATATGAAAAAAATGTATTCTGCCAATATGTGAGCTTTGCACTAATGGCGTACCTAAGGGCTCTTCGTGTCCAATTAATTCAAGAATGTAATAATGACTAACTGTGTTTGCCTCTCACCTCTTGAACAACAAAAGTTTTACTTTGAATTTTCACATAGAATTAGCAAAACAAACATGGTTCTCAAGCACATGCGCACTTGAAGGTGTCATCCGATTTAATTAGTCTTTTTACCGTCTTAATCTTTCTATATCCACATCGCCTCACATACGGTCGACCTTACGTTGCCGAGAGGTTTTGCGTTAACCTGTGAGGAAGATGAGAAACGACGCAGCGACGACAGTGATTCACTTGCAGAGTGAATGTCGCAATGTTGCGGTGAATCCTTCCCGCTTGTCCGAACTATGCAGCTGCAAGGAAAGGGGGTATGTCGTTTTTTCGACTTCCTTGAGAGTTCGAAATGCTTAGGTAGTAGCTAGTCGTCGTGAAGAATGGAAATACACTGTTAATAGCAACGAATATGAGGCCGTGAAACATTGCGTGTCTGTTGCCGGCATTTCGTAGACACTGATTTCTCTGACGAATGTCGGCTTATCAAAGAACTATCCATACGTTCCGTTACCTGTGCATATTCACAGCACCTCCGTAGTATTTCTTGATCACTGTATTCCGGTTCGAACTGATAGCCAGTTAAACTTAACGATCCACCTACAAAGTCTTCGTCGGATGAGCTCTCGAGTTGCCACGTTGACGTTTATTATTCTGTGTTCTGTTTCAAAATGAATTATTCTCACGCTAACCAATGCTTATATAAAACTGAAACAAAGTGTTTCCTTTAGGTACAATTTGTATTGCCTTTCGAGTGTTCATGAGTGCAAAAGTTTTGAGAAGACAGAAATGAATAAACCACTGCTTTACCGGCTTCAGATGCAATAAAGATAATTAACCGGGCACCGAAACCGTGTGAGCGCATGCTAATTCTGTGTTTGCTGACAGAAAGCTGCTGTGAAACAATAACTCAATTTTATATGCTATGTTAGGGGATTATTTAGTTTGATATACAAATACATAATTCACATCATTGTTACTGTACAACTTTTGCCCTGACAGTTTTGTAAAAGGACAACTTGACTTCGCAGCCCCCGACCAATAAGAAGATTTGTACTTTCCCGGCCAATTCACCGAAATAATTACGTGCACATTATTTCTTTGGCTCACTAGTATAGTCTTTTCGTGACTGGAGGTTAAGTTTCCAACTAAAGCTGGTTTATGATCGTGATGTCCAGTCCGGCGGCCGCTTCGGGCCTGATTGGGTTCCGAGACACTGGCTGGGATGACAAGCGTTTTGTGTGTATAGAACTGAAAAAAATCGCAAGTCTGAAAGTACAACAAATAGCTATCTTTCATGTCTGTATTTCACGGAAGAATCATTCAGATTTATCACCAAATAGACCCAAACTCCCGCAATCGACCATGATAAATTGGCCTACCGAACCTAGGAGTCTACACTCCTAGACCGAACTCGTAGGCTACAGTACCTTCAAATACCTATAAATCCGTAACCGTGAAATAAAACAACACGTTTGTTCATGAACTCAACGTATTTGCAAGAGTTTTATAACGGACTTTGATGATTTATTGGTGTAAAAAGATGAATTCAAGAGATACGTTTACACCAGTAAGCTTGTTGCGAACGGCTGAACAGATTGCGTTCGAATTGATTACGTCATTGGTTAATTTCAACACCTCCGTCTGTCGTCAGGTGTCAAGAGGTAAAACAACTGAACTTGCTATTATCGAGTGGAACTACTCGATCTAAATTGATATAAAATAGGTTGTTTTTGGGTGGTATTCTCCTTTAACGAAAACGGAAACGATAGAGAAAAATGTATTTGGATGCTAGCAAAGCAGCCCGGCTGTCAAATTTTCGAACAAAGTGGCTACGCCGGCCAGCACAGTTCGAATACTGTTACTTACTGGACACGGTTAAATAATTTATGACAGATTATTTTCGACACAAACCTCGTTCTTAAAAACATTTGGCAATTTTCAACCTGTTTTAAATTTACATCTTCGCCATATTGTGTTTCTATCTAAGTTGATTAAGCAATCACAGAGATAAGAAATTAGTGTTCAAGTTTCACTTGATGTCCGCGCATTGTATGGTTATTTTTGTGCTTTATGCAAAAATATCTGGTAAACGTACTAAAACAGAAAACCTTNAAACTGAAACAAAGTGTGTCCCTTTAGGTACAATTTGTATTGCCTTTCGAGTGTTCATGAGTGCAAAAGTTTTGAGAAGACAGAAATGAATAAACCACTGCTTTATCGGCTTCAGATGCAATAAAGATAATTAACCTGGCACCGAAGCCGTGTGAGCGCATGCTAATTCTGTGTTTGCTGACAGAAAGCTGCTGTGAAACAATAACTAAATTTTATATGCTATGTTAGGGGAATCTTTAGTTTGATATACAAATACATAATTCACATCATTGTTACTGTACAACTTTTGCCCTGACAGTTTTGTAAAAGGACAACTTGACTTCGCAACCCCCGACCAATCAGAAGATTTGTACTTTCCTGGCTAATTCACCAAAATAATTACGTGCACATTATTTCTTTGGCTCACTAGTATAGTCTTTTCGGGACTGGAGGTTAAGTTTCCAACTAAAGCTGGTTTATGATCGTGATGTCCAGTCCGGCGGCCGCTACGGGCCTGATTGATTTCCGAGACAGTGGCTGGGATGACAAGCGTTTTGTGTGTATAGAACTGAAAAAAATCGCAAGTCTGAAAGCACAACAAATCGCTATCTTTCATGTCTGTATTTCACGGAAGAATGATTCAAATTTATCACCAAATAGACCCAAACTCCCGCAATCGACCATGATAAATTGGCCTACCGAACCTAGGAGTCTACACTCCTTGACCGAACTCGTAGGCTACAGTACCTTCAAATACCTATAAATCCGTAACCGTGAAATAAAACAACACGTTTGTTCAAGAACTCAACGTATTTGCAAGACTTTTATAACGGAATTTGATGATTTATTGGTGTAAAAAGATGAATTCAAGAGATACACCAGTAAGCTTGTTGCGAACGGCTGAACAGATTGCGTTCGAATTGATTACGTCATTGGTTAATTTCAACACCTCCGTCTGTCGTCAGGTGTCAAGAGGTAAAACAACTGAACTTGCTATTATCGAGTGGAACTACTCGATCTAAATTGATATAAAATAGGTTGTTTTTGGGTGGTATTCTCCTTTAACGAAAACGGAAACGATAGAGAAAAATGTATTTGGATGCTAGCAAAGCAGCCCGGCTGTCAAATTTTCGAACAAAGTGGCTACGCCGGCCAGCACAGTTCGAATACTGTTACTTACTGGACACGGTTAAATAATTTATGACAGATTATTTTCGACACAAACCTCGTTCTTAAAAACATTTGGCAATTTTCAACCTGTTTTAAATTTACATCTTCGCCATATTGTGTTTCTATCTAAGTTGATTAAGCAATCACAGAGATAAGAAATTAGTGTTCAAGTTTCACTTGATGTCCGCGCATTGTATGGTTATTTTTGTGCTTTATGCAAAAATATCTGGTAAACGTACTAAAACAGAAAACCTTCTTCCGGTCCTTGCCCGAACCGTGTCAAAAGGCAACAGTATAGGCTTCATATTATAAAAAATGTTGCTTATAGTACATATTTTAGTGCGAAGATGCCTGAAATGTTAAATAAATTACATACATGTATACTAAACCCAATTTTGCTCTATAAATGAAAAATGAGTACAGTTCAGTTAATTTGAAACGAAATAATGCTATGTCAAAATCCAAATGCCCACACTGCCCAAGTCTGCAAAGTTGACAACGTATGGCTTACGCTTATAGCAAACTTGTCGACGGTTGTGTGGAAAGACCTCCCAGATCCTAAACCACAATATCTCTATTGCGACCAAATTAAGTATTTTAGCTGACTGGTGCTTTTGAAAAGCTGGTGGCGAACAAAACGTCATTAGCAGATGATATGCCTTGGATTGAACAAAATCTCAAAAACAGTGTTTAGTTCACATTAAGTTTCACCCAGTGTTTCAATCTGAATGTAAACCTGAGGTTCTCTTGATTTTTAGGTAAAACATGCAACTGTGACGTCAATACAAAAGAATGGCTGGTCGACGAGGGCT
Source organism: Phoronis australis (assembly GCA_002633005.1). Taxonomy (NCBI): domain Eukaryota; kingdom Metazoa; phylum Phoronida; family Phoronidae; genus Phoronis; species Phoronis australis. The sequence continues at coordinate 294,227 of NMRA01000253.1, forward strand.
ACATAGAATCAAAAGACGACCTACCGCTGATCCAGTTTTATCAGGGGGACATCGATGCAAAACAAGAAATAACAAATATAACTTTGGGCCCACTCATATGTGTAAATTAAAGTGGGATAATCATGTATATAGTTAAGTTTGGGTGAACATTTTTTCCACAGTTTACGTGAACGTAAACGCACATTCGTAAAAGACTATCACGGGAGTAAATAGGTGGTCAGTGCGAAACTTAAACATAGAATGCTATCCAATATTCGCCGTTTTTGAAATAAATATGTACATGCACGAGCCATGGTATTTATAATCAATACAAACCATCATTTAAACAATAATTCGTTGGGACTTAAACGACAAAAATCGTTGATATGAACACAAACTTTTACTGTTCGTTTTTCCCGGACAAGAAAGACACTTAAGACTCATGAATAAGTGAACAATACGAGCAGTCTTACTCTCAGAAGTTCATAAACTGCTCAAATTATTGACACCAATTTCTCTTCCAGATGCACTTTATAATAATCGCACACGTCACTACTGTAAAATTATTTTGGCTATAAATAAACAAGAACAAACCTTCAGACTGTATCTGGAATGAGCTTATCAATGCTTAGTTTTTGTATATATGATCCTTTAAAGGTATAAAGACATAAAACCATCCATGCCTCGGAAAAAAGAAATGCGATATTATCTTTGACGTTTTTTATATTTACAAGTACATAGGACGTAATCTGCACCTAGTTTGAACTGAAACAAGGTAAATAACCCTAAGACAGAAAAACGACATAAACGACATTTATTAATGTCCACAAAACTTAAACTACACAACACACATTGTAATTAAACAAAACGTCAAAATATTGACACTTAATGATATAAAAACGCTACACTAATGGGTATCAATAACATACATGCAAAACAATAAAAGTATCAAAAACAGAAATGTTATTTGCTACATTGAAAATGCAACATAATGCAATACCATGAGATATAATTGACTACTAAGAATTGTAAAATGCAATGTGGTAAACACCCTAGTAAATAAAGTTCAACGCAATACCACATGGTATAACATTAACTTTTTATGAACATTCATGGGGTATAGAGAAATACACATCAAACATGATCAAAAAGGGAAGACGCATATGAACATTTTATGTAAACATTATAATTAGGCTCCTATGACGTAAGCAATTAAATGGGATGGAGAATGGGTAAAATGAATTATCCTGCTGCTATTTACAGAAATGTTCGACATATGTTCAAACAAACACTACAAAACCAGATTTCTTCTCCCACTTTGGGCAAAGATTTAAAACTCGCCCTGGCCCGTAGATATCTTAAAAGAGAGGACTCTTTTTGATAAAATGTAATTACTATTGACGCAACGTATTTGGAAATATGACAACTTTCTGGAAGAAAACAATTTTTGCGAGAAAAGAAGAATTTTGGAATCGACCTTTGTGGTTCACTAGGAACCTGGGGATCAGAGGCAAGGGTGTTTTTTTAAGTCTTGGTTTGTAAAAGACTCACTATCCATTACAGTAATATATGATGGCAATTTCGTTAGTTTAGTTCATATGATCAAGGCGTTTGATGAGAAAACCAACTTTGCAGAGTATAATGGTGTTGTTTCTGTGCTAAGAACGTTTCAAAAAAGTTTATTGCAAGTAATTGTTAATATCTGTTCTCCTTGCGTTCCTTTGGCAATAACTCAATTACGGAAGGATTTGGTGGGCTGTAGACATACATGTACTGTACATGTAATTGTTCATTCTTACATCACTTCAAGAAACCTTCTAAGTAAGAGCGTATATGGGAAAAAGAGATTTAAAAGATTGGAATAAAATATACTTTACCATATGAAAATTAATTACAAATAATCCCAACATTAGATGGTCTCAATTTAGAGTATTACACCGGAGCCCGGTCTCCAATCTCCGTATTCAGACTCGAATCATTCTCAAACTCAAACTTCATACTCAACTCGAGTACAGACTCAGCTTTGGTGTATTCAACTATCAATAATGTCACCCTCGAAAAATCTGTACTCGAAATTTAGAGCACGTACTCAATTTTTGAGTATATTGGAAATGAAGTGTATCTCATCTATATTTCGAGTACGAGATTGAGTAAAATTCCGAGTATATTCTCCAAATTTCAAGTTTGGTCTGGCAGTGTGCTTGAAATTGTACTCGAAAATAAATATGAGCGAGAGAACAAAATATCGAAAGGTCACCGAGAGACACAGCAAATATAAAAAAATTAAGTCCTCTTACCACATTTCAGCACTTCAGTTTCAGTTCAAAGAAAAAAGTTTTCATTTTTAATCTACTTATTCTTCACCTTATTAACCCGCCGCATCACTGCATGTCATCGTCGCCAATTTATAGACTCCTTCGCACTGTACGATTCCTGGCAACAGGCGCATTCTAATCCCTTGTCGGCCAGTCATTACATGTGTCGAAAGCAGTTGTGGGAAAAGTCGTTCGAGAAATTTGTACTGCCCTCATTTCAGTACTCATGTAGATGTGCCTACGGTTTTTGGGGCTTCCAAAAGACGAAGAGGCGAGGAAAGTTAAAAACAGTTTGCTGCCCCGTCAGGTACATTTCGCATCATAGTTTACTCATCTATAATTCCTCTATCCCCGAATGGCATTCCAAATTTTGTTTACCGATTTTTAAATAGACGTCTCGTCACTTTCAATGATGAACTCTGAATGCCTGTACATGTTGTTTTTTTCTGCCTCGCCAAATGCCAGCTAACTTGATACATTCCGGTAAAATGCAAAGATACAGTATCCAAGTTTTGGCAGCAGCGTAGGCTTTCACGGCAATGGGTTCTACTGTACATGTATGTCAAGACTAAATTAGCAAGAGAGAATAGGGGTTGACCAGGAAGCAAACAACTGAGGCCCAAAAATGTGACTGGCGCTTCGGGCTTACGTGGAAAACCGGCTAACTAGAGAAGAACGCCACCGTAGGCAATTAAGTTACTTTTGAAATTCGACCTTCCGTCAAATAAATTGTCTAATTCGAACTGTCCCTTAAAAATGTTGGTTGCAGGCCTGTGGTATAGTACCTGCCCACCACTTCATTACTAAGAAAGAAAATTTAAATATGTCGTCAATAGGTGGTGTGACCATGCTCCAATAGGTAAAATGACTGGTACATGTATTTGAAGAGCTATATCGGACGTACATGTAAACTTCTTACATAAATGGCGGATGCCGGAAGGACGAACCGCGCAAGTGCGAACTGGAGTTGGTACTAAACGAGTACTGGCGCAACCACTTCTTCAATCCATGTGTTAGAAGAGTCACTTAAGGAGTCCCTTAAATAGAGTCACTTAGGTTATTAAGTAGAAGGCAAAAACAGCTTACTTATGTATGCATAAACTATCTAGAGCAACAGTATACGTCACTTTCCATAGCTTAAAGTAAATGTTACTAATTATCGAAGATCCAATCACTTCTCTTTGTGTAAAGCGGGACCTAGTTATGAAACGTCAACTCATCATTCATCCAAGCACGGGGCTTCCGCTGACGAGTTGTTCGTCGTGGGGTCGAGATGTCAGCACAATCGGAGGATGGCGGCTGCAGTAGTAGAAATACAGTCATCTGAGGAAGAAGTTGTTGTGGTAGGCGTAAAAACTTCTCACGGGAGTTGGGGTATTCCTGTATAATGTTATATGGGACAGGTAAAGCAAGGACCAGGTGACATTATCAACGACGTCGCCATCATGCATAGGATTACTCTGTCTACGAATAGGGCCGTCAGAAGACAAAGTAGTAGACACGATAATTATTGGAAACAGTCGGTACAGCGGACGGTGTAAAGCTTGAAAGAAATTGTAAACGTTCTTATGTCACACAAGTCGCCAGAAATAGAAGTGACCATATATTTCTCACGGGTTTGGTTTTGTCCTTGGCACGACGGAAATAAACCAGCTGACCGATATGGAGGTTCACAGCCGGGGCGAGAGTGTGAACTCTTACCTTGGACTTGACACTAAGGTCATGGTTCTCGTGTCTAGAGTGACGCTGGTTCATGGGAGTTTCTCACATCGTGTGGGCTGGAAGGGATTAGGGACGTTTACGGTGAGCAAACCGTCACGAGCAATGAAGGAACAATTTATGTAGCGTTTCACATCAGGGATCTTGGAAGTCTTCTTGGAGGGACGAGTTCCCTGATGTAGGTGAGCATGAGTACGACGGAGATCAGGACAGTCCTGCTGAGTAACTTGCCACGCGGCTGTGCTGGTTAAGGGCATACGGGCGGAACCATCTAGGACGTCAGTCACGCTAATGGCACGAACAACACTATCCTCCATTTCAGCGATGGCAGAGCAGACCTGACAACTGGAGTCAGAGCATTCAACAAGATTTCTGCTCGAAAATCAGAGGGCAGATAGGCTACAGAGGCAATATGGCGAACAAATACACCATATCGATTCAGAACAGATAGGAAGGAAAAAACGTGAGCACTAGCAGAAAACTCCCCTCTGAGGAGTTTGGCGTAAGGTCGACTATCAGTTAGTCTCTGCGTTGGTGTGGATGACTGGATAATTAAAGGAGCAAAGTGGCGTACAGACGTTCCGATGCAGAGAGCCTCTACTTCGCAAGGAAACCACGTTACTTGGTGTTTGCGTAGTTTAGTGTTGAAGAATTCAGCAAGGAGCAACTTACCACCAATATTAACGTACAAAGTGGGTGCGATACAACTGTTCTTGACAGAGCCATCAGAAACAATCCAAAGTGAATCCTGCGGCTGAGGAATAGTGGTAGTTTTGCTGTTACTTAAGGCGCCCTGGAACTTCACTAAGGCATCTCGGAGGGGATCTGATCACACTATTGCCTCACGGGATTCACGGCCTGCAGCAGCCTGTTCGAGCGGGTCAAGTAAACCTGCATAGCCAGGGAAAACTCAAATAAGAACCTTGAAAGCACCAATGTAGGACATTAGTCTGAAGACTATACTGGGAGCCTCAACAGAAGCAAGTGCAGTGAGACGGTGAGGCGAAGCTTGTTGGGTGCCCTGGCGCCAAACCCACCCGAGAACGACAGTAGACTTTGGACACACGATGGTCTTCTTAGCAGAGAGACGTAAGTTGTTCTTCTTCAAAGCACATAGAACACGACGTTAATTGGCAAGGGCATCGAGTGGGGAATCACCACCGATGTACAGGTCGTAAACGACCTTAGCAATCCAACTCTTTTGAATGAGGTCACCCAAAACTCTGGACATTAGCTCTTCAAGACACGACTCAGACCCGGGCATTCCCATCTCCAGACCAGTGCCTTGAAAGGTGTGGCAACACTGCAATACTTCATGGAGGCGTGACTGAGAGGGATTTGATAAAGGGATTGAAGTAAATAAGTTACGATAAAAAGATCCACTTTCGTTTTGACAAAGTAATCTGTCAATATTCGGCATGAGTGAGTGTTGAGGCTTACTATACTGGGTGACTTCTCCAAACGATGTGAACAAGCGGCTACATCCTCTCGGTTTCCTAGAAAGGATGTGTTCAGGTATTCCACATGGACATTGGTCAGTTCAGGCTTAGCAGAAACGCTAACAGCTACAAGTTCATCAAACTTGGCTTGAAGTTCGACAAGTCTGGTTCTGTTGTATTGTGGGATGCGGCCTTTGCGTTGGAGCGGCAATATCGGTGCCATATGTACAACAGCGTGTACATTGCCACTGGCTCCATTGTACATGGGAAGCGAGGGGTTGAAGACATCGTCAAACTCGAGGTGGAGGTGTGTAAATCTGTCCCAAATGTCGATAGACAGCATATTGTAAGGGTGGCGAAATGTTGCGAGAGTCCGGGGAGACAGATGAGGTGACTGTAGCAGATGCGAGTCAGAGGGGGGTGTCACTGTGGCATCGCTATCGTGGGAAACGTGTTGGCGGATCTGGCACAGATGCTCACCAGATTTGATGAGAGTAGGGGAATCACTGTTGTTGCGAAGTCGAAGAGAGTGATAGGCAGACTGCACTTCCTGTGGAGATGGCCATGCCGGAATTGGACCGGTTGACAGGTGCGTCTAGGCGAGGTTCAATAGCACAGGCTGAATCTGGGTGAGCTGGAGGTGGCGTACACAACTGGAGTGACTCTCCTTGTGGAATCACTGTGCCCTTCTTGCTGCGAAGCAGGAATGCTTGGGGGATTTGCAAGATGTGAGGATCGGCCATAAAGTACAAACCGTGACCTCCTATGATAACCTGAAGTTTGGCTGGCCGAATTGCAACATCGTTCTGGGCAAGAAAGGGGTTACCAGCGAGAATATCTACGTCAAGCTGGCGGACCACGAGGGCAAAAGACTAAAGGTATGGTCACCACGGGTCAGATTGCAATGAACTTCACCGACCACGTCAAGGGTGGTTACGCCATCGGCCTGCCGAGCCATCTGGGAGGCAGAGGTTATGGGAAAATCATACACGCAACAGGCGGATTCTCTGATCATGTTGGTAATGGCACCTGAGTCTAAAGTAAGCTGGACGGGACGATCGTAATGGTACACAGATAGCAGAGGGGGCTGGTTAATGCACACACGACACGCAGAAATGAGGTCAGTAGACAGGCTGGGGTTATAATTCGCATCTCCTGCATCATCGTAGTCCTTAGGCACAAAGGTGTCACATTCTTCGACTCTTCTGACACGGCCAACATCTCGCCTGTCAGCCTCAGTTAGAAACCTGCAGCCAACGAGCTTGTGTGATGTATATGGGCGGTCAGCAGCTTTACACAGAGTGTACGACAGGAAACGTTGTCTTCGGGAAGTGGCGGAGCACGGGGATGCAGTGCGCATCACCAAGGCGTCTTCAATGGAACGGAGCTCGTCAAGGAGAGAAGACATAGCCTGTGATATCTCTGGTTTGATGGATGCTAGAGTACGGGTTGCGTAACTCAGCGCCATACCTGTGTTTTACAAGGAGTGGGAGGCCAGTGTTTATAAGGGATATCCACATGTAGACGATGGTGTTCTCCAGGGTAGTTGTAAGGTCCTCGCCACTTGTCAAGTTTCCCCGTGGCGAGATACGCCGCAATTAACGGTATGCAAATTGTCCTCGATAAATGCGGTAAGACGCAGGAAGAGGTCTTCTAGGCGTTCGTCAACTTGTATTCTTATGTCCACGAGGTGGATGAAAATGAAAACCTATAGTGCAGTCTTATCTTGTTCCAGATTTCGGTTAGGCTTAACGAATCCCGAAGAATGGAGTTGCGGGAAATAATCGGGCTAAAGTTCGCAAGGAATAAATGTGTCAATTGTAGGGGAGAATGAACTCGTTTTGCCCCCCCCCCCCCGGCTAAATCAGACACTGAGATTGTGGCTACTCCGCTTCGGCTGTGAGGTTGTTTGATGTAATAACCTGTTACAAATTTCTTAAGACACTTTCGGGAGATAAAGAACTCAAGAAGTAAAGCTTAACAATTGGCAAATGTATCAAGGAATAGTATAAGAATATTGCATTTAAACTGAAAAAAAACATGAATAACAGTTACAGAACACTCTGCATTGTGCGTTATACTCTTGTAATTGTAGCGACATCAGACAATAATGTAGATGTTACGGTAGTGTAAGCGGAGCGCTGAATTTAGCGCGACTTTGCGTGGTTTTGCATTTCACATCTTAAAGAGTTCCGTAGCAACTCGAGTACGGTTCTCAGATTTGAGTAACTTTGGAGTCTACTCGAAATGCGACACTAAAGACGCTCTTTCAGTATGACTCCAGTGAGCACGATTTTGAGTATGAAATCTCGAGTATGAGTATGAGTCTGAGTAAGGAGATTGGAGACCGGGCCCAGATTATCGCGACTAATATTTCTTTAGTCAAAATTCACGTTTCGGATTCCAATTTACGCTCCAGAGTTGCTGTCAGACTTCTTCTAGGAATGTCGGCCTGCAGAGGATTCAACTTCGGAATGAAGATTTTGCAAGGGCTCTGTCCCATTTAATGATCGATTTCATATCCACGTTTGTCAAAGTAAATTGAAGTGTTTGCATGAAATCCGCTTGAAATTTGAATCTGGTAAAGTGATTAAATAGTTTAAGTTTGTCAAAAAATTACTGTGGATTAATTAATGGGTAGCTATGTTTGAGCCTAGATGGGGAGAGATATTTTAAATCCAGTAAATAATGAATTCGGTTTCCCATTAAGCGAAATTTTATTGCGTATGAGACCGTGTGAAATCGACCCACTTACACGAGAAATGCTGCAGAAATACATTGTATGTTAGCCACAATTACCAACTGAACCAAGAGATACTTAATAATAACTAAGAAAGGACACTCTTTAATCCTGTGTCACTGGTATTCACTGCCGTGATGAAATGAGCACAGTCTAAACTATATTACTGGATGTCATGAAGTTGGTTTAAAGTTAAACCGGGTTTAAACTGGATTTAGAACAGTTTTACAGGTAATGAGATTCATGGCACTCTGACATTAATCCTTTTCTTTGGGCAAATAACATTATACAGCCTTCATGCTTCATATCTAACTCCTAGTTAGTTCCTACCAAGTCCGATGGTAGCGCTGTTTGCTCTTTCTCTCCAGCTTCCTGTTGGCCCAGTTAACTCGTGTTTTCCTAATTAGACAATTATGCATTATTCTTATTGTTTGACTTGTCCCCAATAATCTGCATTTCATGAAGGTGTTTTAACTTGTTTACCAGTGGTCTAGGGAAACCTGGTTTAAGTCCAGTTTAGACACGGTCTAATTCGGCTTTTATTTCACCAAATGGACTATACTGTAGTCCTTAGACCTGTATTGAGATCTTAAACCAGGTTAAACTTTAGACTTGGTCACACCCAGGTTTAAAATGTTAAATCTGGCAGACTTTCACGTGTAGGTGCAACTGAATGGTGCCACGGTGTGTATTTACTACGCAGTTTTAGAGCGAGGATGGACTATTTTAGAATTTCAGTTTTGCAACGACACGCGATCAAATCTAGCAGGGGCAGATTCAGGATATTTTAAGAAAGTGGTGCGGATCAAGAATTTTTCAAAAGGTGGAACAAGTCAACAAATTGAAAATTATATTGTTGTATTATTAAAATCAAGGGGTAAAGAGTGTCCGGACACCTTGATCCCGCTGGACCCGCCTATGCGTAGACCAGTACATGTATGTGGTTCAATTAAAAAGTGACATCCTTCTCACTCACTGCTGAAAATAATAAAAATGAAAAGTGTAATATATTGTATTAGGCTTTATCAGCTTTGGCACACTGGTTTTTACATTTCGTTGTCAAATAGAATTCAGTTATGCCAACAGATGGACTTGAAAGGAACTATCATATAAAGTAAACTAATTTTTGGACGGCTGACTACCTATAGCCAGTCAGCTCATTGCAATAAAACAGGTGTCTCCTAGGTGTGACATCACAGACGGTTATTGTTGTGTATCTTATTTGGCAAATAAAGTAGACACTCCACAAACTACGCAGTGAAACGAACAGTACTGAACTGAACTGGACACTGAACTGATTTATTCTACATATCACCACTATATATATATATATAATATATATATATATATATATATATATATATATATATATATATATTATATATACACAACTACATAACAGCATATGGTGCAGCTATGATACAATTCTTATACTAGCAATAGGTATCGCACGACATAATACCAAGTAAACTAATGAACTCATAAACAATAAAAACCTACAAACATCCTGTTATTGTGTGACTAAGTACACAACAGTTATGCAACCGCATAAACCTATTTTCAGAATTGACTCGGCTGAAGCCGGACCAGGTCATTACTGCTGGGCTTTTCTAATGAAACAGGATGTGCTCTGTGCAACTGATTCATACAGTGCCATTATATGTGTTGAAAAGCAGTTGTTTTGGTGTCTAAGTCAAGCGAAGGTGTGCGTGAGCCCTATAACAGAGTAAACGTGAGAAGACCGCTATGGATATTTGTCACACATGTGTTCCGGTTATGCAACTGCCTGGCCAGCCGTGAGGCAGCCAGGAAGATGTCTAATAATTCAGTGGCTGTACTGTACATGTACAAGGGTTGGAAACTGCACGTATATATTTCAAACATTCACAACAAGCGATCAATACTAGTAAACTCAAATAGTGTGTAATGGCTAAATAGCCCCTTTTACAATTACGCTCTCCTCAATAGAAACACACATGCCAACATCGTAAAAAATAAACCTGGCACTCGAAGACACAGCGGAATTGTCAGGTACATGCAAAGGTGGTGGTCATCCGTTGTCACGTTCACAGAAATACACTCACCAGATTTCACAAAGATCCTTTATAGTTTGTGAGAATAAATGTAAATCTTATAAAGCAGACTGTCATTGCAAGACAAAAAAAATTCAAAAATCATTGTCAGCCATGCTCTTCCCAGTAAATACATATTTAACTAGATTTTACAATAATTCTAATCGTAGTTTGCTCGATAGGATTGGACACGGATGCCAAAAAGACTCGAGATTAATAAAAATGTCCACTATGTCACATCCACCTGAAAACGGGAAGGCGTCATCGCCTCTTTTAATCGGAAGCTGTTTAGCAAATCTTATTTAACAAAGATCCTGCAGAAGATTCAGGAGATATAACCCAGTAACAGATACCTATTTGCCAAATTTTATGAACATCCTTGTCGGTTCCACCCAAAAAGTTGGTACTTGCAAAATTTCATGAATTAATACCCGAAGGCTTTAACGATACAACAGCAGAGGGTTGACGCAATATGGATGAACGGAAAAGCCATAATTCGCCCATGGATAAAAATCAGGACGCATAAATGTTCATATATACATATATTACTAATTACCTCTTGTTTGAATTTATACGTGCGTGTTGTTTTCCTATACTTGCTTTGAAGTAGCAACATTTCTAAAATCTCTTTAGTCTACATGTATTTACACCAAGCTCTCGTTAGGAACCATTTGGTTAGCGGCACAGAACTCTTACCAATACCCCACCGAGCCACTCATTTACTTTGAGAAATTTTTGATCTACATCAACTTTTATATTCCTTAGAGATGATAACTAGGTGTCAGAGACGGGGTCCATTCTTTAAAGGCTAATAATGGGTTTTGCGCAGGAATAACACACAAGGGAACTATTTTGGGTGGCATGGAGTTCGAGGAGCAGCTACCTTATTGATTACAGCTGTAAAACCAAATCCAATGTGATTTGAAATTTTATTACACATCGCCTATTATCTCAGTTGTATGAAAACCATTTGAGGTACTCAAAGACCGCTTAACTAATAAAATCGATAAACCGGGAAACATGATTAAAATCGTTAACGTATCAAGCTGACATCGGAGGCTGGTTTGACGAAGTCTACGTAGGGGATATGCAAACTTGTGGATATGAGCACTGGAAGGCTGTGGAGTCGCTTTAATTGAAAAAGGCAATATAATGGGGGTGTATCTACTTGTTTCATCAAACCAACCACCCGATCCTCATCCAGGAAATTTTGCACGTGGAAGACCTACATGTCAGGGCAGACAACTCATAGACTTTTTAGAGGACTGCATCGGTAACATTAAAGAACAACAGCGACCAACCGAATTTTTGAGTGCTTCTACTCCGACACCCTTGCAGACGTGGGCGCAAATGCTTATAACCATTTGGACAGGCTGGGGCAATAAGTGATGAGAGACTCAAGACATTGGCAATTGTGCTCCTGATCGTGAATTAATACTGTATTTGCCTTGCTGAGGTTCATGCCCCAGCTTAAAAAAATGCAATGCTTAATTGTAGAGGGAGATCTGTAGGTAGTTGTTTCACAATGATTTCAACCACAGTCACAAATTACACAGGTAGTCTTCTTTCATTTTGTCCGTTGCACTGTTGTTGTCAATGAAGTGCAAGACTGCTAATGACTTTATAAACTGTATCGGTCTCGTGTCTAATTACCTATGTATACAATAGCCTCTACCCATAGATCACTTTTCCAGTATGAGCGTGCGTTAGGCATTTAGGGCATATTACGGGATGCTCAGGAGGTGTTGGGGCTTTAGCGGAAGCGGCATTACTTAAGTTAGTCATCAAAACAATTTCCTGGTTTAATTGGAATTGTTTGTGATGGCCAAGCATTCAATTTGGAGAAAGGTGTACCAGAATCATCTACTCTTTAGAGCAATATATTTGGAGACGGTATTTTGAAGCTAGAAGTAAATTTCACATGTCACTTTTATCCACCAAGATGCATGAACTGCATGTTTCAGCATTTTAATATGAATTTTGAAAGTATAAATGTTGGTCACTGGCATCCACATACTCCTAAATAGTGCACAGTATGTTTCTTTTTACTTTGAAAAGTAAAAATGTATTAGTTCCGTAAAGCACCACTGCAAGCGCTGTTTTTCGTGACGTCACTGAGGCTGTATAGCACAAAGAGATATATGTCATATAGCTGTGCGAGTCCAGTCGACAGATCAACATGCGCATACTCTCAATCTTTTTCGGTTTTCTTTCCTGTGACTTTGTTTCATCCCTGGGCCTAGCCAGCCAGCTAGCTCTACGAAGACTGTATTTAAAATAAAACTAGGTACCAGTAGGACTGTGTGTTGAGCTCCGTTAGACTCCGAAATTTCATGGTAGTTCTGCTCGTCACCTCGTCGCGAAACTTATATCAACATGTAGAGCTCTAAACCGGCAGGGTAGCATGCAAATATCTGAGTGTCAACCGACACACACCTTGGTTCGTTGGAGCCATTTAAATGAAACGCAATCTTGTAAAGGTTATTGCATTTCGTAATTCTCCATGCCGAATAATACGCTTACACAAAAGTCACGCATTCTGAACTTATGCGTGACTTTTCACGCTCGTCCTTTGGAGCGCCTTTTACCGGGATCAAAGAGAGCGCGGCGCCACAGTCGGAATCCGTTGCGATGACCACATTGGCAGGTGCGAGCAAGACTCAATTAAGTGAAATTACCCGACCATAAACCGTAGTAAACACCTCTGTCCGTACAAAATGCATTGACACACACTTTTCGTTAAAAAAAACAATACCACAACTGTATTCAGATGGAAAAAAACAACCAAGTTTGGTTTTAGATATTTAAAAATCGATGAACTATTAAGCTAGATTTACAAACATGGGGTTCGATTGAAGATAAAAGAATGCGCGTGTTGATATACTCGGTGATTTACAAACGCTGATCAGAAAAACAATATCACGCGATTTCGATAGTTAGCTTGTAGTAATTGAACACCTGTGGAGACAACTTTCTAGTCAACGAGAGAGTGCAAGCAGTGGAAGAGATTGGTCGGTGGGCAAGAGCTGTGATTTCATTTTCATGACTGAGGAAAAGCTAGAATAGTTATGTAGTTACTGCAACCAAATTTGTCCAGAAGTTCCAAATCTTCAGTTTGCCTATCACCAGCACATTTGTATATATTTCTATTATTTGAGCTCTAACAAAGATTGAACTTGATCTAATGGCACGTGGAATTTTGTTTGCTGTGACATGTTTGGTTTAGCTGTAATCTGGAAAATTCAGGGATGGATTCACAATTAACTGACTTCTCAGTTGTTTTGATGCTTCAGTTAATCAACCGGTGAGAAAAAACAAGTAGGCAGGAGTACTAAAATAAAGTAATAAAACAGATATGAAACATATTTAAAACCAGCATTCTTTTGGGAAGTGGCCCTTGGTCAAGATCAACCCAAATTAACTTTTTAGTCTTTTTGAAATATTTAAAATGTACTAAGTTAAAACTACTATACAGATTGCAAGCTTTAACTCTGTGGAAATGCTAAAGAAAAATAATCAATTTGGGTGTAATAACGTCCATCATTGTTAAGAAAGCTATTACCTTTCAACTTCATTAACTCAGATCTACATCAACACAAATGGCGTGCTGAATGGGGATCGTTAAAATTGACTGGGGCTTAGGGACTCATAGCGGTGACCTTTTGCAGCCTTTTGTAACAAAGAAAACAGTACGCTCGACACACGCTATTCCTAAAACTTTGCGACATCTGTAAGGAAATGATGACAGCTTCGCAGGAGCAAAATATTTTGTAAAACTCGGTTTCCTGGTGTTAAAATGCTGAAAAAACTTGCAAGGAAATGGAACCAGCTCAAGTAATTTGTTGTGACATACACACAACTTCGAAGAACAGTTCGATCTCTTGGATGAAGAACAACTCGAGGAACGAAACTGACCAATAAGGCAACAGGTGACGGCGGCTAAAAGCCGACCTTAAAGAGCGCATCCAATTTTTAGCAGTAGAGTGAACGGCAGAACGCCACTTTTTTCAACACCAGTCAATGATTTAGTTTACTCAAGGGAGAGTGTAATTTTTAATGACACAAATTTTGTGTCAGATCTTAAGTGATCAGTTTTTACCCACATAGTTGCAACGTCCGCTGTATACTTATTATACAGCTTGCACCGAAAAAAGACTAGGCAGTCGGGGCCCTTTCCTGGCCCGTGCCGAGAACGGCGTCGTTCCACTAATAGTCAACATTACACGGCAATAATCTTGTATTTTGACGTTTTGAGAACCGAGATCGCAGACTAATTATAGACATTAAGCACAGTTCTTTATCCGAGAGGCATTCACCTTATGAGCTTCATACTGTACATAATAAGCTTTATTTATCTTATTGCCTTCACCCACGGTACAGCCCAGTGACGTCAGACGGGCGTTAGCTACTAGGAATTAACAATGGAAAAACGACATTTTACAAAAATGTGAAATAGTAACAAATATGTGATTTCAATTAAATTACATCAAAAATGCATATTATTGTACTACATAAACCTTTTAATACGAGAAGTGCATACATTATTGACTGGAGACTAGATAATGTAATAGACGATAGTATGACATGCAGTTATCATGATGTTTTTGATTATGACTCTCGATATTCCAAGGACATCACTTCATGGTAATCTTAACAAATTTGGGAGGATCTAGTTGCAGTTATGACCTTAAAATAATATAGATCAAGTGGTTGGAATTTTACACAACGTTAGGCGAGTCATTGGGAATCACCAAGGCTAGAACATCTGCAAAGTGTAGAGGGTATTTTCACCGAGAACAACCCTCATGGAAGGATGAAGAGCGTGAAAAGTAAAAAGAGCTCAAGAGTAAAGGTAGGAGTGCGTGTCCTGTGAATGATTGTAGAAGATATAAATGCTGTTAACATAACATAACATCGGGGTATAGAATATTAATGCGCGATCAAATTAAACAAATGTCTAAGTTACCAATAAGGCCACATGCGAGGTCTGCGCACGTCTGATACAACGTGTATCAGACCGCCTGCAATTATTTTTTTTTTTACCAATAAGTGCTGGAAAAATGTTAAAAAATAAATAAAAACAAACAAACCAAATACGATGTCACTGCACTTAATTGGAAGGAATGCTTTGGTACCCTATTGATTTCTAGCTCTTCATTATTGGACGAAGAATTTGCCGCCCAAGTTGACCTCAATAACGAAATGCTTTGCAGACTCTGCTACCAATGTTTTGAAAACTAAGCTATAACAAAAAAACGAATGCCCCTAAATCCAATATACATGTACATAAATAAAAGGTCACTGGCATAGATGGAATAAATGTTAAACTCATTAAGATCTCTCAACCAATTAATGTTCTCTATACGATTAAAGTCCTTCTCTCACGCGTTGTTAACCCTTATTACATGGTTAGAAGATGTTATAAGGATCCAAGAAGTACCTACTCCATAACTAATACACGATCCGTACTCGAAAACAGTTTAAATGAACGCGCCACCCACGATTCGCACCCCAAGAAACACTGCCATTTTGAACATGCCGCGAACCCGGAAGTACAATTCATTCAGGAACCCAGGCCGAGAAAACGTCGTCAGTGCCTGTACAATTACCAGACAGCAAACGGGGACGAACATGGAAAAATATTTGGGTGACTCATACCAGATATTTGTTACGTAAATACGTATTTGAGACAGTGATAACAAAATATTTGTTGAAAATATTAGATATGTGATACATGTACGATAGGCTTCCAAAATTGTGTTACGAACTGTTGCGAGTATATGACAAACATGGAAAAACTACTTGGGTAACTCATATCACATATCTTGGTATGGTCTCAGCAAGGGGTAGATAAAAGCAATCTTTCTGTCTGAAATTACACTAAGGGCAAAGGATTGTATTTTCCAAGAATGGGAAACTAAGGTCGATAGTAATTATAGTTAATTATCTTTGTTGGCTGTTTTTCAAAATGTTTGTAGTGCACAATTCTTAGACGTGGTAGAAAATGCACATCTTAGAAAAACCATAACTGAAATTAGACGCTACGTTAAATGTTTAGAAATTGAAGCAGGGAGCTGTGTAATTGACAGGGAATTGAGGCAGTGCGTACTTTGTTAAGAGTTTCTAATTTTTATGATCTCCATTTTATTACAAACTGTACTTTATAAGATGATTTACGACATACATATACATGTGAGTTTATTTTCGCATTTAGAAACTGTCCATATTCTGCATTAGCTTAATGCAAGATGTCTGACTATCGGTCAATCTGTCTAAATACATGCAACACCTGCAGTTCTGCGAATCATCGAGTTTCATTATGAGTATAAATGTTGAATTGCATACGTACATTTCATCAGTGCAAGCTTCTTTGTACTTTTAGGCATTTTTTCTTGTAGGCGCCGCAGGCTTTCAAGTTCAATTAATTTGTAGCACATTAAAGTGTATCCACTTGATCAAGCGCCACCTGAGCTCTAACATGAGACCACAAACATGTACCCAGGAGTAATACTAATCGAGGCACTTTTCAATACTACGCAAATTGGAATAGTGTCACTTTTTTAATGCCATTAAGCATTATCAAATGTAACTCCGTTGTTTTTCAATAGAATTGGATAATCTTAAGTCGACAGGAATCCCTTGATGAGCCGTTGATGGTATATGATAATCCTAGAAACAAAATATAAACATGTTGTTTTCTACATAGTTTTTACTTTGCACATCTGAGAGGTTAAAAGTATTGTTTTTTCAATTCTGAAAAATACCGAAAGTGCAAAACATAATATAGGTTGTAATAATGAACCCTTAGTTATCGTCTTGAAGAGTTTTAACCTGACATTCTCAGAGAGAAAATGATAGGTTAAAAACTCGACCGATTTGCTAACACTAAAACCCGCCGTTATCTTCAAAGTCAATCGCAGCTTCAGCTATAGATCTGTAAAGATTAACTTGAGTAACCACGCGCAAACATAGTCCTTTATAAACATTTTTGTAAACAGTGGGGATGGCATTAACAGCGAAGGAAACCTTTTTCATCTCATTTTTAACAAAAATAGGGTTCGTTGATTATCCCAGACATATTTTTCAATTACTTTCAGCTTTTCGTAATTTAATTAATTACTCATCGTCTACTGCGGAAGTTACGTTTTGGGAGGCAAGAATTTCGCGCCAATTTCTTTTCATACAGTCTGACTGTGAGAGCCGTCGAGTCAGTCATTGTTCTACCTCGGTTGTGGTAAGTTCGGTCGTCGTTTGCTTTTGTTTACGAGTTATTCAACATGCCACGCTGTTGCTGCCTACCGAGATGTACTCATTATCGTCTCACGTACAGGGGAAGAACTGTCCCACATGCCCAAGTGTTCCGCGACACACTCACAGTGGATGGTGACTTGAGCACCCCAACTGCTTAAATCCCGCCGTGCGACTCTCTCGCCACACACGTGGCACCTTCTAAATACATGTAGCTCCAATACAAGTCCACAATAAACATATCAAACTTAGGATCACCGACGCGTTCATTGGATAACGAACTGTCCTTTTCACTGGGTGTCAAACTGGGCCTGTATTCACTCCCACTACTCAACTTCGCTGCAGGGCTGCTTGCGTGCTCTGTACTAGAGACAACCGTGAGCACACGGGGAATCACTGCTAGTTCCTGGAATTGCACGCTATGGGGTATGTTCGGAGGCAAGGGTGACAGTAGATGAAGTGCTTCCAGTCACTGTTCATAGTGGCCACAGCTCGCGAGGCTTCTCGCTTCAAAAACGCACTTCTCGGGGGTGGCAACGGGGCACTGCCGAGAATAAACAGCGACAGTATGGAACCCTTCTTCAAGCGTTGTTTCGAAGGGACCTTCATCAATTCAGCATATCCCTGTCGTAATCTGACGGCTGAAAATGCTTGCCAATGCTTTGTTCGTTGCGTGGACGGGTAGCGCTGCGTTCTTCACACGAACGAGCTTAAGTACGGCGGAGTGTTTCATCCTTCGGAAAGCGATGCAAGGTACCCAAAGCGCGTGTGAGACGATAATGAGTACATCCCGGTACGTAGCAACAGCGTGGCATGTTGACTGACTCGTAAACAAAAGCAAACGACGACCGAACTTATCTCATTCGAGATAGAACAACGACTGACTTGACAGCTCTCACAGTCTGACTGAAAAGAAATTGGCGCCAAATTCTTGTCTCCCAAAACGTTACTTCCGGAGTAGAGGACAAGAAATTAATTAAATTACGAGAACTTGTAATTAAGAGAAAAATATCTCTGAGATAATCAACAAATCTTATTTTTGGTAAAAGTGACATGAAGAAGGTTGTCTTCGCCTTTAAAGTTTGTTTAAATGTCCACTGTGAAAGTTTTTAATGGCACAGATGTTTCGTACATGTTGCTACTAGGTTTTTTAATATGAGAATCCAGCTAGAATTCTGTAACAAAAATTTCCGTAGAAATTTGTTGCTTCAATAATGTTGCTGGGCATGCAGCTCAACAGGTCAGGAACCAAGAGTTGAAAGTTGAGCAAAAAACCTGTCATGGTACAATACTGGGCATGACGGCAGATAAATTATCTTATTATTGAACTAGTGCCAATCAGTGAAGACTTTAATTATATCGTGAAAATAAGCCAACTAGAAGGTAGTCATTTTAGAGGTGACTAGTTAAATCCTACGGATCTAGTTTCAATGATAGAAAAGATTACTGCCGGATGAAGAAAAGACCTTACAATAAGGACCGCTGACAGTTGCTGTGGCGAATGCAGTCGGCATTCATCCAAATTATTAATTTTCTTATATTAATTAGACCTTAGGTGCCGTAAGGCGTAACTACATGTATGTTTTGAGTAAAACTGCAAGTTGCGACGACATTATCAAAAGGTCATGATAAATAATTTCTCCAGTTATCATAAAGAAAATTCAAATAAGGGCGGAGGTATATTATGCAGCCTTAAAATTAACTGTGGCAAGGTCATAACATAGGTTCACTTTTTATTGTAACACAAGCATAAGACAATACAAAAATAGTATAAACAATTAGCTCAGGAAATGAATTTTATCCAGGCTTTTATGTTCATCTATCCATAAACTATGTCAGTAAAATATAATACTGAGCAATGACACAAATAGGAATAATTAATAACAAAATCAATTCAAATCAAACGGAATTAAAGGTAAATACATTTAAAAATACAAAACACAACAATTAGTATATTTTAGAAATGAAACTCTTACCGGTACATTTAAAAGTGTTATCATTCAGGTTTTGCGTTTTTGCAGCTTTTGAAAAAAGGCTAGATATTGGATGAAGTTCAGGGTCATCGGACTTTATTTCTATTAGGCGAGTGCATGTCTCCAATGAGTTAGTGCATAAGCGGATTTAGGGGGCCCTTGGGCCTCCCTCCCCCTTGGCTGCCGCAAAAAATAAAACAGCAAGAGCGTAGGGAAATGCTGAACGTATTAATTAACCCCGGTAATTAAAATTATACGGATGAAACAAGATTTAAATGTATGCAGTCAAATTTGGAAAAACGACGCATTCGTAACGGAACTATGGCTAAGTTTTGGCTCTCCCGCGATATCCCAGGCGGCAGCAGTGGCGCTGCGCACTACGACTCCGCTTCCGTCATCTTCTCCACTGTGCAATGAAGAAAATTTACTTCATTTTTGTAAAGAAAATGAAAACTGAGTGATGATGAAAAAACGTAAACTGCTGGTAAGATGTGAATTTTAATCGGAGCCTTAGTGAATCACTCAGAAACTCCTATTTCTCTCTTTGTCAAACCTTAACTTCATACGATTTCCAAAGCAATCCCGTCATTATTGCCAACACGAAAAACGGACTTGGTCTTTTGAGGGATTTGAAGACTATTTCAAATACAACAAATTTGTTAAGAACCGATTGCACAAAATATAAAACGTGTAATAAGCATTACAAAAAGAAGTAGGTTTCTCGCGCAAACGCTGTGGACCATAAACAAGTACATGTTGCTCTCTTAGTATCAGACTAGGAGTTAAATCGTACTGGTGTAGGGGTGAAGCACGCTCGCTTTATCCGCCAGGTCTTGAGTGCCAGTCTGTGGTACTTGCAGTTTTTCCTGTTTGACACGTTCTCCGTGTTTTTTTTTGTTGTTGCCTTTTTTCTTGGATAATAGTTCAGGCATCAAGGAAAATGCTTGATTTTTAGAAGGAAAAACAGAAAAATTTCCTGGGCGGTAGGGGGGCAAACCCCCCTCCCGACGTCCCCCCATTAGGTGGTTTGCGCAAATGTCTTAAAGCCGGAGAAAATGTTGTTCCCCCTTTGTGATATCCAAGATCCACCACTGCAGTGTAGCGATAATAACCAGTTACATGTACTCCGTTTCGACTGTTGAATGGACTTCGTGAGTCACTTGCATGTTGAAAATCATTTATTAGTTTAAGTTCCTTCTACGTTACATCGACCGCATTATTACGATTAACTGTTTCGGTGTAGTTAGTCATTTTTGCTCAATAGATGAGGTCATTCTCACGATGTGCTGTGGTTTTATTTTTTCCAATCAAAAGTGATAAATTTCAACTGGTTATGGGCCCAGGACGCTATTGCGACTTTACAGTTGAATTGAATGAAATCTGGACGATTTTTGTGTGCCACTAATTGGTTGATTTGTGACGTTGCGTCGTTGTTTTTGACTTGGAAAACGGACGACTGTTGAACGTGAAAAATCAAAGATGGCGGAAAAATCAGTGATTTCGGTAATTTCACCGTAGGTTGGTAAAAACTATACAACGTGGAAGGTTCAGTGTCAAATGGCACTGATGAAAAATGGCCTATGGAACAATATCGCGGGTAAGGAAGATTCTCCTTCGGGATATGATGCTTCAAAACTCGAGAAATACAATGTAAGAAGGGACAAAGCCCTTGCTACCATAGTTCTCTCAATGGACACTAGTTTGTTGTACATACTAGGAGACCCGGTGGATCCCTGTGACGTGTGGCAGAAATTGCAGAACCAGTTTCAAAGGAAAACTTGGATAAATAAGCTGCATTTACGTAAGAAACTATATTCAATGAAGTTAAATGCAGGTGATGACGTCAGTGCTCATATCAAATCCATGACTGAGCTTCTTAATGAACTTGCAGTAATTGGTGATACAGGAAACGATGAAGATCGTGTTGTGCATCTTCTTGCAAGTCTTTCCGATATGTATGCTGTGTTGTTTTACAGCATTGGAAGCTTGCGAGGAGGTGCCTAGGATGGAATTAGTGACTGAGCGTTTATTACACGAGGAGCGGAAACTTAGCGAACAGTCAGCCGGGGAAGCACTTGTCGCTCGGGAAAAGACTAGGTTAAACGAGGGTCCTCAGTGTTATGGATGTAAATTGTATGGTCACATAAAACGTAATTGTCCAAACAAAAATGGCAGTGATAGAAAATACAAAGCCGATACAGCCAACATAGCGACTAAGGACAGTGAGAGTGAGGTGTCTGTTGGCTTGCTGATCAATGCAATGCTTACTAATGCTAGGTCTACACGTGAATGGATCATAGACTCGGGAGCACCAACACACATGTGCAAGGACAAAGCAAAATATACCGAGTTTACGGAGCTTCAGGACAGTAGAGACGTAACGCTTGGGGATGGGCGTGTTTTAAAAGGAACCGGCCAAGGAGCGGTTAAACTCGAACTTGATTCCCTGAACGGGAATAGCACAAAATGTGTGTTAGAAAATGTTCTGTTTGTACCAAGCCTGTAATTCAGTTTCTTAAGCGTTTCACAAGCTACCAGCAAACTTGGCACCATAGAATTTACTAATACTGAATGTAACATTATGGATGATGTTGGTAAAGCAGTTGCAAAAGGCCGTAAAGTCAATGGCCTGTATTACTTAAATGTAAAGCCCGTGACTGAGTGTGTGTCAGTAGCAGAGACTAACTCACAGTTTGAGTTGTGACATCGTCGTTTTGGACATTCAGGTGGCCAAAGTTTGAAACAGTTGATACGCAGTAAGATGACAATTGGACTTGACTGTAAGTCGGATTGTAAACTGGGAGTTTGTGAGCCTTGTGTTCAAGGTAAACTGCACAGAGCCAGATCTCCAGAAGGTAAGGCCCATCGTAGCAATGTTTCTCTGGGACTCGTGCACACTGATGTTTCTGGGCCCGGTCTCCAATCTTTTACTCGAAACGGAACTCGAAATTAGGTTTGGCATTTCCTACTCTACTTTTGGGCGAACTCAAGATAAGTGTCTATTATTCTATGCTCGAGTACACAATAACTTACGAAGATAATTTATTGCCCTTAGTTCACAGTTTGTAAACTCAATATTAAAGCAATAAGTTCGAGTTTGAACTCGAAATTTCGAGTTTTACTCAAGTTTGTAGCACGAATATAAGGGTCTTCAAGGGCAAACTTGAACTAGAAACTCCTATGCATAAACTATAATGTATTCGAGCACAGTCTGATAACCAATTATCTTAAGTTAGCACAAAAGGAGCAGAGAAATTGCCAAAAATAGTTTCGAGTTCGTTTCGAGTACAAAGATTAGAGACCGGGCCCTGGTAAAGTGAGCACAGCTTCCCTCAGTGGCTTTGAATGCTTTCTATCATTTGTCGATGATTATTCCCGGTATACTTGGGTGTACTTTATCAAGCGTAAGGATCAGGTATTCGATACCTTTTTAGAATGGAAGGCTATGGCTTACTGGTCAGAAACTCAAAACTCTCAGATCTGACAGTGGAGGAGAGTACATTTCAAAGCAGTTTGAACAGTACCTCAGACGAGAGGGAATCAGACACCAAGTAACTGTTCCGAAGACACCAGAGCAAAACGGAGTTGCCAAAAGAATGAATCGCACCCTTGTCGAAACTGCACGCTCAATGCTTGCTGAATCGCTTTTACCCAGAAGTTTTTGGGCAGAGGAAGTCTCCACTGCTACCCATTTGCGAAACCTAAGTCCTACGAGGGCAGTAAAAGGTAAAACTCCATTTGCGGCTTTAATGGGGAGAAACCGAGCGTTGACACTCTACGTGTTTTTGGCTGCAGAGCATACGCACATATGCCTAAGGACGAACCTTCTAAGTTTGATTCAAAATCTAGAAAGACCATCTTTCTATGTTATGCACCTGGTAGTATGGCATATGGTGTATGTGATATAACTCGTGATCGAGTCATTCTTACTCGTGATGTTGTGTTTGATAAATACATATTCGGACTTGAGAAGGAGTATAAAAGGCCATCGGTACTGTCTGAGATTGGTAGTGAGAAATGTATCGATGTGGAACAGGCGGATGATAACCAGTCGGAATCGAATGAAACTCCTGATTATTCGGTAGAGTTACTTACGTCGAACCGCGAGAGACACAGTCCAGATAGGTACGGTGAATGGGTTTACACTGCTCAAAATAAGTCTCAACCTATTTCGGTGAGTGAAGCATTATCCGGCTCTAACAAGGTAAACTGGAGGTCTGCTATGGATAAGGAATTGGAATCACTTTGTGAACACAATGTGTGGACATTGGTTGAACCCCCATAAATCGCTCTGTTGTTGGGTGTAAATGTGAGTTTAAAGAGAAACTTGGGTCTGGCGGCTGTGTTCAGCGTTACAAGGCACGGCTAGTGGCACAGGGTTTCTCAAAATGTTTTGGTTAGGACTATGATGACACTGTTAGTCCTGTTGTAAGACCGGAGACTGTAGGAGCATTGATTGCTCTTGCATTAAAGCAAAATATGATGCTTCGTTAGATTGATGTGAACACTGCATTTCTAAATGGTGTGTTACATGAAGAGGTGTACATGACACAACCCGATGTGATTGGTTGAGAAAGGCAAGGAAAACATTGTCTGTAAGATCGACAAGAGTATTTATGGGTTGAAACAGTCACCTTGTTGTAGGAACATTGTTTTGGGTGAGCATTTGCACAACATTGGTTTTAAACGTTCAGATAACGATCCATGCATTTATATGTTGGATGGTGGTACTACTATAATAGCAGTTTATGTCGATGACATACATATTGCTGCAACTGATGATGAAGAAATGTCAGAGATTAAGCGAGCAATAAAGGCAAAATTCAAAGTAACTGACATCCTTGGGGGTTGTGATTGATCACCTATCAAATGATTGCGCGGTTAGTTTGTCACAATCAGCTTACACTACCAAAGTCCTGGACAACTTTTGTATGAGCGAGTGTAAGCCAGTCAGTACCCCTATGGAAATGGGTTTGAAACTTGAACCAAATGATGTTGCTACTTTTGATCATGGATTGAATTGTATATCAGTTTGCTGTTGGAAGTTTACTATATCTGAGCCAGTGGACAAGGCCAGATATAGCATTTGCAGTGAGTCGTGTTTCTCACTTCTGCTCGAAACCGACCGAACAGCACTGATTTGCTGTAAAGCGGATAATGCGATACTTGAAAGTATCGGTTAATTTCGGATTGCAATTTCCAAGTAGTGAGTTCTCGGACTGTGTTGGACATTCCGACTCAGACTGTGGAGGAGATGTCGTACGTAGATCGACATCTGGATATAATTGTTATGTGGCTGGATCAGTTGTCAGCTGGAGAAGCAAACATCAATCATGTGTTGCTCTGTCATCGGGTGAAGTGGAGTATGTTGCCTTGGGGATGGCTGCACAGGAAGCCATGTGACTTTCCAAACTTGTGCTCGAGTTGAATGGAATTCAAAAACCGATGACTATTTTTGAGGATACCCGGGCAGCCATATCCATGTGTCACAATCCAAAATTTCATGGTCGTGCCAAACACATTGAAATCAAACATCACTTTATCCGTGATCTGGTCAGCACTGGTTCTATTGACTTAAAGTATTGTTGCAGTGTACTAATGATAGTAGATATGTTGACCAAGCCATTGCCAAGAGAAGCATTCGAAAAACTCAGGGCCATGGCAGGAGTTAGTTAAACATTAGTTTGCTATTTGCTCAACGGTTAACATAAGCGAGGAGGAGTGTTAGCATTTATTAGTTAACGTCTAGTGGATACTTTATCATACCTGCATTGAGGACTTTGAGAAACTCTTTTATTGGTTATGTTTGAACTTAAACACAAACAACTGAGGAGGAGTGTTGGAAATCATTTATTAGTTTACATGGAAGTTCCTTCTACATGTAGGTTGCATCGACCGCATTATTACGATTAGTTGTTTCGTTGTAGTTAGTCTCTTTTGCTCAATAGATTAGGTCATTCTTACGATGTGTTGTGGTTTTATTTTTTCCAGTCAAAAAGTGATATATTTCAACACTGCATTCATCAGATCAACAAGACAAAAACTGCATTGCGTATTTTTTGTTTTAATGCAAATCGACAATTCTCGCCGTTTTTTCCGGACATTCGCTGAAATCCCGACTGGTGACGTTACTGTTTATATATCCTTTTAAAAATATACGAAATTTGTTGTACGGGGTTTGCCTCAGCGGCAGAGGGTCAGGTCCCAACTACGGAGCAACACGGTTTGCAGTGAAAAGGTAACTTTTAACTAATAGTGTTCCTTTAAGAGAAAATTTCGTTCGCGGTAGTGTGGCAAATGAGATGAAGTATTCACGTGACTGTAAATTGCTGTGGACAATTTTGGTTCACAAAATATATCTTCATTCTCAACAAGGATTTTAAAAATACATAGTTTGTGCATTATACTTTAGTAAATATTTAAAGAAATGCAACCTCTGGAAACTAAAGTAGTAGATTCCTACAAGCAGTCAATATTACATGTACATGCAAAAATACATCCATTATTCTATCCACAAATTTACTTCCTGCATTCATAAAATTACATCCACAAAGTTACTTACCCAGAAAGTACATCAACAGAACCTACATGCCCAAAATTACATGTGTACTTCCACAAAAAGTCAAATCAAATCCACAAAATTACATCTGCAATTCACCAAAAACTACGTTAGCAAAAATTACATCTATAAAATCTAACTTTTCCCGTCAAATACGTTACATGACATCATTGACAAGTAAAACTTTCTATGCTGATTTTTTTACAAAAACAAGAAAAAGCACGAGGCATAACTAAGCAGCTTTTACTACTTTCAGTACCGGACTAACCGTTACGTGACTCTTTATAGTGACTTTGTGTTAAGACAGCAGTCGGTCTGCACTATCCGGTCTATATATTGGCTCTACATACAGTGTACACTGTATTGCGTATCAAAATCACAAAAGACAATTTGGCGACTTTTTAGCCGTCACGTACATGTATCATTTTCTTGACTCTGTGCAAATGTACTACTAGTCTGTTGGAATTAGTGCTGTAAGGAGAATGTCAACATTTCATGTTACTTTAAGATCTGAATTAATGACTTTTTGCAATTTTTCTTTAACCAATTGGGTACCATATTAATGTTGACGCCAAAGTTTGCATATAAACACAGTTCTGCAGAGACGCCTAGGCGTTTGTAAGCGGGGTAATAGACACCGACTGAAATGTTATGCTACGTCAAATTAAACAAGTTTCCTTGTATAAAATATTTCCAAGTCCTAATTGGCAACACGTTTTTAGATTTATTGACAAATAGAAACTATTCATTAACAAAGGCCAAAGTGATTTTTGTAAGACAACCCTATATTCCTTACCAACAAACTTTTAAACCATAGTATCTTTGGGAGTTTCCAAAACATACTAGTAAGGCTTGAAATTAACGCCAGAAGACTTATACTCCAGTGTCTCCGAGTTTGCTTTGGTTTGTCGTGACAGAAATGGTAGAAGGTTCGGATTGGTCGTTGTATTTGCCCACGATCCTTATCGCCAAAATGACGCCTACAGCGTCTGCACAAGCCACAACAGCAGCGGCGCTAACTCCTGGTAGGTATCCCTCAATAGGTACGCCATTTTCATCAGTTTCGTTTTTCTCTCTTTCCTCGCTTTTCTTGGGGTCTTTTATCAACTTTACATTTGACGACCACCCCATGATGTTTTTAACCACACAGGTGTAATTCCCACCAATAAATTTATCTACCGGTATACTCGAGAGTCCGACTGTTTTAGATTCTGTAATATTCTGTCGAATAGAACAATTCACATCATTTCCTCCAGCGTCTTGGAGCACCATAACTGGAGACGGATCTCCGTAAGATGTGCATTGGATTAGTACCCCAATGTCGTCATACATGACTTCAATTACCGGATAACTTGGCTTGCGACAAGTAAAAATGGGAGACACAAACGATTCTATGGTTGGTTGAGTTTTAGTGGGAGAATTACATGTAGGGGTGTCATACTTGTTGTTTGGACCTTTGAGAAGTAGGCTCAACTGATAGACCCATGCCTGCAATGGATACATGAAGCAGTTGCAGTGAAGTGGGTTGTTCGACACAAAGAGATTACGTAAGCGTTTTCCTCGGCTGATCAACTTCCGCAATATATCGTGTGGCACAACTTTAATACTGTTATTGCGAACAGACAAAGTATTCAATTCCGTCAGGTGTTTCACGGCCCCTTCCTCAATTTCTGTAATGCCACAGTTATCCAGTTCAAGGAATTCCAACGATGCAAGGTAACTAAACATATTGCGACTTATTATTCGGAGTCTATTTCCAGAAAGATCAAGTTCCCACAGAGAAGTCATATTGTCAAAGGCATCTTTATCTATACAGTCAATGTTTGCATACGACATGTTTAAGGTCTGAAGATCGAGCATTCCTGAAAGCATCTTGCTCTTTACAGAACCAAAATTGTTACCACTTAGGGTCAGATGCAAAACCTTGGTCATTTTGGCAGTGGCAAAATTTTTAATATTATTATCGTCCATATGAATTTCCATAACGTCTCGTGGCAAGGTGATGGCACTCACACGAATCATTCCATTTCCTTCTAAATGTAACCGTTTAAGTGACGTTAACTTATCAAAAGCACTTTCTTCAATCGAAATAATCTTGTTGAGTGCAAGATTTAATTTTATCAAAGATTCAAGTCCTTCAAGCGTGTGAGCAGATATGTGTTTTATGAGGTTTTTAGCAAGATCTAGGAATTTCAGCCGACGACAAAGTTTAAATGGTTGATCATTCAAATCAGATATATTGCTCCCCGATAGATCCAACTCAACAACGTCTCCAAAATTACCAATAAATGTGTGCGAAACGGAAAGCTGCCCAAAATCTCCCTGCAGCTCGAATGCTTTAATGTTTGTGAGAAGTGACGCGTTTAACGTAACGTTGATATTAGTGACGGATATACGTATTGCGGTAAACTTAAACGGAGAGACTATTTGCATCTCGCCAACTGGATTTCCTCTCATTTCCAACAACATTGGACTTTTGGGACCATCAAAATCGCAAGAGGTTATTGCTGAAATTTTATTCCCTCTGAGGTGAAGAAATCGCAAACTTGCTAAATCATCAAAAGGTCGATCTCCAAGGGAATGTATGTCGTTGAAGCTTAGAATCAAGGTGTCCAATTTAATTAGACCACGAAACATTCCACGCGTCAAAATTGTAATTCGGTTATTTCCCAGAAATAACTCTCGAAGATTTCTCATGTGAAAAAACGACTTTTCTTCTATTTTCGCTATCCTGTTCCCTGTTAGGTACAGAGTTTTAATTGATTGCAGACATGAAAACGTGTTTTTATTAACCAGTGGAAGCCAGTTTCCTGACAGCACAAGCTTTTCAACTAAGGAATAGGAACAAAGTGATCCATTTTCAATTTTTGAAATATTGTTGAAAGACATGTCAATAGAGATACCGTAATTCGAAAGAACATATGAGTCTTCAACTACCTGTAAAAGATTATGCCGTAAATCTACAAATTGTAACGCAGGTAGCACTAATTGATCAACCTCGCTAACTGAATTGTTTCTCAACATTAGCAACCTCAAATTTTCCAGTCCTTTAAATACATTGTTGTCCACCCTGGCCAAGTTGTTGTTCTGGAGTGCAAGACGTGTTAACTTTTTCAGCCCGTCAAATGTTCCATTTCCGATCCTAGAAACATTGTTGTCTGCGATGCGCAATACTTCAAGATTGCTCAAGCTATGTCCAAAGGAATTAACATCCAACGAAGTGACAGAGTTATCAGTTAAAAGCAATACTCTTAAGGACGGCGTTTCTTTAAAAATGTTGTGGAAAAGAAATGACAAACGATTACCGGTGAGATCCAGAGTTAGTAAGTTGAACAAACCACTTAACGTTTGGCTTGTCAACGTGTGTATTTCATTATAGCTAAAATCCAATTTTTCGAGTTTGGTTAAAGACGAAAGAAGTCTGTCTGAGACATTAGACACGCGGTTGTGTCCCAGGTAAAGGTACTGCACTTGAGATAAATGAGTCAGCGCGTTTCGCTCAATCTTGCGGATGCCACATCTCCGGAAGTTCACAGTAGAGGTGTCGTTGAAATGTAACGTTTTCTCCTTGGACAACACTTTGTTTTTCCATTGCAAGCAGATAGCGCAAGAGAAATTCCACCAACTTGAACTGCAGAGCGCCAACAAAATTAATACACGTCCACTTGCCGCAGCCATTGTAAGTAAACTGAGGCGTGCCAACTACTAATGTATATCAGCGTTTTGGTTAGGCAGCGCCACCTTTCGGTTAGTAATCTATTGGCTGTTACAGCAGTAATGGTTATCGACTAAGTAGTGGAAAGAGATCATGTTATTCATGTTTTTGAACCACAATATAACCAAGCTGACGCCGGAATTCTACTTTATTATCTCATAGTTAATCAGTCATTTTGTTGTTTCACATCCAGACTGTTATCATTCGTTGCAAATAATTCAGTTCACTGAAATGCCCAAGGGTTACTATTTGATTATATTGCTCTTAGTTGCAATTCAAGTCGTCAGAAAGCAAAAATGACATATTCGATCGTGGGCACATGCATTATAATGCTTCATTTTTGTTGACATCCTGTCACGATGCATGTTGTCGGCGACTGTAGCTTGTCCAGGCAGAACTTTTTGCAAAGCGAACATTTGATGCAAGGCACTGAATGTATCAACCGTGTACTTGTTATTCAAAGTTTGTGAATAGGGTTCTTTCAGCGTGCTGCGGGTAGCTGCAGCGCAAAGCGTTTTTGGGTAAAGCAAAAATTCCGTAGATCATGTTAAATGTATGGAGGTTGCAAGCTATTGTTTAACTTGCGAGATCCATTCAACGGGACTACGTGTGTGCATGTAGCATGGCTGTCACTTATTGGACGGTACATGTACCATTGTTTTCCTTTCCTGGGTCTTAGTTGGATATAACAAAAAAGTCGCACTGATATCGTACTCGGTCGCAAATCAGCCGGTTACCGATAAATGGTAACCGTTATCTTTATTGTGGTGAAAAAATAAAGAATGGATACGTCTATCAACCGACGAGTTTGCGACCAATTTCCCGGAAAATGCAACACTCCTCAGCGAACACGGGTATCTCGGACAAAAGTTTGTCCAGCAAGTTAGTCATCTCGGGGTTGCATACCCAACCATGCCTGCTTTTACCCGCTCAAGGGCATGCTTCTTCGCTCGCTCACTTACATTTTGTGTACAAGTGGTTCTCCTGCACATTATTCCAATTCTGTCGACACCACTTTCTCATTCTGCGCCGTGTGGTCTTAGGCATGTATAATATAATTCTAATGCAAAATGTTCTTGAGCGTCCGTTCTTTCTATTCGTTATCCACGAAAGTTTTAAGAGTCACTGCATGAGAAAGTGAGGCAGATGAGGGGGCATAACGTGTCACAAATTTTTTGACGTATAATTTTATTGGCTCTTAGGTGGAACGGTCAACACCAAATAAACAGTCTCATTTAATTGCGTCACAGAAAAAATGTCCCCCTAGGAATTTTGGCTCGTCTCTGCCTTCGGAAACCACAAGTTAACTGTAGCTTTTACTACCGAAGATCGGCTGGGAGCGATATAGTTGCCCTATGTTACGATTTGTGTTCGCTACACATCTTGTCATTCGCAACACATGGCGCACCATTCAGTCGCAAAAAGAAATCTATGAGTGAACAACGAATATGTTTTTCAATAACACAGGGTTTCAGGCCAACATTTAGTGGTTTAACTAAGAATTCAACTTCTGAAAATCCTACATTTTTGACAAACTGTTCAATGCATGGAGAAGTTGTAGTCACGATTGCTTCATCTTTTTTTCACCACCTCAAATGGACTTCCAAAAAAAAAAACGTGCAACACATTGCATACACTAATTTAATGTCTATCACATTTACTTGCTCAAGTAGATATCTGAATTTTATGGATTTATGAAAATAAGAAAGAGAAATAAATATCTCTCTGCCTGTTGTATGTAGAGATGTATCAATTGCTTGGCTCCAGCATATCTCAGCAGTAAATTCAATAGCAGCCAGGCTGTATATTCTACACGTTCTTCTGTTGCTGGCAATGTTTATTCTAAAAAATTAAAACCGAGACGGGCAAGAGACCTTTTATCTATGCAGCTGCTATAATATGGAATTCTTTAAGCCCAGAAATTAAACGGTCCAATTCAATTACTACCTTTAAAGTAAATATTAAAAAGTGGCTGTAATTTACTTGACCTTTTATACCCTGCCTGTCTTAATCGTGTCATTTTTCAGTGTCGTAAATACTCTCACTGTCTAGAATCATCTCTTAATTTATTTCATCTGTCTTAGTTAAATTTTTACCATTATTTGTCATTTAGTTATTTTCTTAATTCTTAACCTGTTTTTATTGTATCTTTGTTTCGTATATTTCATTGTTGTTTTATAACTTCATTGTATTATATTACTGATTTTCTTGTTGAGGGCCCTCTTGGAAAGCAGTGCTATCACTGAAGAGGCCACCCTCATTTTAAATATCACAATAATAAATAAATAAATAAGTAAATAAATAAATAAAAATTTGATCAGATATAAAGCACTGCCAGATGTGATATTTCTAAACGGGATGCTTATTGTTGTGACCTTCTTAGGCGATGACGTCTTATTTAGCTATTTCCGAGTGCAGTGTATTTCGGAGAAAAGGTAAACCTGCCCCCTTCGATCCATATAGTAAACGTTTGAGAGAGGACCTTGGACTGAATATTTTGCAATAATGCATGCATATGCCACAGATGACCTTTTAAAAAATCTGTAATAGATACATAGTGAGCCACACTGTGCACATTTAAGGAATCGTGTTTCGACCAAACACAAAGGCTGAATTGCAATGAAGGACTCGTCACCTTGTAAGCACCTTTTCAAGTTTTTTAATAACTAACAGACTGATTCCATTCAAGGCCAAGTGATGTCACACTCTTGACGCCAAGATCAAGTGCTACGACACGTTTATGCTTTTTGCTTAGACCGTGACTCATTCCATCAAGGGATTATTGGATACATGTACAAGTGACCCAAGTTTGCTGTGACCATTATCAGTGTTCATCAATTGTCCATTTTGTGAATATTGACCACCCCTTACTTCAGTCGTTTGTGGCTCACATATGCCTGTAGGATTTTGTGCATGTGGGTCGAGTTCTGCAAGGCTTCAAAACAGACGAAGCTCGCTTAGTGGGAAATCAAATTCATTATCCGATTCTGCAAGTACTTGAGTGTGGTTCCCATATTCACTTTTCTCTCTGCCTGCATAATAATTGTACAGTTCTCACTCAAAATCATCTCCTTCTTCTGATCTGTTGTCTTCTGCCATTAAAACTGATTGTCCTGATTGTCCTGTGACGAAACAACTTCCACCGTTTGGCGGGAAACTTCAAAATAAGTAATTATCTTTTTCAAAAAAAAGCGCACCTGTTTGGCAAAAAAGTGCGTATTAATTTAGATTTTATTGTATTCATTTCATACAAGCTAGATGAAGGCTCCAAAAGTAAGAGAATGATTGTTGGGATCTCTTTAAAACTATTATGCCAAGACCGATATTTTTCAATTTTATTCGAAATGACCAGTTCTCGCCGTTGTGTGTAAACCATTTCAGGTACTAAAAGACTGACTACGTCAGAAAAAACGTCAAACCCGCAAATATGGTCAAAGCCGATAATATATGAAACTGACATCGGACTCTGATTTGACAAAACCTATGTGGATAATAAGCAGAATTGTGGGCACGAGCTGGCACAATAACATCTATTGAAGAAGGGCATAAAACGGAATTTCTTCTGACCAATCATCCTATCGTGTGCTGGGGCACTTCCCTCATGGAAGAAGTTCGGGGCACATAACTCTTAGATTTAATTTGACTGCATCGGTAACGTTAAAGAGGTACAGCGACCAACTAATGCCTTGTGCACTTCCAGTGTAACACCCTCGCAGGCGTTGGAGCAACTGTTATTTATTTATTTATTTATTTATTATAGTGACATAAGTTACCAGTAAATACAATATCAAAGGCAGATTATTCACCACACCCCCCAGCCTCAATGGGCTTACTCAGTCACCTAATAATAATTAAATCATTACATAACAAATTGCACAAGCTCAAATATGACCACTTCAGACTAGTTTATAAACAAACAATTACTTCTAACCTGCAAAGCGTCTTGAATGAATTTCGCTAGACCTTTCAAGTTATTTTGGAATATTTGAGGTAGGGCTGAACGCCGTAAAAAACATGGTCGAATGTGAGTATATTTTTCACAATCAAAAATGAAATGAACTTCATCTTCAATTCCTTTTTTACAAATACGACAAATCCGTGCATTCACAGGGATTCCGAAGTACCGCCCCACCTCAACCTCTAATGGTAGAATACCTGCTCTCAATCGAGCTATGACGGACCTCTGAGACACCGGCAGACGCAAATACTCTTCTACACAATAGTCATTCTTAATAGATCTATATAAGTACAGTTTTGGTTTCTCAGTGATTATTTTTAACCAATTTAACTCTTCTAACTGGAACCTGAATGTTCTGAAGTTTTCGAGAGACACAACTTGTTTGTTCCTGAAATTTTCTAAAAAGTCGCACTTCTCCATAATTTTAAATATTGAACTTGACCAGTTGCAGTTCCGATGTTTAAGGTCCCATAAAAAGACTTTTTTTGCAATTCTGCTTTCATCCATTAGAACTAAACGATTCCAGAGCCGTAGCATATTTTCCTGTTGTTTGTAGTGTGAATTTGGCCAACCCGAGTCGCCATAAAGTACTGCATTGGCAGCATACTTGTGGACCCCTAAAAATATACGTAGAGCTCTCGTTCTGATCATTTCACATTTGGAGTATTGAGAGTATCCCCAAATTCCAGATCCATATTCTAGAATTGAAGCTACGGACATTTCAAAACATTTACTGTAACTGTTGAAACCCATGTTACCAATATGTTTGTACTTGCTTACCAGAGCTCCCAACGCTCTGAACGCGGAGTCTGCCAGTACATGTACATCAGCTGTCAAACTGAAATCCATAAACTCATTCAGAGTTACACCCAAGTACATTTACTTATAACATTCTTTTAAATTCACAATGCGATCGCTCAAAATGAATTCAAAACTCGTTCTTACATGTCCCCTCTTGCGAAAATGAACCACATCAGTCTTGGAAAAGTTTACAGACATTTGCCAACTTGCACACCAATTACTCAATACGTTCAGTAAATCCTGTAAATAGGCTTCATTTCCAGAAAAAATCACAATGTCATCTGCATACAACAGACATGATAAATTACATCCATCAAAATTGATACCTTTGCTACAACTGTTCAAATCATTAATCAAATCATTTATGAAAATTGAAAACAATGTAGGCGACAACTGTTAATAACACTACGAAGACGTCTGGGCAACCAGAGCTGAGAGGCTTGATGTATCAGCAAGTGAGCCCCTGATGGTTAATTTATTTGTCGCTTGAGGCGCTAATCGTACCGTGCGATGCAGGAGACATAGCCAGGAGGCAGGACCGGTTTTGGGAAGAAAGGAATCACCAAAATAAAATCTTCATCTTTCCCCAAAGAAATATGTTTTACAATTGGAAAACCATGGGAATTCCTCTCAAGTGAAGCTAGAAATAGAAATACAACATGTCGCGGTGTTCTCACGCGGATGTGTCGGTGCAGGCTTTTACGAGCGGTGCAAATATTGTACCTTTCAGTGAACACTGGCTCGAATTAACCACTTTTTATCTCGACCGCACATTATCAGGTCTACTCGAACAAAACATCCGACGTATTTCTGGTCGATGCTCCAGCCAGTGCTGCGAAGCGTAGACTTGTGATGAAGTTGTGAGACACCCCAAAACCTCTAAAGCGAGCTCTCTATTGACTTTCGCTATAACTACTGATTCTCTTCACTGCTACTCAGCTGTAACTATATTGTAATTCACTCAAGTACATGTACATGTACGTGACCTATGCGTGAGAATTTATGGTAACTTAAAGAATTATGGAACTTTGCACATTCTAGAACTTTCCCGAATAGAGACGGTCTTTCTGAATACCTGTATTTGCCACTACATGTAGAATGCTCTAGGGTATTAATCACAGTCTAGAATCTTCTACGATGCTACCTACTGTACTATTGTAAACAAAGTGTATCATCACTGTCCTGACTCAATAGGTCATGTAAATCAAGGTCTAACTGCTAGAATACAAAGAGAACACTACAATAAAATACATGTAACTATATTCCTGTCACAAGGCAAACAATACAACAATATTGCAAAATGAAAAATTGGACAAATACGGTATGGCACCTGAGGCGTGACAATTTGGAGCTGAACTAGTAGAAATTATAATAAAACGATAAAGAAATTAATTCCCATTCCGTAGGATTTTTGTACGGCACAAAATTTACCAACAATCACAAAAACAAAAACGAAACGTGCTTTAGCGAATTAACAGAAATTGGCCACATCTGGGGTGATTAAATATGTGAGACATTTCAACCCTTTCCAAGTTGAGAATAGTGTCATAAATTCTCATGATGATCAAGTGAAAGTGAGTCATATCCTGTTTTTTCATTGAACTCTGGCAAAAGGAAGAGTTGTTACATAGTAGTTCCTTTGAGTAGTGACCTCAGCATATCAATGTTATTGTTTCAGTGCATCTGGTTGTCTGGTAAACAAGTCACTTTCCATATACATGTATGGCATGCCAGGACGAGAATGTGGAATTCCATTCATAAAAGTTTACTATTTGTGTTGACGTCACAGGAACTGACTCAATTACACCCAAAACCCACACATATTTTGAGTTGCTATACTGTATATACTGTAGTTAGAGCCAATAAACTTTGTGTGTTCTTATAGCCTTCAATCGATGTAGTCATTTTTTTATCTCCATCTAAGAAGCAACGAACCAGTTAGACTCCACAGCAGTCTACAACCTCATCAAATACCCCACAAATAGCTTGGAAAATACCAACAAATCTTACACAGTGAGCCATGTTCTGCTGTTAAAAAAGTCACACCATTCCGCTGTCACATCTGCACTTAATTGCAACGCAGTGACTTTCGATTTTATTTCACATTACCTGGTATGTTACGACACGACAATTTATGTGTAATTTTTTGACATTACATGGACAAATCACAAAGTAGCACAAAGTAGAAATCCATACGCCTTACATTTTACCGTCTGCAAAACACTAAAACTACCAAACTGCCGGCAACCAAATAATGCCGGAATTTCGTGAAGGTGACAATTTAATGATGGACAAATCGGTTGTCACAACTCTCAGTCGGAAGGACATGCAAACAATTCTTAAACGATGAATTCCATACCCACGTTCATTCAAACAGAGACTAACCCCAACTAAAGAAACGCGGTGAAACTGTCTAGCTGTGCTCTCTCAATGTCAATTCAGTACTCACGCGCGGGAAGCCATGCTGACAGTTATTTATAAACATTTCTTAAGTTTTAGTATTACAACTTCAAACACCTATCAATAGATTCCAACTTAAATATTTTTACTAAAGGTGGATGCAATTTACAATTTTTAAGTTTCAAACAAAAATATGAGCTAAAAGTAACTGTGTTTTACCTTGCGCGAGCGTTTTTGTATAAAAGTGGCGTCGTGTGAGTGAAAGTTTTAGACACATCGAGTTTCCGGCAAAAATTATCTTTTTTACGGTTCATGTGAGAAAACAAAGCCTTAGGATTTTGACAAAATCAACGAGTGATTTGGAACATGCCATCAACCTGAAATTAGTGTAGGATTCTCGATATCTTTGTTTGGATTGAAATTGGTTGTATTAAATCGACTCTAGTGCCATGTAACTAATCCGCTGCAAAAACAACCTAAAATGAGCGCTGTCCGAAGTAGTGACACTTTTATGTGAAGTTCTGATGCTAAGAGTAATTGCAGGTCAACTGAAATTTAGTTGTTGCGAAACAGTCTCTCTGGAGCTCTGAACATGGAAACTGTTCAATAACGCTAGGACCTCGATAGAACTTCGCTAGAAGGCAAGACATCGCGAGATTATGCGAGATATCGCCATGCATTTTCGTGAGAACACGTGAACTTAGATTTTTCTAACAGAGAGACAGCTTAAGCTACCCAGATATTGCCGGTCTTTCAATGTTGTGGCTTTCCAGAAATCGTAAATGTAATTATTAAAGGATCTACAGTGTATGATGCTGCTTTCTACTACCGTTTGAAGTATCACGCGAACTGCAACATGTGTTCACTTCAGATCTTATCCGTTATCCTCAAAACTGAAAAGTTGAAATGCTGTACTAACGCAAAACTTTAACTCGAATAACGAACCTTCCAGGAGCTATATAGAACATGTTCATTGTAACCGAGGTTTTCTGTAACCGAATAAATAATAAAGAGAAAATAAAAACCTTAGAACCCTTTATCCTATACGCGTTGAATCAGTCGAATGCAATACGGCCATGTAATATTCTTTTTCCTATTCACCTGACGCACTCTTTCAACAGTGACCTCTGACATGGAAAGTTCAAGAGCTAGGCCAATGTCGACTCGACGTTGATGGCCGGTTTTCTGGAATATTTTGCAATCGTGTGGCCCTAGGCATTGTCAAGCGCAGGGTCATCTGCTAGCGACTCTGGAAGCCGTCTCATCGTACATGCACTGTCGCTGCCTAACTTTTGAGCGAAACGTAAATTTAACCACAAAATTATCATTTGGCATGTCAGACAGTTTAACAAGTATTCTGAAATACACTACTGTTGTCGAAAATGCAAAAAAATAATGAATGTAATTATCAAACCCTTAGATATCAGCGTACATGTATGCTGACATTCTTAGAGGAAAAGTTTGGGCAACTTAATCGATTCGCTTTACCGCCGTTATAATAAAAAAACAGTCCAGCTTCACCTATCATTTTGTGAGGGTTAACACTCGCAAAAATAGCCCAATATAAACATGGTTGAAAACTGCGGACAGGGATAGGATATTTAAACTTTCACTTAGGAAGCTTTTTAAAGAGTTCCAACCATGCACGTTCTTAGTTCTTAAGGTACCATTCACCTAATATGAAATGAATACCATAAAATCTAACTAAATAAGATTTTTTGCCAAATTGTGGCTATTTCTTCATTTTGTAAAAATAGTTCCGAATTTCCTGCCAGATTATGTAACGGGCAGAATACATGTAAGTTGGTTGCATTGACGGTTTAGAGCAGATCAGACGACGAGGACGATTTTGAGCGCGAACTGGACAGTTAGTATGCACACGGAGAAGAGAGAGTATGCAGGCATCACTGAAGTACTTTAAGAATCAGAGAATGCATCCGATCTCCCACTTATCGAACTTTCCACTGCTTTGAAGCCGTTTGAACTTGACCCACTTGCATTGGAAACGCTGCAGACATAGGGTAGCACCAACCCACTGAACCAAGGGATGGTCAATTTTCACAAACTAAACACTGACTAAGATCAGTGAACCCGGTTCACTCGTATACACCATTGTCATGATGGAAACGTGCTCACATTTTACACACAATGCATAAGCGTACATGTCCGTGTCGTAGCACTCAATCTGGGCCTGGCATCACTCACCCTAGAATGAAAGCAGTTTGTTCGTTAAAACACCTTCTCATTTGAAATG
The DNA here is from genome assembly GCA_002633005.1 of Phoronis australis. Classification (NCBI taxonomy): domain Eukaryota; kingdom Metazoa; phylum Phoronida; family Phoronidae; genus Phoronis; species Phoronis australis. The sequence goes on from NMRA01000253.1 coordinate 333,399, forward strand.
AGCTTTTCTCAAATAAATGAGCTTCGAAAAAAGGACTTAAATTGAATACTTAATAAGGTATTTCCCAGACAATGCCACACTTGCAAATTCATTAATCGGTCTATCCTATATATATATATATATATATATAGGGTATACCACTAGCGTCATTCGCTTGAGTGGTCTATCCTATATATATATAGGATAGACCACTCAAACGAATGACGTCAATGGTATATCCTATATATATATAGGATAGACCACTCCAACGAATGAAGTCGGTGGTCTACCCTATATATATATAGGATAGACCACTCAAACGAATGACGCTAGTGGTATACCCTATATATATACAGGATAGACCGTTTAATGAATATGCAAGTGTGGCATTGTCCGGGCAATACCTTATTAAGTATTCAATTTAAGTCCTTTTTTCGATGCTCATTTATTTGAGAAAAGCTCATTTCAAATGAGAAGGTGTTTTAATGATAAAATTTGCAAATACACTTACGTGTACAAGTTCCGTCATCGTAACGCCGTTTTTGTGTTTGGTCGAAACACTATTCCTTGAAATGTGCCGAATAAAGTGTGGCTTCCGACTGAATTGCATATTGTAGATTTTAAATTTGTCGGATAATAGCACTTGTGCTAACGTTTCATTGTTAAATCTCACCAACTTTTAAATAAAGATTGTTACTACTACTGCTGCTGCTGCTGCTGCTGCTGCTGCTGCTGCTGCTGCTGCTGCTGCTGCTGCTGCTACTACTGCTACTACTACTACTACTGCTACTACTGCTACTACTACTACTACTGCTACTACTACTACATGTAACTAGAAAGATTGTTGTCACGGCGTGACAATAACGGACTCTTCGCGTGCGTATTACTGGAATAATTATGGGAAGTTACTGACAGCAACCCGTTTACCAATATTTAAAGGAATTCTTTAAAATTGTAGGAGAAATTACATATTAATATTTTGATGACCTTTCCACTAATTGACCTCTTCCGCTGCATTATGAGCCCCGATGATGGAGTAATTGTTATCTCGATTAAAAGTGTGGTTAATACTAATAATCACAGATGTTTTACTTGAAGCACTTCAGAATACAAGATGAATGAAGTGGTCAAACTTTCAGAAGAAAAATGCACCTAATGACCCCATGGGTGCACCAAATGACCTAAAAATTTAGAATTCAAACTCAATCACACTCAGTAAACAGAGACGTAATTCTGAAGTCTCTAGCTCAAAGTCTTAGTTAGCACCCAATGACTTTTGACCTATTTTTCTGATTGGTTAGGCCTGTTGCGAACTAATGTAGGGAATTCAGTTGGCATGTTGACTTAAACCAGTGCGCTGAAATTGAAATGAATTCTTTGAAAAACGTAGGAGATATAACATTTTGAACGTTACATGACCTTTGCACTAATTGACCTTATCCGGTGCATTTTAAGCATCTTTAGGAAAATTATTGCAAAGCCCATGGAAAATGTGTTTAACGCTGAGAACCACAGTTGTCTAACGGTTGACACATCAGAATACTTGCTGATTGAAAAGGTCAAATTTTCAGAAGTAAAATGCACCTAATGACCCCATGTTTGCACTAAATGACCGGAAACTGTGTATTCCGATTTGATTTACCAGTGGCAATCAGACCTGTCAATTTAAAGTGCCTAGCTCAAAATTTTAGTTTGCACCTAATGACCTTTGACCTATTTCACCTGATTGGATGACCCGATTACTTAGAAAAGTAACTTTTTTAATTGTCATGTTGACTTATACCTGTGCACCGAATTTGAAAAAGATAGCTTTAAAACTAAAGGAAGAGTAGCATTTTGAAAATTATACAACCTTTGCACCAACGACCTCTTCCTGTGCATTATGGAATATGATTTTATAACCGATCAACATTTATATACTGTAAAAAGTTATGTGCTGAATTTAAAGACCGTTCCTGCACCCAATTTGGAGTTATTAAGCCTCAAAGTTGGTCGGAAGAAGGATAAGAAGAGTAAGAAGAATAAGAAGAATAAGAATGAAATTGAAAAAAACCCAGAAACAACAGTACTCTGCGCTTACATGCGCAGAGTAATTATTGTCACGGCGTGACAATAACAGACTCTGCGCGTGCGTATTACTGGAATTATTATAGGAAGTTACTGACAGCAACCCGTTTACCAATATGAAAAGGAATTCTTTAAAATTGTAGGAGAAATTACATATTAATTTTTTGATGACCTTTCCACTAATTGACCTCTTCCGGTGCATTATGAGCCCCGATGAGGGAGTAATTGTTAACTTGATTAAAAGTGTGGTTAATTCTAATAATCACAGATGTTTTACTTTAAGCACCTCAGAATACAAGATGAATGAAGTGGTCAAACTTTCAGAAGAAAAATGCACCTAATGACCCCATGGGTGCATTAAATGACCTGAAAAATTAGAATTCAAACTCAATCGCACTTAGTAAAGAGATACGTAATTCTGAAGTCTCTAGCTCAAAATTTTACTTTGCACTCAATCACCTTTGACTTATTTTTTCTGATTGGTTAGGCCTATTGCAAAGTAAAGTAGGGTATTCAATTGGCATGTTGACTTACACCAGTGTGTTGAAATTGAAAAGAATTCCTTGAAAAACGTAAGACATATAACATTTTGAAGGTTACATGACCTTTGCACTAATCTACCTTATCCGGTGCATTCTAAGCATCTTAAGAGAATTATTGCAAAGCCCATGGAAAATGTGTTTAACGCTGAGAATCACAGTTGTTTAACGGTTGACACATCAGAAAACTTGCTGATTGAAAAGGTCAAATTTTCAGAAGAAAAATGCACCTAATGACCCCATGTTTGCACTAAATGACCAGAAACTGTGGATTCCAATTTGATTTTCCTGTGGCAATCAGACCTGTCAATTTGAAGTGTCTAGCTCTAAATTTTAGTTTGCACCTAATGATCTTTGACCTATTTCACCTGATTGGATGACCCGATTACTTAGAAAAGTATTTTTTTAAATTGTCATGTGGACTTATACCTGTGCACCAAATTTGAAAAAGATAGCTTTAAAACTGAACGAGGAGTAGCAGTTTGAAAATTATATGACCTTTGCACCAAACGACTTCTTCCGGTGCAATATGGAATATGATTATATAAACAACCAAAATTTATATACTGACAAAAGTCATATGCTGAATTTATACACTGTACCTGCACCCAATTTAGAGTTACTAAGCCTCAAATTTGGTCGGAAGAAGAATAAGAAGAACTAGAAAGATTATTGTCACGGCGTGACAATAACGGACTTTGCGCGTGCGTATTACTGGAATTATTATGGGAGTTACTGACAGCAACCCGTTTACCAATATGATAAGGAATTCTTTAAACTTGTAGGGAAATTACATATTAATTTTTTGATGACCTTTCCACTAATTGACCTCTTCCGATGCATTATGAGCCCCGATGATGGAGTAATTGTTAACTCGATTAAAAGTGTGGTTAATGCTAATAATCACAGATGTTTTACTTTAAGCACTTCAGAATACAAGATGAATGAAGTGGTCAATCTTTCAGAAAAAATGCACCTAATGACCCCATGGGTGCACCAAATGACCTGAAAATTTAGAACTCATACTCAATCGCACTTAGTAAACAGTTACGTACTTCTGAAGTCTCTAGCTCAAAATTTTAGTTTGCACTCAATGACCTTTGACCTATTTTTTCTGATTGGTTAGGCCTCTTGCGAAGTAAAGTAGGGTATTTAATTGGCATGCTGACATTGAAAAGAATTCCTTGAAAAGCGTAAGAGATATAACATTTTAAACGTTACATGACCTTTGCACTAATTTACCTTATCCGGTGCATTTTAAGCATCTTTAAGAGAATTATTGCGAAGCCCATGGAAAATGTGTTTAACGCTGAGAATCACAGTTGTCTAACGGTTGACACATCAGAATACTTGCTGATTGAAAATGTGTTTAACGCTGAGAATCACAGTTGTCTAACGGTTGACACATCAGAATACTTGCTGATTGAAAAGGTCAAATTTTCAGAAGAAAACTGCACCTAATGACCCCATGTTTGCACTAAATGACGTGAAACTTTGGATTCCCATTTGATTTACCTGTGGCAATCAGACCCCCCTTGGCTGCCGCAAAAAATAAAACAGCTAGAGCGTAGGGAAATGTTGAGTTTATTAATTAACCCCTGTAATTAAAATTATACGGATGAAACAAGATTTAAATTGTGCAGTTTTAGTGTTTGGGGGGAGCTCAGATTCAATTTCATGAGTCAAATTAGTAACGGAACTATGGCTAAGTATAGGCTCTTCCGCTATGTCCCCGGTGACCGGCAGTGGCGCTGCGCACTCATACTCCGTTTCCGTCGTTTGCTCCACTGTGCAATGAAGAAAATTTACTTCATTTTTTAAAGAAAATGGAACCTGAGTGATGATGAAAAACATATGCTGCTGGTAAGATGTGAATTTTAATCGAGCCTTAGTGAGTCACTCAGAAGCTTATAATTCTCTCTTTGTCAAACTTTAACTTGAGACGATTTTCAAAGCAATCCCGTCATTATTGCCAACACGAAAAACAGATTTGGTCTTTTGGGCATTTGCAAACTATTTTAAATACAACAAATTTGTTAAGAACCGATTGCACAAAATATATAACGTGTAATAAGCATAACAAAAAGACGTTGGTTTCGCGCGCAAACGTTGTTGGCCATAAACAAGTAGGTCTTTTTGGATACGATAAGTAGTTAAATCGTTGTGGTGTAGTGGTAAAGCACGCTCGATCTATCCGCCAGGTCGTGAGTTCGAGTCTTTGGTCTTCATAGTTTTTCCTGTTTGACACGTTCTCCGTGTTTTTTGCCTTTTTTCTTGGATAATACTTCAGTAATTAAGGAAATGCTTTATTTTTAGAGGAAAAAAACAGAAAATTTCCCTGGGCAAACCCCCCGCCCGACCTCCCCCCTATACGCATCTACAATCGTGGTTTGCGCAAATGCTTACAGCCAGACAAAATGTTGGGCACCCCTTGTGATATCCTAGATCCGCCACTGAAGTCGGCACTGCGGTCGGCTGCCGGTCGGCTAATTTTTAGCCGACCGGTCGACGACCGGTCGTCGATCAATTTCCGACCGGTCGGACAAAAATTCGAGATGTTTGCTGTACTTGGAAACCAAAAGTTCCCTTTTGTAATCAGTGACACAAAAATCACACTCGTATACCTATACAGATGTATACCTCTGACCCTTATTGACAAAGGAAGACTGAGCCCAGTGTCAGAATATAGTGTGACATTATTTTTAGTTGTATTGTTTTGTTTAGTTATTCTGTTTGATTGGCATGACCCCTGAGTTAAGTACAGTGATGATGTAATTTGTTTACTACAGTATAGTATGGAACTTTCTGGAAGACCTTAGCATGACTGTGGTTAATGTAGTCTGGAATATTCTAGAGACTAGTATATGTTTGTAGAATGATTGGGTAGATTCAGGAAAGTTCTAGAATGTGTTTGAATTGATGTAAAGCTCCAGAACAATGTAGTAGGCTATAAATACACAAGCACGGTTTTGTGTTAGATCAGAGATTAAGTCAGTACAAGAGAAGATCAAGTGCGATCAAGTCAGTTCAAGAAAGTTAACCAGGAAAATTACAGTTGAGTTGCAGTGAAGAGAATCAGCAGTTACAGCGATAGTCAATAGAGAGCCAGATATAGAGACAGCAGGTTATTGAATCGACCAGTGTAATTGATGCTGAACGTAGATGAAATGCCTCCAGTCACTGTATATAGTGGCCAAAGCTTGCGAGGCTTCTCGCTTCAAAAACGCACTTCTCGGGGGTGTCGACGGGGCACTGCCGGGAATCAACATCGACGATATGGAACCCTTCTTCAAGCGTTGTTTCGCAGGGACCTTCATGAATTCAGCGTACATATCTCTTTCGTAATCTGACGGCTGAAAATTCTTGCCACTGCTTAGTGCGTTGCGTGAACGGGTAGCGCTGTGTTCTTCACACGAACGAACTAGCCAAATACGGCGAAGTGTGTCATCCTTCGGAAAGCGATGCAAAATTAAGGTACCCAAAGCGCGTGTGAGACGATAATGAGTACATCCTGGTACGCAGCAACAGCGTGTCATGTTGACTGACTCGTAAACAAAAGCAAACGACGACCAAAATTATCACAACAGAGGTAGAACAATGACTGACTCGACTGCTCTCACTGTCAGACAGTATGAAAAGAAATTGGAGCGAAATTCTTGCCTCCCAAAACGTCACTTCCGCAGTAGAGGACAAGATATTAATTAAATTAGGAAAAGCTGTAATTAAGTGAAAAATATGTCCGGGATAATCAACATACCTTGTTTTTGCTAAAAAGTGACATGAAAAAAGGTTGCTTTCGCCTTTAAACGGTTAGCTGTGTCCCCGTCCATACAAGAAGTGGGACTAAAACAAATCAAGGAAGCCCAGCATGGCGATTCATCAATGAAAAAACTGTGGGAGCAAGCTGAAGCCAAGGTTTAGCGACAGACCTAAGGCAAGGGGTCGTACATGATGAAGGTTCAGCGAGGAATACTCTATCGGATGTTCAAAGAGAAAGACGGTGACGAGGTGAAACAAGTTGTCGTCCCGAGTAGTTTACGGAAGACCGTCATAAGGCTTGCTCATGAGACTATACACGGTGGACACCTCGGTTTTAGGAAGACAACTGACCTTATCACCAGCAATTTCTATTGGCCAGGAGTGGCATCAAAAGTGAACCGATTCTGCAGATTATGCGACATCTGCCAGAAGACAATCCCTAAAGGTCGCGTGACCAAGATACCCCTGGGAGTGATGCCTTTGATGGAAGAGCCTTTCAAAAGGATTGCGATTGATCTGATTGACACTATAGCTCCAGTTTCCGACAAGGGAAACAGATACTTAGAGATGGATAATGAGGCAGGGTATACATGCCAGATGAAATGTGTTTGAAAATTATAGAGTAATTTTCTCTCTGGCAGGGGTGTGTTGTCAGAATATAGTCTGACGGTATTTTTAGTTGTATTGTTTTGTTTTGTTATTCTGTTTGATTGGCATGACCCCTGAAATAAGTACATTGATGGTGTAATTTGTCAACTACAAAACAGTGTGGAACTTTCTAGAAGACTCTAGCAGGACAGTGGTTAATGCAGTCTGAAATATTCTAGAGACTAGTATATGCTTGTAGAATGATTGGGTAGATTCAGGAAAGTTCTAGAATATGCTTGAATTGATGTAAAGTTCCAGAACAATGCATTAAGCTATAAATACACGAGCACGATTTGCGTTAGAGCTTAAGTCACTTCAAGAGAAGATCAAGTGAGATCAAGTCAGTTCAAGAAAGTTTAACAGGAGAATTGCAGTTGATTTGCAGTGAAGAGAATCAGCAGTTACAGCGATAGTCAATAGAGAGCCAGCTATAGAGACAGCATGTTAGTGAATCGACCAGTGTAACTGTTGCTGGACGTGTCCCAGAAGTTCATCACAAGTCAAGGCATCGCAGCACTGGCTGAAGCATAAACAGACCATACGTCGGACGTTTTGTTTAAGTAGGCTTGTGAACATACGGTCGGGATTAATAACGGATTAACTCGAACCAGTCTTCAGTCAATCGTCGCACCGAAAGCTATCAGCACCGGTCTGTAACAACCTGCGCCCGCCCACACACGGGGAAAAACCAACGCCAGAAATTTGTAACATGCACTACTGCGCATGCGCTAAATCTTGCCAGCAGGCCTCCATAAGAAATACACAAGAGCAGGCTATAATCAGGAATTTATAAGCGAGGGGAGATAACTGCACAATTTGCCGATAGCCTGTCGCATAGAGTGTATCTTGCAAGGTCCAAACCAATCTGAACAACAATATGGTCTAAATTCTAGTTTATAATTATCATTGTTATATTCTTAACATTAACTGAGTTGTAGGCCGCTATACAAAGTTATTTACATATTTAGTGCCGTGGTGTTGTAACGCCATGGTTGTAACGGAGAATAGAAACGGCGCCATTTTCGTTCGTTACACATCTGTGACGTGGTGTTGGGGAACACAAAGGGAACAATGTGTGTCCAAGTGAGTACAGCAGCGTAGGTGAGGAATACTTTGAACGATACAGGGACGGACAGGTGGACTTTTCAGATGATTCCGACCTTTCGGACGTGGTGGTGGAGGTGACAGACTCCCAGAGGAACAATATGTGTTCACAGCTTTTCTGTAGTGGAGCCGTTCTCCCTCGATCTCTTTCACGGCCCTTTCTCTGGTCGCCGAAGACTCACTCCCAGCGGGTTCGTCCTGTGAACGTCAACAGGCTGAAGGTGCGCAGGAGTTGCGATTAGATGTTAGTGATTGGTAAGAATATTATCAATATGTATCCAACAACCGCGAATTTTAACTTGGTCTTTTTTAATTCAAAAGTAGGTGCTTTACCAGTAAGTCCCAGGCGCGCATATCCCCATTGGTGAATCGTGTTTCAGCCGTGGATAAATACCAGTTTTATCACTTATTTCTTTTTGCATTTTAGCAAATCACTCAAAAAGTGTTAGGTCTCTGGTTATTTGTAGACAGTGTGGCTCAGTGGTTTGAGCTCGTGAGACTCGGGTTCGAGTCCTGGGTTTCACTGGCATGCAATTAAGCATTGAACAAAATTGTCTCTTACTTCTCCGAGAATGAGCTGGGTGTTACCAGTGAGTGAATAAATGTGTGCAAGGGAATGAATGAGAACCACTTTGGAATAATCGACTGTGAATTGTAAAGAATAGGATGAAAGAATTGTAATTTTATAATTTAGACTTTCTCACCTTGGTGCTGGGGGACGGCATAATTCTATAGGTTATAGAACAAGTCATTTCATTTTCGTACTCAAGTCAACTCGGACCTATATCAATCTACACATGTGTTCCAAAACAGTTTTATTTTGTAAGGCGATGCTTTAAATGGAAACAACCATTTCATGTCAATGTTTATTGACCCAATGTTGCCATTATTTAAAAATGAAATATGGTACATGGCTTGGTTACGAGTCGACGTAGGAACCGCCTGGTAAAGTTTCTATAGAGTAAAGAGAGCATACCATTGGATTGGTGATTGCCCATATAGCATATCAAGAAGTTTTAATGTAAACTGTAATATTTAAAATATGGGCGACCCTTTGAGTGGCAACACTGCTTTTCAAGTTGGTTTGCCCCATTGTCATTGTCTAGTTTGATTAATGGTATGTGGGTGCCGATAGGATTCAGATTGGGAGAACAGGTCTCACGACTACAAACAAAACAGTCCCCTCCATCAATGAATCAGGGCAACTACCTTTTGTCTTAGGGTCAGCTAAAAAACCAAACAACTAATGTCCATTACTATATCCCCCGGGCATGATCTACCACTGCCTTGGGTGTAGCACTATTCATTTGTATGAAAAGTAAATATCTTTACTGTATATGATCAATTTGTACAAAAAAATAAATAGGTTGTGATGTTCCAATCAATTTTTCTGAAAACTGAAGTCGTATGCAGACCCCTCAATTTGGTAGAGGCACTCTTGGTAAATTTTTCAATTCGAAATTTTGATGTTTACTGAAATAATATATTATTGTTGACACATCTTGCAGGTGCACCTGGGGCAACTGTCAGACAACCTCAGTTGTTGAAGAAAGAGTATGTTGCCAAGAGGTTGACAAGGTTGTTGCAAAACTCGATGAAGAAATGAAGCGTGACAACTAACACAGAAGAAAAAAAATGTATTGTGGAGCATGGGGGTTTAAACCTGTATACATCAGTCGTGGTGTTTTGGAGACTGCATGATTGCAGTACAAAAGCCAATATCCTGATGGCTATGACAGATCCTTGGATAAAAGGATTTGACACGTGGCCTACAGACAGTTCCAAAAATGGGTACACGGTCACTCAAGACAAACTGCCCGTGTTGTCATTCCATCATGCGCAGTAGCCTGCATCTGAGCTTTCTACCCTCTGCCAGGAAATGAGGAAGACTTTCGAGTTCCAAGGATTTTCTTAAAAGTTTCACCCATTTATAGATATCAACAGTTGTCTTAGACCTGGAATGCCAACTCCTCCACATGACCTATGTATTCTGTTATAAAAACTTGTGACTCAGGAACTAGTTTTATGTAATTCAAACGAGTTGCAAAAAGTTGTAGTGACAAATTCCATAGAAAGATCAAACATTATAACAAACGAATGCAATCGCAGTGCAACCTCAGCGGCATGAAATTGAAGTAGGCATTCCATGAATAGACTTCTGTGGTTTCAGAATGGTAAATGATTAACACAGCGAGCAGCATTTATTGATGCTCATCAATCTGGTTACTTATGATAACATGGTCACAACAAGTGTAATTTAACTAGGACTACATTATAAACCTATAAACTCAACATCAGTTAAACTTATGGTTTACCTAGGTAAACAGAGGAATTTGTCTAATTGAAGCCCAGTTTGTGTGCTTGAAGCGAACACATTGAACAGTATGGCTGTTAATTAAAAAAATTAAAAGTTTTGAATCTGGGTCATAGTCTGAAGTCGAGACTGAATCTTCTGCCCTCTTCTTATACAGTAGAACTCTCTAAATTGGTAGCGCTTCAGTGGGAACTTTAGAAAGGTTAGCATTAATTCCGCAGTAACGCCTCCAAAAAACTCTAACTTTGATGAAATATCTCAGTCTCACTGGATACAACTTAGCGAGTTCTACTGTAATTCAATGAGAAATCAAATAACACGACACAGCAACCACTGAATCTCAACCCATAAGCTCCAGTATGCAATAGCGTTAGATGTCTATGACATGGTATGAAAACACAAAAAGTATGCACATGAGTAGGAAGTGGGAAATCTGTAGGGAGTGCTTGTACCACTCACTCAAAAATTCCCAGGACATTGTTCGAATTCTGTGCAAGTGATTATTCTGTGTACAATTTAGATGAGATTGTCCCACGAAAAGACTGACGACCCAAACAAGTACCTTTTCACCCCCACTTAAGAAAGTCTTCCTATACCGACCCACGGTATGGAACAGCAACAGTTTAGTGCAAATCAAATATACTTAAAAAAGCTATGCCGCAATATTTATAGTCATTGTATTGAAGAACCATTGAAATGTTTGCAGGTGCGGATCCAGGATTTTGAGTTAGGGGGGCCAGTGCACGGTATTAGTCAGGATTTTGCCCGTCAGACATTCGCACCCCTAAACAGTCAAATGGAATCTGGGAGAATTTTAAGGGGGGCATGACCCCCTCTAAATCTGCCACTAGTTTCAATATAAGAACATAGTATATCACTAGGTTTATCTATAGAAATGGGACAGCCAAATGCCACGCACAAAAGCTTTTCACAATTTCCACTACTGGTACTATAAACACTGGCATTGCTATCTGTTCCACTATCAAAAATTTGATCTCAAACATTGGTAGTGACTGTTAAATATGTGACGGAAAGAAATTCCAGTGCTGTCCATTGACAAAGCACCAAGTCTGAATTTATCTGTGCCACGGCATCCTCCTTGGACACATCTGGCGCACCAGCAGTCGGCATTGGAGGGGCATCAATTTCTAAGCGAATTTTAAGATCTCCAGCGTCTCTTGTTCCGCAATAAGTGGAAGGTGTTCTCCTTTCATTTACATACTCTGAAAAGCACAACAGCGGCAATTCAAAAGTAAAAAAAAAACATTTTGAATCCAGAGTAGTCCATGATTGAAGTAAAACATGATGATATCTAATTGCAAGTTTTCGCCTTCTTTTATAACCTTCAAGCAAATGCCAAAACTAGATTTTAATCCTGTTTGTTTTTTGAAGCAGACTACGTTAATAATCAAAACCTTGGAATTGAGTTACCATCCTGTTTTACTTTATTCTTAGTCTGCATTCTTTTCAAAATACATGCATCTTTTGAGATCAGCTTTATTTGTTGTGGCTTTTAGTTTTACTGATCCATTTATAACTAAATCTTTCACGGAAAAACAACAAATTTTAAACACTTGAGAACTACGGTGATTGTGAAAAAAGATTGTTATTGTTCAGGCATTCCGAAAGCGTCATGAATTATTAGACATCAAAATTCTCAAGGTAACTTACCTTGACCAGCTTCAACCTTCATGATGTGTTTGTCGTCAAAGCAGCCGTCCTCAAAATGGTCGGAGCATATTTCGGCTCCGACAGATGGCTGACTCGACAGTCATTTTCAAAAGACGAGCAGAGCACACGAAAACCTGCCATTACGCAGCCAGATGCTTGTCGTTTTAGAATTTAAATGGGCTCATGCCTTCCATCTGGGTGGTGTTAAAATAGTTAGCACACACACACCGATGCACCATGGCTAAAACACGCCAAGGTTGAACGGTCTTTGTTCTTCGTGTACTGTGATATAATAGCAGTGAACTGCACTGTGGGATATGATCAGGTTTGTGTTCCCCAACACCATGTCACGGTGTCAAAGGTCAACTTTTCGCGCATTTTCATATTTTCGCTTTTTTAAAATAACTAAAGATACAATAATACGATGATTTGAATAAAATACATCCAAATAGCAATACCTTGAGGATATTATTGCAATTTAACATACTTGGACCTTGCAAATTACACTTTAAGACTTGTTACTGCCAAATATCAGCGTCATTGGTGAAAATTTTTTCCACGTCTTTTGAAGTTTGCCCCATTCAGGCCTATGTTAACGATCGTCCGGAAGCCCATATTTGAGCGCATAGCTCATTTTGAAGTCAAGTTTGTAGCTGAATTCATTTTGCCATCGGATTTGCCAATAGCGGAGGTGATTGCCAGGAGTACATGTACTCAGAGGTTGCTGGTCCAAATTTCATGCTGTTTTTCGAAAATTTTTCCACGTCTCTTGTGTTCAGAAAATGGATCCACGTACAGTGCTGTGAGATTAAATGTTGCCGATCGCCCGGCTGTCTTGCAATGGAATTTGCACTCTGTATAGATGAGAAATTACCTCAGAATCGGTAAGAAATTGTTATGTTCATTTTCTCATCCGGTATGAGTTTAGAAATACTTTCGAAGTTTGAAAAAAGTCGGATTTTATACAGTTTTATGCAGGTTTTTCGCCTGTGAGTATAGTTGATACTGGTTATCTTCAAAATGTTGTTTCGTTTTGTGATCCACAGAACGTTGTCCTTTCGTCTTAATTTAATACTGTTACATTGGAGTGGATTCCGGACACAAATATGTATTGGCAAACATCTGAAGATTAATAAAAAGCGCTTTGGCAGCCCGCTTAGGCTG